>JBAMHW010000006.1:18722720-18756695 GCA_037177495.1 Rhadinocentrus ornatus
AGAAAGAAAGAAAGAAAGAAAGAAAGAAAGAAAGAAAGAAAGAAAGAAAGAAAGAAAGAAAGAAAGAAAGAAATTCAAATTATGCTGCATTCACTACACTTTCGATGTTGGAAAAATATTCTGCTCTTTCATTTTTCTATTTACATACGTGTTTCATTGTCAGTTCTCTTCACTGTAGAAGAGAATGCTAATAAGGATCTACCAGTGCCGTTTCTAATGTCCCATCTAGAAAACCTCATTTCATATACTTTTAGATATATATATTTTTTTCCTCCACAGTTAGATGTTGGAGAATCTCATTTACAGTTTTTGTTTGAATGCACCACCCACTGCTCATAGAAACTAAGACAAATTCCAGTTTAAAGTAAGCCATTTAAGTTGCAGTGCTTTAAATAAAACAAATAAATTATGGCGTGATTTTTGACAGGTGTATTAACCTGCCATGTTGCTGTTTCACTAAACTGGGTAGGCTTGAGACATGATTCGGAATGAGTTTTTTGTCTAAAAGAGCCTACTGTCCAAGGTTGAACTTCTGAGGAGGTAAATGTAAGTATTTGAGAATGAAATGTCAACGTTTCTGTTTGTATGGAAGTGTTAGCTTGGCTAAATGTGTTTACTAATATTAGCTCTCATGCTAGGTACTGTATACGTCCACACATTTTTTCTAATGCTGGTATGCTCCGTTGTGACAACAATGTCACCAGCTAGAGATAAAACCATCACATCAACAATTCAATGCAGTACAGTCGCATCTCCAAACATGCACATGTCATGTTTTAACATTTGCTGGAACACGTGAAAGGAGGTGATGTGTGGTAGCCCTGAACTGTTCAATTTTGCCATCATTTGCTTTTGAAATTAAGACAATAAAGCTATTATAGGGAGGGCACTGAAACATCTCCATCTTCCAGTGGTCCAATGCCCCTTTCCCTAGCTTCAACAGTTAAACCAATTCAATGTGGAATTATACAGGTGCTTCTCCAGCTCCTAACACGTCAAAATATAAAACTAATTTGCAAATATTGAACGATTACTGTTAATTAAATCTAATTTTCATCTGTTTATACCAATTTTTTTTCCAAAGCTCATGACCTTAAAGCAGAAATTACCTAATTATGTTCATCAGCTACTACGTTGTGTGTTTGTTTTGCCTGAGGTGATAGTGCTTAGTGTTGTTGTTTCTTTTTAAGTTAATATCTGCAAACAGCTGCCTGCTGTTGCTAAATATCCCACTAAAAAAAGCAGTGGGAATTAAAATAGCAGCGCTGCAGGGAACAAAACCAACACAGAAAGCTGAGAAATTCAATAAAGCTTTCTTTATCTGAGGAAAACTGTGAGTTATTCCTTTTATATAATATTTATCATTTTATGTATAAATGTGAAAGAAAAAAAAATCTTCTTTTTTTTTCGTATTTTGTGCTCAAAACACTCTTGCATCTCCTTTTGGTGAAATTTGACATTTTTTAGGAAACCTGAAAAGAACCGTTAATGTTTTGGACTGATCTTTGCACAGTTCACATGTATTATATGCAAGATTTGTCTGAATGAGATGGTTAGAAAAAGCCACTGAGCCAAGATGGAAAATTCCTACCTCATACTGATAATTAGGTTAATTTATCCAAACTAAATTTCCAATTGGTAAATTAACAAATTAATATAATTATTTCCAACATTTCAGGTGAAATAGCCTCCTTGCCTTTCCTTAGTTTTGTAGGCAGCCTCTTGTTTGATGCTGTGCAAGTCATGTTGACATGTAGATAAGACAGCCTTACACGAATCCTTATACCTTGTTGATCTAAGCTTTGCCATGAGTTTAATCAACAAGAAAGTTTTTTCCCACTAGATTGTATTCAGTTGGGGACTTATTAATTACCCATGCTTCAGCTCCTCTCCTTGGTTCACACAGCTGCATTCTAAATCCAGCATTCATTAAAGCTCCAACTATCTTCAAAATCTGTTATGGATAAACATGGCAATACATAAGAAGATCTTTGAGAAGAATAAATCAATAATTGTTCAACAAACTTCAAGGGATTTTCATGTTTGTATAAAACATTTTCATACTCAAAAAGCTTGCAAACTATGTTTCCTGTTTTTATAAATAATTTCATATGCCCTTGAGTTTGTCAAGTTTCCTCCCTGCTAGTTGCTGATGTTTTGAATTTCCAGTGTGAATGTGTGAGCTTGTACGTGCTGGGATTTACTGGCACTAATTTACATTATGCTCTGTATTTCAATGACATAAGTTTTCCAGTTCTATGATTTCTCAATGATTTTAAACAATTTTTTTATTTAAGACATATTTGTGTGTGTTAATTTCTATTTTTATTTTATATTAAAAGAAATCTGTTCCAAGCCTCATGGATAACCACAGATACAGTACGGTATACAGTCTGCTGCATAACGTCAGGATTTGTACATGTACACGTTCAGGATCTGCTTGCACAATGGAAAACAATTAAGTCTGTGCTGTGGGAGGCACTGTGTGGTTCAGTTTACCGTGTGCCTGTGGCCTACTATCTGATCCTGACTGCCTCCCCCCAACCCCTCTTGCTGTCTCAACAATTTAATCAGTCAAGGTGAGTGGACTGCCCACTCTTTTTCTCTTATTAAAAAGAAAAAAGATAGGGGCTGTGGAGAAAAAATGTGAGCGCATTTTATGACCTACAACACAAACAAATTGTTTGATTATGAAACATTTCACCTGTATGCCAGCAGTTGCCATGGAGATTTTGTGCAGATATGTGAGGCTGGGCTTAATGGTGTGACCTTAACCTTGCGCTTACTCGACTGCATGCTGTCATGATGTTACAAGCACACAGCTGTACTTCATCCCATAAAGTAGCATTTCAGCAGCAGTCTATTATTTTGCGATTTCCTCAGAGACGTTAACCATTCCTATTTGTCCACCCCTATTTGTTGCTGTTCATATGCTGAATGTCTTCTCTATTTCTTGGGCAGATGATCCAAAGCCTTGAAGCACCACTTGCAATCCTTTCCCCCTCCCCCATCTACATTTTTTTTCTGCCCCTTTTTGCCCCTCTGTCCTGCTCTGTCTCTCTTGCAAGCTGCCTCTCTTTCCTGTGTGCTGGGGGCCAGCAGAGGGGAAGTACACTGAGAAAGAAAAGCACTCCCTGAGTTCAAGTGCACGGGCTTAAAGACACAGCTGGCTTTAACAAAGGGCTGTATGACGAGGAGAAAACAGTCATGGAAGGGCAGAATAATAACCTATTGACAAGGTAGTTGTGTACACAGAGACAGCATGGGGATCGTTTCACAAAGAGGGAGAAATAAAAAAAAAATGCAAATGGGAAAACTGAGGAAAAATGTCTCCTCCCCTTTTCCTCTTTCCACGTACACTCCCTCCCACCTTCCCTTCTTTCAATCCGTCCCTCCCGCTCTCCTCTTCTTCATTGCTATCCTACATGCATATACACACACACGCAATGACTGATGCTTTTTCCTTCCTCTTGCATGCTCTGTTTTCTCAGCACCTTCTCTCTGCAGCACTGAGACTTTTGATTGTTTCTCCTCTGGGTGTAGCGTACGGTGGAACCAGTTTTTCACAGCTCTAGCACATGCTGTCCCAGCCACAAACTGAGCAGCAGCAGCGGATCAGCCTGCCTCTCACTTTACTGCCTGTGACTTTATCCCCTGCTTTTCCCTCCTGCGCTCTCTTCACAGTACTGACTTCCTTTGTCCGTAAGGCATGTTTCCCTTCAAGGTCCTAAACGCAAAGGGATAAAGAAAAGAGAAATCCTGTTTGAGGAAGAGAAGCTCAGGCAGCTGTAGATGAAATGTGACAAGGCTGGATTGACAGAAAGGCAAGGGTGCAACTCAAGAGGGAAAGCAGAAACTCGGGACTGAGGATGAGGGGACGGAGAGGAACAATCAAGTTGAATTCAGGAAGGAAACACTGGAAAAGGTAAAATAAAACAAAAGGAAGAACCTGATGTGGTGTCAGCACATTTTGTTTTTCCTCTAAATTCTTGTTTTAAAAGAAATTATCTCCATGTTATTTTTGTGTTTTATAGTTTGCTGTGTTTTCTGAGTTTGACTCTGCTTTGGTTTTCTTTTTTTTTGTAAAGTCATTTTCCTTCCTCCCTCTCCAACTAGAATGTTTTCCCTGTTTCCAAGCTTCTCCAAAGATCCAGCCATGTAATTTATCTCCAGTTTATGCTTGGCAGAATGCGTGTTAGCCTACAGAGCTTTTCCCTGGAAACAAGTTCAGTTCTAGCTAAAGGCTGGTGTTGGGGCCCAGCTGGGAGGATGAAGGGGAAGGAAGAATGAGGTTGGAACATTCACTTCTTTTTGCCATTGTTTTGTCAATCTCTGTAAATCCTACCATTACTGTGTTATCACTACATTTTGTGTTTTGCGGCATAGTGTTAGTTCTTAGTTTCAGCCAATATAAAGCTAAAGGATGTCATAAAGTATTTGAATTATTTGGCCGTCAGCCTCCCTGCTCTGGAATCGACACGTCCCACCCTCTACTTCCCCTCACTGTTTGTTTGTGGTCTCAGTATGCATCCCTGTTATGCTACTAGTAACCAAACCTCATCTGTGTGTCTTTAAGCAAATAACAAAAATTTTACACCACAGAATACAAATATGCTTTGTGCACGCTGTCTCACTATCCTGCCGGTTCACAGCTCTGCCTCCATTGTTTAATATCGGCGCCTGTCGCATGTTGAATTTCTGTGAAATCTCCTCATTTACTGTATGTTCTTTACTAGCCTGTGCATCTCCGTGGCGACATAATACATGCTCCCAGTCTTAATACCCCAACATGCACACTCAAAAAGACACCCCAGTTGTCTTTCTGTTACTGAGCGCCATTTGGCAGAGGGCAGAAATTGGGATTTTCTTGATCTGTGGATCAGAGGGTGATGTGGGGATTATGGTAGTCTTGATAGCCATGCATGACTTAGACCTGAAACTGCTGTCCAAAATGGACAACCTTGGTGGCTGATGGCTAGTTCCAGCAACAGCTGGAAAGGGAGAGGGCAAAAAATTAAAATATTTGTTATAGTGACTGAACAAGTATACTTACCCATTCAGTAACTAATCTGTTTGCTAATTCGTTCTTAATTTGGCTTTAAGTTAAAGCATGAACTTGAGCAATAAAGTTATAACGACCGCTAAAGAAAGCACAGTGAACAGGAGAACCAAAATAGGAAGTAAGTTTTGGCTGCCTGTTAACCCTTTATACGGCACTCATTGAAATGCTTTGAAGTTAAAATTTTTAACCCTAAAGTGTATTTCTGGTATATAACAAGACCTACAATCTGTTGTTACATTTTTTTTTTTTTTTTTTTTCATGCTGAAAATTAAAGGAAACAAACTGATCAAAAATACTTACTTGTCCTGTTCAGGTAAAGAAAAATATAAAAAGAATATATGGATACCTAATAAATACTAAATATAAATAAAATATATAAATAAAATACTTAAATAAAACATTAATAGAAAAATATGTCAGCAGGATCCATTTCTAAATTATCTTTCTCCTTTTCATCATCATCACTAAAGGTCGGATGGGCTGGAACAACAGCAACCTTCTTCATCTTTCCAAAGAATAATTCACTGAGATCTGCAAAAAGAAATGTGAAATAATGTATTATATTATAAGGTATTGTAATGTATGTAAATGTATTGACATTATAATGTTTAATATGTTATATTACTTTAACCATATTCATGAACGATAAACTGTATACTTGAAAAGCACTGATAATGATATCATGAATAAAACATAATAATATAATGTTAAAAATAATAATTCAATTTGGATATAAAATCAGTGTTGCAAAACTTTATAATAGAACTAAAACCCTTATTCACTGTTTCTAGTTTTATAACTTCTGCAAGTGGGTTATATTTCTTAGTAAATCATTGTGAAATATCCCTTAAGTATTTGGCAAGATTGTGATTTGTTATCTGAAATTATGTTTGTTTGATATAAAAAATCCTGTAAGTATAGTTAATTAGATGAACATGGCATATGACTAAATATAGTCACTTTGTCTTTTACCTGTTTAGGGCATATGATCAAATATGGTCACTCTGTTTTTCACGTGACAATTTTGCTGATTTAATGAAGTCTAACACAAACATATATGCCGTTATGTAGCAATTTAATAAGCTTACCATGGTTCGTTTTAAAGATCAACCAGTTAAAGGGGAGGGGACTGAGCGGCAGAACACTAAAGTTTTGCGCGTCACAAATATCCGCTGATTGGTCGGGTCGCACAATGGCACGAAACTGTGACAAGCTTGATCCCTGAGGATTGGCTGGGCCAGACCACGTTATTCTACAAGTGCGAGAAAAGCTGCGGTGACGTCATTTAGGAGGGCTGCGGAAGTGATCAAAAATAGTCACTTGCCCTATTAATTGTCATTTTATCAGAGTATATCTTTTTTCAACCTTTTTCATGGGACAGAGATGCATGGATGTAAAAATTATGACAATTCACTAAAAGTACTTAAAGTTTAGATTATACCTGCTATTTTTTAAAACATTGCAAATGAGTTACTTCACAGTTTCGTCAGCTATATTATAAAGAATATTGTAAAAATAATCAGGATAATTATAGAGGACAGTGACCTTAATGCCTGAATTAGGGATTGGTGTGATGTTATCCGGCAGTGAAAGCACAAAGTGGTATGACTACTGCTACAGTCATGAATTGTGGTGCTTATCCAAAACAGCTGTTTGCAAGCCGTAGCTGTGTGTCCTCTGACCCTAATACACCTAACCGCCAACGGACTGATTTTTTTAAATCTCTGTGTTAACATAAAACTACATGGGTTTTTTTCTAATTTTCTCAATTTATGTCTTAAAATATTAACCCAGTGTTGGCCTTTTGCTCTTTCTGTCATTATCATTTTATTACCAATGCCATAGGGTTTACTTACATATTCATTTAAGTTTCACTCAAAGTTCGGCTTAGCTAAAGTAAATATTTTGTTTTGGGGTTATTTTTATCGAATATCAATTTTTCACACACTTTAAAGTAGAACCTGCATTAGATAGCTGTTATGAAGGGCAGAAATCAATAAGCTTATTCATATTGCAACGCTTAGATTTTACAGACAGTTGAGACATTCAAAGCATCACCACAGGACTGCTTTACTGTAACAATACTGAACACTTTGGCAGAAATAATGGATTGCCATGGATTTTTATACTAACAAAGAACCTATTAGTTATTCAAAACCTTTTTCAACTCGAGTATACCACTCACTGACCCCAGCACATCTAAACATGAGCGGAGAAGAAGCCATTGATGTATTTCACTTTATGAAGCACAGCTCGGGCTTCATTATCAGTTATGTTGTTCTGGTGTGAAAGAGATGGGGAAAAGGGCCACACACAATGAGTAGTGAGGTCCTGCGTGGAGAGAAAGTGCTACACCATGTGACTGAGAGATGTATTTGCGCTCTCTCACGGCCTGAGTGAAAGCTATTCCCCCTGGACTCAGTGTTCCAGTTGCATCAGTGTTTGTCTGCTTTCTCTAGGACATGGGGGCTGAAATGGGGCTGGAGCTGATGGTGCTCCATCTGGATACCCACAGGGTTTTTCTACATTATTCGCACAGAACTGATAATGTTTCTCTTTGTTGCACCAGTTGAAATCTCTAACTGGTGTTTTATTTTTGTTCCAGATGCAAGAGGTGCATGTCTTTATTACTTTAAGCAGTTTAGTAATGTTGATATGTCTGAGGTCCTGCTGAGGTAAAGATTTTCAGCAATTTATAAAAGCTATATACTACTTTAATATGACACTGATGTTAATTGTTTGCTAACTAGACCTATAATTATCTTGTAAAATATGATGAATTGCTTTACACAAAATAACCGATTTAATTGTTAATAAGCTTCATCAAGACCAACTAAATTAATGTTTAACTCATATATTATTATTCCTATATTCAGGGATTTAAGATGCAAACAGCATCTGGTCTTTCATTTGATGCATCTATTTTTTGCAAGAAAAAATATAGTTGTAGCTGAATGTTTCTTAAGCAGGATACATCTTTCATAACAGATCTTTATTGTCTTCTGTTTTTTTTTTTCAACAGATTAAGCTTGATATCACCTAGAAATGACAACTCTTGAGCCACAGATTAAAGGGGATTATCTAAAGCAGAGCAACAATAATAAATTGACATGGCCACAAACGTATAGCAGAGATATAATACTATCGGCTTATGTTAGCTAAAGAGTAATTGCAATATAGAAGTCCCAAATATTTTTGCGGTAGATAAAAAAAAGACTTTCATGGCATTGTTGATCCAACATTGTTAATTAGATTTTTACTCTGTAATATTCTGCACAGCAAGCCTGTTTTTACTCTAAAGACATCACATACCCATATTTCATCAGGTAAAAGCTGCAGAACGGTGTATTTTGGAGTCATGTTCCAACACACCAAATTAATAAAAGGTATTTTTTTTGTTTGTTTTTTACATTAGCTGTGAAAAAAAAAAAACATTTATGTGAATTTTTTTAGATTACATTAGATGCGCTCTTCCCTGAGCCGCCACCTTACCATAGTTGAGGAGTTTGCGCGTCCCGACGATCCTAGTGGCTATGTTGTCGGGGGCTTTATGCTCCTGGTAGGATCACCCATGGCAAACAGGTGTCTAGGGGAGGGACCACACAAAGCGTGGCTCTAAACACCCCTATGATAACGAAAAACCATGGACTCAGGTTTCCCTTGCCCGGACGTGGGTCACCGGGACCCCCTTTGGAGCCGGGCCTGGAGGTCCAGCATGGACGCGAGCGATTGGTGGTTGGGCCTCTGCCCATGGGGCCCGGTTGGGCTCTGCCCGATAGGATGATGGACCTCCCCTCCTGTGGGCTCACCACCTGCAGGAGGGACCATAGGGGTCGGGTGCAGCGTGAGCTGGGCGGCTGCCAGAGGCGGGGACCCTGGCGGTCTGATCCTCGGCTGCAAAAGCTAGCTCTAGGGACGTAGAATGTCACCTCTCTGGCGGGGAAGGAGCCTGAGCTGGTGCGCGAGGTTGAATGGTTCCGGCTAGATATAGTTGGACTCACCTCGACGCAGGGCTTGGGCTCTGGAACCACTGTCCTTGAGAGGGGCTGGACCTTCTTCCATTCTGGAGTTGCTCCCGGTGAGAGGCTACGAGCTGGTGTGGGCATGCTCATTACCCCCCTACTTGGCACCTGTACGTTAGGGTTTACCCCGGTGGATGAAAGGATAGCCTCCCTCTGCCTTCAGGTGGGGGGAAAGGGTCCTGACTGTTGTTTGTGCTTATGCACCAAATGGCAGTTCAGAGTACCCACCCTTTTTGGAGTCCTTGGAGAGGGTGTTGGAGAGCACTTCTTCCTTTTGTTGCCAGCAGTAAATCTGAATAATTTTCTATGAGGGTTGGACTCCCCCAAGGTTGCCCATTGTCACCAATTCTGCTTTTATGGACAGAATTTTTAGGCGCAGCCGACGTATTGAGAGGATCCGGTTTGGTGGCCTTAGGGTTGGGTCTCTGCTCTTTGTGGATGATGTGGTTCTGTTGGCCTTATCGGGCTGTGATCTTCAGCTCTCACTGGAGCGATTCGCAGCCGAGTGTGAAGCGGCTCTCCAAATCCGAGACCATGGTCCTCAGCCGGAAAAGGGTGGAGTGCCTTCTCCGGTTCGGCAATGGAAACAAAAAAGGAAAAAAGGAAACAAACCTATATAGTGACAACATGTACAAGTTTAAAGTATCTACACAAAACAAACTAGAGCTCTTCAGTATGATGTTTGTTTCCAATCTGAAGTGAAACATAACGGTTGCTCTAATAACCTCTACTATCATAAAACAGAAAACAGCCTTTGTCCTGAGTCCTATGATGAAGTGTCCCTACGTGATGATACGTAATTTCTTTGTACTACAGCAGAAACTACCAGTGAATACCACAGTTTATGTGTGCTGGTTTTTTTTCATCTTTTTACCTCCCTCCCACTACTGTTAAGTGAGTTCATATCAATGAATAGTTTCCTCATGGAGGGGCCACATGGCTGCATGTGTGTTGAGAGGCAGAGAGAGGCGGTGAGGTGGGGGTTAATATTTGCAGGCTGTAGGAATGTGTTTGGAGTCAGCAGTGAGAATTCCTCAGTTCTGCATTAGTAGGTCACAGCATTGCCTCTTAGCTCCCCGATATCAATTCCCTCATGCTATCTCCTCTTTCTTCCTCTACCACTCTCATCTTTATTACCACGTTCCTACCCGTCTCATTCTTCATGCACTTCTTTTTCTTCTGTGTGCTATCGCTCAATTTTTGATCCTCACCATTTCCACTCTCCTCTCCATCTCTTTAGATGTCTCACAGACATCTTTAGAGCCTCAGGAGTTGGGGGTTGGGTAAAAAGCAAAAGATAGTGGAACTGTGTGTGAGTGTGATAATGTTCTCTCTCTTACTGGCCTTGTGTTCTCAGTACATAAGCCATGCATGATTTATGGAGCAAGTTCCTGAGTAACAAGTTCAGTTGATGTTATCAGGCATTTGTCTATTTGTGTTATTTTACAAGTTTAGATCTTCTGGCCCCCGGGAAAACAGATATTAAGACTATTAATTACAGTTATGAAATGAAGACAGAAGTCATAGTGACAGGAAACCCATCCACCTAAACTTGTCTTGGCAAGATTTATGTGAAGCTTTTTACTGAAAGCCAATGTTAAGACAACCTGTCTGCTTGATGTCCCATCTTCACCTGTTGGACAATGCTCTAGAAGATGTAGCTTGTTCAGTAGTGATTAGAGTTAGAGATGACCACCAATACCTTGATATCTGCCAGTCAAAATATCTGATTCAAAACTTTTTAAAATATTGCGATACCACTAATATTAGTTGCATGTTTAATATCGCAAACATTAAACATTTGTTTTGACTTCCTATCAGATGTTATGAAGATGATGATGTTGATGATGATACTGTTAGAGATTCTGGTTTTTTATATATCTTATAAAGATTATAAAGATTTGCTAAAAACCTGTAACAAATCAAAATAATGTCCTGTTTTTGTTGCAATGAACAAATATGTGGATAATTTTAAGGCGAGTAAAAATATGCTGAGTATTTAAGTGGCCTGTCCTGCAGTTTATGCACATACAAATATGATGTAAAAGTTATAAAAGTTCTGTTTAAAACAAAGCCTCAGTGCCAACAGGATCCTTGCAAAATGTTGCACAAACAAATCAAATTCCCCTAAATTATTCTTTAAAATTAGCTTTACTATAATCACTTTCATTAAATGGATAGTCAGTTTTCCTTCAAGTCAGTTCAGTGTCATTCACTTCATCTAATAAGTGTGTTGATGAAACTTACTGAAAATAATTAAGTAATTCTTGCATTTTTTCTGCTTTTTGTTGTTATTCATGTTGCTGGGGTTTTGTTAATGATCTTAAGGTAAAAAGTTGACAGTCACATCACAATTCCCTTGGAGTGCCAGCTGTAGCAGTTTCCTGTTGCAAAGTTGTAGCATTGGTGGCATCCCCAGTGTTGTAGAGCTTTGCACAGTCTATAGGTGCCTCTTCAAATCTGATGTGATATGCATTGCCTTGTGGTTGCAACTGTCCTTTTCAAATACAAATTCAAAATCATGTGAGAACTTCCACATGGAAAGTGCTATCCTGTCTGCTGTCTCACCTCAGTGAGTTGCATATAAGGTTGAAGTTTTGTTGCAACAAAACACAGAGGTTAGTATTATAAATTGTAAACAATAAAAGAATGCTTATTTGATAGTGTAATTAGTAACAGATTACCTGAATTGTGAAAATACTATACCACATTGCTTTGAGATGGCCAAATACCAGGCTTGAAGTTTCATAAGGACAATTCACAAATCACTAGGGGGGGTTAGGGTTCATCCACTCATTTTGTTGCAATCTCGTGATATCACGCAACTGAAAGATGCTGCCAGGTTTTTGCTTGAGTGGATTCTGCTCCATATGACATGTGATGAAACATGGTGGCGCAATGGCGTAAATAGGTTGTTAGAATTTTATTTTTGGGGTATCTGTGTTCTTCTGGTTGGGCCAAGATTATTATGTTCAAACCACTTAATCTGTCCATCTACCTGGATGTTGCAGGTTTTGCCCTATTAAGGAAATATTTGTTTTTTGTTAGTCCCACAATATTGCTGCTAGGGGTAGTGTGAAATTTTGGAAAATACACAGTACAGGGGTTTTTTTATGAGTTGATATTGACACCATAGTGTAAACAGTAGTGAGTTAACTTAAGGTAATAGCACATCAGTATCTTTAGAGGTTGGAAATCCACCCACCATTACCCTTTATTGCTGGTAGGTCAGTTTAGTATCCTGTGAACTAAACCAGATTAACGGTTTCCCAGCTGTTTCCAGTATGTGCTAAGCTAATTTAACGGTTAGAGTTCAGTTTAGCATCAATCCTTACATTTACAGCATTGTTAGCAAGAGAAAGTAGAAAACACCTGTTTGTTTTTGCTTTAACTCTTTAAGCCAACACTTTTGATAGAGGGTTAATGTTTTATCAAGTAGAAGTAAGTAGGTAAATGTGTGTGCTGAAAGCATATTCATTTACTGAGAGTGCTTTAAACTGTCACTACATCTACTTTTGGTAACATATTGGTAGCATTCGCAATGCTCTCCATTACACTTTGCAGTGATACACATGCACTGCCATGGTGTTGGAGGTGTTGGTGATGCTCGCATCACACAACGACTCCCTCAAGCATGCCAGCTCTCTGGTGCCAGACAGGGGAGGAGGAGAGAGTACAGCAGAGAGGAGGAGGGTGAATATGCTATAAGAAAAAAGGGGAAAATAAAGATGAAGGAATAAAGGAACAGGCTGTCTGAGAGGTAGAGACAAGTGGGTGAAAAAGCAAGACAGAAAAGCCTCTGAGGGAGAAGAAAGGGTTTGATGCAAGAGAATGGGAGGAGGTGAAGAAAGTGAAATGGAGAAAGAGGAGGGATTATTTGCATTTAATGTCGGCTCAGTGAGTCATTTCAAAATGAACCTCACGGTTCAGAAGACCAACCGTCACCACAATGGCATCAAACAAACTCACGGCAAACAAACTTTTACAAGTCAAGGATGAAGGAGTTCGTAGTAGAAGCAGAACCTGTCGTTGCTGGTTGTTCTTTGGTCAGTGAGGGTTATCAGGGTCACTTTTGTAAGATGAAAGGAGAGGCTACGGTTGGTTGCTTCCAAAGTGGGAAGGAGAGGTCAGGAAGTGGCCCCAGCACAAACACCAGACTCATTGTTCAAGTTCAAGGTAAAACTGAAAAGGGTTTTCATTCACTTAGCCCGCCAGGCTGTGACAAGTCACCACTTTTAAAGGGGTCGTAATTAGAGGAAAACATTGCTCTTGGCATCATCTGACGTTGGTGTCATGCTGTTATAATTGTAAACTAATTATGTCAGTTTTATCTATTTAATTAGGAGTTTTGATGCTGGCTTGAGGGGATTGGGGGGAGGGGTGTCACAGGCGGTTTTGACAGAATATATATATTTTTTCTTATGTCATTTTGAAAAATCTTAAAATATGAGCGCATTGTGCTCACATGTTGCTTGTGCTCAAGTGTGTCCAGCCTCTGCCCCCTTCAGACAATAAACAAGGTCACAGCCCGCAGGTCAGATGTCAGGGCAGTGTCCCCCCCTCCTGCTCCACCTCCAGCAGCTTCTCTCCCTCTATGTTGTGTCTGCTCAGTCGTCGGCTCCTCATTAACTCCTCACGGGGGGGATTTCCTGTTCGCCTCCTTCACTTCCCCGTTCCTGCTGAAAATGGAGCAGCGTATTAGACCTTTTTACAAAGCATTAATAATTAAGTCCTTCACAGTTTCTGTGCTGACGATGTGAACTAACGGCATAAAAGTTGTAACCACACACTAGTCAGAGCTGTCCTGATTCAGCTACAGTGCCAAATCTTTGAGAAGTTGAAGGCTACAATTGATGACTTTGTGCTCTCAATAAATACAGTGCAGCACACACACTCACATGTATAAGCATACACTCATACACAGGTATATATTTCAGCATCTGACTCTCTTACTTTTAACAGAAAGTCAATAACAATACAGGAATGATTAATCAGTCCCTCCGTGGCCCCTCCCTCACTACTCACCACCTTCCACTTTCTGTTCTCAAACCCTCTCACCCTCTCTCAGCTCAGTATTGATCTGAATGCATTTGCTTCCCATTTATCCGTATGCGTTCCTCCCCCATCACGTATGCACTGCAACTGCATTGAGCGGTCACAAAGAACCTTTCACACGGGAGCGTCTTATATGCAGACAAACGGCACACACTTGTAAGCTCTTACACATGCAGTGGCACAAATTACTTTGGCACACACACCATCTCACACTGTAGTAGGTACTACACTTAACTGCATTGCACATAGGGATTTGGATTGATTATTCTGGGCCTCAGAGTGCAAATTAGGAGGGTCTATTTCACAGTGCAGGTGCATTACATGTGTGTGGTTTGTGTTTGTATGTTACTCACACATTAGCCTAAGCACAAAGCGGAGTTCTTGAAGGTTTAACTGACAGCCTATCTGACCCCCCTGCTTCCCCTCCTGCCATTCTGGTTGGTGGCACACAGGTTGCCATGACACCAGACTGTTTTGTCTGCCCTTTGACCTCTTTAAAGGGTTCTGTGGTAAATCAGGCATTACATGTGAGGGGCAAATAGAAGAGAGGAGAAGGAGGGAGAGTGGGTGGGGTGCATTTCCTCTGTTAAAATGAGGTCCAAAAGGTTCCTCTATATATCCGCTTTGTACAGAGCAGAAGGTGGGGAGCCTCCAAGAGGCTTGCAGCGAAACAAAGACACATGTGCACATGCAGGCATAGCAGCTCTCTGCAAGGGCAAATGAACTAGGCTGGAGCTCCCAGGAGGTGGGGAGTTATTATGCTCATTGTGCAGTCGGCCAGCTAAAGCTGTTATGCTGCTTCTTTTGAAGTTATATTTATCAACCCAGAGCAGGAGGCTTAGCACTACAAGCTGGTGCATTGCTTTATCCATTCTCCGGAACGCATGTGTGCACTGAAACACCTTTCAGATATCAAGATTTAAAACTCCCCTTAAATTGTTTATCTGACGAATCTCCAAAAGAAGTATAAATGTAAAATAAAATTTGTTTTACAGTTTTGATTCTAGTAACTCTCTCTTTCTAATACCTTCAAGTGCTGAAATTCTTTGACAGAGTTCCTGATTTACTGCTGATCACGCTGGGATAATTTGGTGACTGTTTAAACTTAACTTTTTCGATGGCAACACTTACAAAAAAATGGGTATTAAGTGCAAATTTTTAAGTTTCTATAATTATAACATAATTAACTCAGTTGCACAAATTGCTGCCTTTGCTGATTCCTTACCCAATGTGGTCTCCAGTAATATCAAATTATACTCAAAATATATTTAATTGTGCATGGACATAATATAAATAGCAGAAAGTCTAAATTCTGTCTTTTTACAATTATTTTTATGATGTAGTTTAGAAACTACCTCAGTGGGAAGCAGCATGACAAAATGTAATTTTGAATTACTTTGAAGTAACTGTGTGATGTACGTCTGTGCAGCTAAGGAGTATGTTAGCAAATTATCCTCCGACAGCTTTTGCAGAGATTGAAGCTGTTAAATCTTTGTCAGTCTTTGTACTCATAAGGACAGCTTTATTGTCTCCAACCTTGATGTTGTTGTGTTTTTTCTGTGTGTTTTAGTTGGCTTGTGGTTTACATCTAAGGGACACCTGCCACAGAGATTTCAAGGTAATCTTTACATAATATCTCTATGCATTTCACTCATTCCATGCATACTAGTGCCTGACTGAAATGTTTTCTGTACACAAGAGAAACGATAGCTTTTAACACGTGAAGCACACACACTGAAATGTGTTATTTCCACATGGATATGCACAAACACACACAGTGAGCCAGTCTTGTTACATATCTGTATAATGCTTTCTTAAGTTACATGACTTTGATTTATCAATCACATTTGGCATATATGCCCTGATGCTATAAAAAGCAAAAAGCACATTATAACAATAACACTTTAGGACACATTCAAGTGTGTATTTTTAAAAGTACAGTTTAATATCAGACTCCATGTATACACAGTTAATAATATTTTACATCCAGGATATTTGTCCAACAAAAATTTTGAAGTTCATCACTTTAGGTGGATTATAAACTGTATCTGTATGAATTCTGCTTTTTCTTTAATTGTATGTGACCAGAGACACAGACAGAAATTTACTAAAATATTAATTCTTCTCTCTGTCCTCCACATATTTACATATATATCATTACATTCATTGCTTCTTACAAATTTAAGAAGAAATGACAACTTAACTAAGGCACCCTTGCTAAATGTATTCAGGATTTCTGAATCTCACTAGCCTATTAGAAAAGCTGCAAAATGAATGGCTCCAAACACATAAATAAAAAGACAACTGGGGCACCACTTAGCTCATTTTAGCACATGTGCACAACAGATTGCAATAACCCTAATGAGCTTTGTACCTTTAAATAGAAATGTTTGTTTTAACCTTAAATTATTTGTAAAGAAATAATAAAAAGTATTAATGTTTCTGCAAAAAAAAAATCATGTCCTCAGTGAGATATAAAATAATCATCAAGCCAGCGATACAGATTTGAGAAAGCTAAGATAAAAATTATTCATAACTTGTTCAAATGTCTTTGACGATGAAGCTACATTCCAAAGTAGATAGCCTTTCCTTGTGTGCTGCTTTTTGGGCAAGCTGGGTTTTTATTCTAATTACACCCCCCTCCCCGAACACACACACACAATCACCACTATAAAACCTCAGTATTTCGTGTCCCATCAGATGCATTCTTCCAGCTTGTATTTGATTGGAATCTTTGAAAGGGCGGCGTTACAAAAGGCCACTCACACACCAATCCCAGCATACGTAAATTGACAGTTGTGCCATAGCAACAGTTTGGCTAGTTGCCAGGCTGTTGATGTTGCCAGGCAAAAGGTTCCCATGGCAACATTCATTTTGCCATCTTGGTACAGGAGGTTGGCGTCAGCCAAGGCAGATTAGTGTTGAACAGAGAATTGCTTTCACCTGGGAAAAGAGTGCATTTATATTTCAGCAGATCATAGCAGTACAGTAACATTAAAGAACATTGCAATCTGTAACCCTCAGTCAAAAATGTTGCATGCATAATTCAAATGCAAAGCACTGGTTACAAAGTAAAATCTAAAATAGAAAATTGGTGCATAAAAATCAGGCCAGAGAGGACAAGAATTCTCCAGCTTTACATTTTCCCAGACTTACATCATGTTCATTTCATCAGAATGAAATCACTGACAGTGAAATGATTGTGTTTACTGGTGAATCTGTGACTGACATGCTCCTAAAAGTGAAACCAAATTTTTTGTCACCACTCAGTTTGTGGATGATGATCAGGGATGTGAGAAATTTTTAACTTGAAATGATACCGCCCCATTTAGGAAGGGCCTCAGACATTTTTCATAGTGAGCGAGTTTTTCACGGCTCAGCCAGGCCAGGGAGAGTGAAGGATAGCTGATACTGGCACAATTACACTGCATTTCTGCGTGATTTGACTGTGAAAATAATGCAGGGACAAGGTAGAGGAGCTTGTGGGTATTTTTTTAAGCCACATAGAGGAGGAGAGGGAGGTATGAAGACAGAGGGTGGTTAAAAGGAAAAGAGGCGGGAAATCAGGACCCATGAGGGCTGAAGTAGAGAAAAAGGTTGAGTGAGTGAAGAGAGGGAGGAGAGGAGGAGGAGGAGGGAGCAGAGTACGCTGTTGGACAGGGGATTAGAAGGGGAGCAGAAAGTAGTGGACAGTCTTTACACAATGCTATATAAGAAAAGAAATGTAGAGTGGAGAATCACCTGGCAACGTTTTATAAACTATATTGCCCAACTGGTTGAAAGTTTTTAAGCTGGGCTGTGTATTTTTAACCTCTCTTTTATGTCTTGTATGCTTCTTTGTTGAAAACTGGATTCTTTAAGTCCCACAAACCAAACAGTAATTTCATGCAAGGAGCACAGGGCTCCCACATACTGCTCCGCTTTGTAAACACCACAAATGCTCTGAATATTTACAAGTCTCAAATTTGTTTTGATAGCATCTGTTATTACATTTCTATTCTGATAAAGGTCTGCTGAAATACTTTCAGTGGCATGTAGACAGCATATCATCTTACCCCAGTTATGTCTGAATCAGTGCTCTGAGTAACTTAAGACTCCTGGCTTGTAGCGGTTGGAATGTACCAGTGTGCCAGTAATGTACAACAATTACAATTTCTGTAGAGAGTATCAAAAATGTTTGTGTTTAAAAGTTATTCTTCTATGATCTGGAGGAAATTCTTTTCGAGCGTGAAGCAGAATTGCCATATTTAGATGTCACAACTGACAGCTGACACGATGGTGATGACAGATGGTAGATTGTATTTAACTCCCATGAAAACCTATCAGCCTTTAAGTTGCATCTGGATGGGATGAGGAGGTGCTGTGTGTTGATGAACTGCAGATGTTTAGTCTTTTTTATCTTCATCAGAAAAGATTTTTTCTAGTTCATTGCTTTTCAGTGTGAGGATATGTCAGGTTTTTATCAGTGTTGCTTAGTTGAGGAATCCAGTCATTAAAATGACAAGAAGAAGAAGTGGAATTCAGAGTTGTTTGCAAAGCCACCAGTAGAGGGCAACAACTGCCAAGAAATAGCTGGAAATCCTTTGAATGAATTCAGTGTGTGAAGCCTTGTAGTACTCACACCTGCATGAAAGATTTTGATGTCAGAAAAGTGTTTTCATAGTTTCTGCTTTCATGCCACTCCATAATAAATTACCTTATATAGACTTCCTCATCTTTGGCATCCACTGGCATCCATCTGCACATGTGCAGTAGAAGTGTGAATCTTCTGTACTCACCTGCTTTTTGCAGCATATTTTCAGGCTGTTGTGCTGTTTTTCTTCTATGGTCGTCACCACTGCTGAATTCAGTGGACACTTTCTTTCCAGCATCACTGCAGCATTCAGTGTATGTACTTTCCCTGGTTTGCAATTTCAAGCAATTTTCCAATGCATTCAAAATTACAGAGTTAAGCACCATTTAATTGGAAAAAGTGGTGACATTTATCTTTTTTTTCTTCATGTGTTATGACTAATTACAAAAAAACCAACATGGGGATGCATAACATTTTTGTAATGTGGGTCATTTTTTGCCAAAATTTTAGACCAAAGAAAAACCACACAAACTCGTTCAATTAAACATTCATATGGGAAAATCCCTTTTTTCCTTATGACATTAAAATGTCTAAATGATTTAATGATGAGGGGATCCATTGCATGAATTTACTGCACAAAGAGTAAAGAGTGGTATAAAGTAATTGATTGTCTGGAGGACCGGCGGTAGACAGGTGCAGAGAGTGTGTACACAGACACCTACGTCCTGCTGTTGAAGATCTTGTCTGGAGAGCAGTTCTGCAATCTGTGCTCTGCAGTGTGAGGTAGTTGGTTGTATGGTTTCGCATAATAAACAGCACGGAGATAACTGTACAACCTTCTAGCTTTCCCTGCGGAGTCACTTCTTGCCACGACAAGCGCACCACCAGCAAAAAGGTAGGTATGTATTGTTACTCTCCTAGAGCTTCTCCTGGTGTTTCAAGACAAGCTTTGCTGCACCTTTAGCGCTGTCAAGGTCCAATAAATTTTCCGTTCTACAATCTTGTTAGAAAATTTTGTGAGAAGTATGTGTTGCCACTAGACATGTTTGTGTCAGGTTGTAATTAGGAATCAGTAACTCTACTGTGAAGATCCCAATCCTACATTTAAAATAAAGTTTTTGAACAAAAACTTTTTGTGAATAAAAGATAATGCAGTACTCCTAACATTTCAAGACAATATACAGATAAAAAATAGCAAAGATACAACACAAAAAAAATCCAAATAAAAAAAGCAAAATGAAACATATGTTTCACAAAGTTTAGAAAACCTAAAAACACATATAACTCCGTGTAAAACACAACGTTTAAGTGACTGCAACAACAAAAAGAGAGAGGGATTTCACAAAAAGCCACAAACTGGAAATACAACCAAAACCCAACTGCAACTAAGGAAGCTCATTGTAGAAAAGCAACAATATCACAGAAAACTCGGCATTTCACAAAACATTAATCCTAAAAACACATTTCTACATTCTTATTGTGTCTTCAGAGATGTGTTTTTTTCTGTACTCTTGTTGTGTCTCTGCTTTTGCTGCATTATGTTCAGTGTTGTCTCACAGCAACCTGAAAAATCAGCCCATGGAGTTTGGAATAAAAAAGGAAGCGAGGTGTGAAGTACTAGTGAGCAGTCAGTGTTTTTACTTGCAGCAGTCAGAGCACTCTCACTTTGTAAAGTGAACACCTGATCAGAACAGGGACACACATGTTTGCCATTCAAACAACTTGAATTTAAAATATTTAGGTAGGTGCGGCTTTAACATCAGAAATTTTTTTATTTATTTATTTTTCCTTTGGCATTATTCCCTTAATAGAAGAATGTCTGTGTTACTCTAAGTTATCACATGCATCAAAGCTGCCCAGCACCTCCTACAATTCATCCTCTATATATATAGCCACGATATAATCCCAAAACTGTGAGACAATAAAAATGAATAAAAAACATTTTAAAAAGTACAAACATTTACATTGTTAAAATATATGCTAAAGTATTGCCCAACAGTAAGCTATCCAGCAAACCTGAAACACTTCCGGTAAACTCAGCTTGATCAGCTGCAGTATATGTTGAGTTGGCTTCACTGCCTCCTGAATTCTTCCCTAATTCTCCAAACATGGAGCGCTCTGACCACTGTCTACTGCAGGTTAAACATGGGCTACTCAAAAGTACCTTCTATATTCCCACTTTAAATGTTATTACCTTCTTTTTCTTTCTTTTTTTTTAAATAAATGGGCAAGGATGGAGCAATTTAAGCTCAGCTGCTTTTCCATAAACTTACAGTTGTTCTATCCACCATTTAGCACAAACATAAAGCAAAAACGTTCCCTTTTCCATCTCCTTGTGAAGACTTCTACACATACTCTGTAAAATACAACACACAGCACATAAGATACATTTCACTAACTTAGCTATCACTTTCACTAAAACACTCCACAATGATATTTTGTCAAATTTTTATTAGTGAACTGTACATTGCACTGTTTCTGCAGCTGTTTTTGGACACTTTTGCACATCATGCCTGCCTTAAAACAGTGTCTGACGCAGCACTGTACTCACACCTCAGTATTATCAGCATTATCACTATGGTTACAGTTAGTTATTGGCTGTCCTGTCTGTCACACTGGCTCGTTCTGTTGTTGTATTGTTGGCTCTTTTGCATTTCAAGTCTTGCACTTTCTTGTTGTGCACCCTGTGTATCCTGTGTAGTCTTGTCCTATTGTGTTTTTTGTGTGGCACCTTGATCCTGGAGGACCATTGTTTCCCTTCACTGTTGTGCTGTGGATATGGTTGAAATGACAATAAAACTTACTTGGTTAAACTTGACTGTAGACTTAGTGAACTCTTTGCCTGTGCCTGTGCTGTATTCCTTCATATCCATGTATTATTGTATATTACATCAAATGGGGAAGCTTTGTTTGCCTAACTTTATGCTTTTACACATGCAACTACTGTTATTTTGCAATTTCCCTACCAGCTTACCATCTTCCTTTGTTTTCTCCATGGCATCCACCCCCCACCAACTACCACCAACAGGCAGACTGGTAGTTCAAAACAGCAGCCATCTGCATTGCATTGCAGCCAGCTCTACTCCCCGCATGGAAGGATGAAAAGGAGGGCGTATATCAGAATTGTGCTGATTCTGCACTGTCGGTCTTATAGCGTTCTTTATTACCTACCACACAACACTGCTTTCCTGCCAGAACAGACAGCTGAACATCAGGTGATTTCAGGTTGTGGCAGGAGCAAGAATAATTTACTGTACTATTACCATCATTCTCTGTTTGCATCACTCTTATAGCAAAAACTGATTCATACCATAACTGGTTTCACTTGGCTCATTTTCCAGCCAGGCGGATGCTGCACTCTGCGCATATGTATTAGCAGATTGTCATACAACCATGTTCTCATATATCCACATGCACATATGCTGCATTAGAACTGTGGCTTGGAACTGTGAGGAAAACACAACTTTTGTTAAAATAAAGCATCAGTTCCTTAAAGCAGCTGCTCACACATACAAAAATTCTTACAAACCGCTCGACAGAAACAAGTGTAATGAGTAGCAGCACTGCCAAGAACAAATGCTCTGCACTATCTTTTGGGATGTAACGCAAACTAGAGCATTCCGATCCTGAGACAGACACAGCAGACACCATCCCAGACTGATGATGTCATCCTTGTGGAGCACTCCCAGTGCTTTGTCTTGGTGTGACACTGCAGAGTACAGCTTCAGGCACACACATGCATACATACAAAACCACACACACCTGCCTGTGGTATTCTTCATTTTTCAGTTTTGGACACTGGTCAGGTCAGGAAGCTTTTTCTTGGTTGTTACACTAAAATGGCGCCCAGAAAGCCTTCGTCTTGGAGCGAGGTGCTCTTACTAGGACAGACAGAGCAGAGCAGGCGCAGATACCTGCATGCTATAATGTATATAATGTATAAATATGCAGGTGTATGTCTTCGCGACATTAATGCAGATAAGATAGAGTATGTGCTGCACAAGCAGAAACTGAACAGGAGCCGTGCAAAAACCTCCATGCACATATTCCAGCAGATATTGTGAACACATTCAGGATGTTGTTTCTATGCAAATTAAGGTGTCATGGCTTTACAGTGTGATTGCAGCTATAAAGGAGGATGCTGAAGCGGCTGTAGTGCATCAGAGCTGTGAGTAAGATGGCAAGTCAGAGCAGGATCAAAGCAGGGAATGCATCCACTGTGTGATCGAAATGCTGCTAAAGACCAACATATAGGCAGAGAGGACACATCATAATTATTCATGAGGTATCATTAATGTAGACTGCTGTGTTTTATTCTAACCTACATTTCTAAAAGGTTGGATCTTCGTTTTTGCATATTTATGAAAAAGAAGCCTTGTCTGAATGAGGGTGAAGACAGATTTGTCTGAATCTATTCCTATCACACAGTGTTTTCACTTGATATTACATTAGATTGATCAGCTTATAATTTCACACACTTTTTATACAGTATATCAGTCTGTGTTAACCAGCTTTTGTCACAGGCCACTCTTGTTTTTGTTTTGTTTTTTAGGTAAAATCTCTGTCAGTTTATCCTAATTTGCTCTAAATGTGTGAGACATTGGTGATATGCTGTGTTGTACAACATGGTCAGAACACTTTAGGGCCATTAATGATGCTTACACATAAAGTGGAGTGTTTATGCTCCATCTCGGTGAACAGACAGCCAATCAGTGGCTCAAAATTAGATTTACTTTCATTTCTGAATTTCCCCTGGGGCTGTATGATTCTGTTATCCAACAAACACAGCGGCAACTCTCTGCACAGAGAGAAGCACATATATTAGAATCAAACTGCCTTTGGACATGATAACAGATTAAACAATAAACACAAATATTAAAAACATGAAATATGCAAAGTGTTGCAATTTCTTTGTTTATGCGTACAACACAAAGGGTGGATGTGTATGCAAGTTTTAGATCAGTTTCTTCTTATTGCACAGAGCTGATTTGGTGTGACCAAACGGCCAACCACACGCTATGCACCTCTGATGTCAGGCTGCATAATCAAAACATGTTTTATAATTGGCAGAGCTTTCCATGATGGGTTTATTTTGTGTGTTTGATGTCACTCCAGCTGCAATTTACAGTGGTGCTGGAGCTACACCATAAATCCTGTAATCAATTTGATGACGGTATGATTGCTGTACACATGCGGAGAGGCAGTAATGTCAGGCTCTCAGGTTCACGAGACTCCCGGGCTTCATATTTTCTCTCTATTCTCATCCTATTAGTGATTCTGACCCTCCCCCTCAATCCTTACTTTTTCCTCGTCCCCACAGCCCTCCCTTCTCCTACCCCCCCTTCCCACACACACACACACTCACAGTTCCCATCTTTCGCAGTCACACACATACAAATACACACAGACGTGCATGCACTCATTGCACTCTCTTTCCATCTCACACTTTCACAAATGTAGCTCATAGACTGAAGTGTGTGTGTGTGTGTGTGGGTGTGTGTGTGTGTGTGTGTGTATTAGGGGGGTTTACTGGGCTAGCAGATACGTGAGGCTTGGAAAAAAACATGAGGAGAAAGAGAGATAGAGGGATGATGACTGAGAAAAGGGAGAAGGAAGACAAGGGGAAGAGACTTTAAGGTACAATGAAAGCAAAAAGAGATGGCTGGAGACCACTAATGCAGCATGGAGGGTAATAGTGTGTGTGTACTTGTGTGTGAGTGTGTGTGTCATCCTCAAGTGTTGAATAGCATGTGCACCAGCCGGTTTGCCGTGTACACGAGCACGTGAACGCACAAGTGAGCAAGCTTTTTTCCTCTCATCTTTATTTCTGTCTTGTTTGCAGCTCGGTGGGTTTTGTGACAGCAGCCCTGGAGAGACAAAAGGTGAAGCGCTGCATAGATGTTGTCAGGTAGGTAGAGAGCAGAATAATGGAATCAATACTATTGTCTGTAACCTACCTGCCGCTGGGCTCCCTGTCTGGCCCCGGCAGAGACCATCAGAAAAAGAGGGAGCTGAGGAGACACAGAATCACTCTGGGGGAGAAAGCACAAGAAGAGGCTGACTGTGAGGTGATCGACGCTTTTCTTTTTTACATTTTCACTCTTAAGGTAAATGTAGATTAAGAATTGAGTATTTATCTCTGAAGGGTTGACATGAATAATTACTGGAACTTTTTCTCTGCTAATTGTTCAAATCAATTGATTAAGACAAAATGTACAGGTTACATGTGCTTGCTTTTTAGTGTGTATATTGTGGTATTTATATGCCTTATCTCTGTGTTTGCATGTGATTTGAAAGCCTTTTAGTTAGTCTCTACTGTAGTATTCAGGCTGCATGTATAGAGGTCATGTCTACATTTCATATTTCATTTGTACTTTCAAGAAAAGAATAACATACATTTATATTTAGCACTTTATAATGAGCAGCCATCAAGTAATTTAAACATTATGAATGGTTAATTTGCACAATCAGTGCAGAAAACTTCCATCTCTATTGAGCTATATGAGCTTTGTGTCATTGATCGTGACATGAATGAGGTATTTTGACAAGACTTCAAATCCAGCTGCAGCAAATCCATTATTTATTCCAGTTATGACAAATGTCTGCTGTTTCCTGTGGTCTGCTCCAGCTCCCATGTCTGTCACATGCAACATTAAAAAAGAAAACAGGGGAAAAATCACACCTCTGTATTCCAAAATCTTGAGGCCTGTAGCCTAAAAAGTAAACATATTGGTCTGTGTTACATTGATAAATGCGGTTCAGTTTAATGCAGCATGTGACACAGACACACTGCACCTTCATTCACACTGTGGTGTTGAAATATGATAAACAAATAGCTAGATGACAGAGTAGTAGGACTAAGTACAGATTCCCCTTCTCTTTTCCACATTGTACAAATGCCGCCTTCCCCAGTTCATACATGTCATTCTGTCTGTCTACCAGTGGGTGGCATTGCCTTCCAGTGCTCCTACGCAATGAAATTTTTTTTCTTTCATAATTGATAATACACACAATGAGTTTGACAGAGAGCCGGATGTCAATATATTACTTTTTTACAGGTGGATACTTGCCCTTCTTATCATCCTTTTCATTCAACTAGTTTCATCTAAACTGGTAAGTCAGAAGACAGATTCTTTCTTAGGGCTGGACTAACAAAATGTAGAACGACATAGAAATAAAAAATACTGCATGAAGATTTTAACAAACATGTAAGACTCTTGCAAAATGTGTTACTCATTAGATGCATGTAGATTTTAGTCAAACTTTTATTCTTAAGTTATCTTTTAAAGGAGTTGGTGAGAATGAAACAGTCATACCTCCATAGTTATGAAGAACTACAGATAGGAGTCCATGGTATTTATGTAATGTTTAAAACAAATATTCAAAACTTTTTTCTTGTTGCAGACATATAAATGCTTTAAGATGAACATTTTCCTCTTTTACATGAGAGATATGTCCTAGCCTTTAATTGCCTATGCAGATAAGCATTTGTTTTAAAGCATCTTCAGCTTATTGAGCTCAGTAAAGCCATTAGACACTAAAATTTAACAAAGTTAGCTCAATATATCATGTACAAAACACCCATGACAATAACCACCGGTTTAAAATGAATAGTTTCTCCTAATTTAGTTCCTCCACAATGAGTTCAGCGGCTGCAATTCTGATGATTCTGAATTTGTTCCTCTTGTGACAAATGTACTTGACATCTGATTGCTGCAGTGAAGCACAAAAGATTAGCAAGGATGAAATCTGAATAAATGTGTCATGATTATGCGGCAGGTATGCTTTAATTGGACCGATCCGCTTCTCTTCTGATCTGCAGCAAACAAGGAGACTGGCTGGTGCCGCAGAATCCAAATGTCAGATGAGGTCATGTCTTCGTCTCGGTGCTGCAGCTCTGCGGTTCTTTACGTTAATACATTTAATCTCACTACTAGATTTTTCTGTACAGTAAATGAATGTATATTTTAATTTTACCGTATGCCCCTCTGTCCCTGAGACCCTTAACCTGTGAGGTCAAAGCAGGTCACAGGTGAGGTCCTCGGGAACAGGGCTGCATTCAGTTTCAACATTCTGTAAAGACTTTTTTCCCAGCAAGTCATTTGTTTTGATGTTTCATATGTCATCCAAAGCACTCTAAATGTAAGAAAAGTCTCAGATGATATAATGTGACAGTTTGCAAAACTCATTGGCCAGTCTGTGTGACTCCTCAGACTGTTTTCCTAGCTGTCATGTCAGAATCAAGACTTTCCAGGCTTGGAATAGGATGACCACATCTCCTTCAGCAAAGACGCTCTCCGGGGGCCAACCCTATTGGCTGACTTTGTGTTATAGCCTCTTTGGGGCGAAAGGAAGACAGCCGCGGGCTGTGACCCCGTCATTTGCCACCTTTAAACATCATGAGCTCAACTTTTTATACCTTGTACTGGAAAAGTTGTTCTGTTTGTCTTACCTCTTTGCATTTAATAAAATATGATTAAAAGTCATACATGTGTGAATTCATTTTCTGGGCAGTCCTAAAAACATATGCCCAATTTGTCTGTCAGTTCAGTCTAAAAAGACCTAAGAATTGTAATTGTGTAGTTATTTTGCAATTTAAATAAATGTCAAATTAAATGTAACTTTTTATAATTGCTTAAAAGCTTAAAATGCTCTGTATGTTAAGGTCTTTAAAATTGTGACAATCGCAGACACTTGCTTTGGATTTTCCACATCCAACCATCAGACTAGCTATCAGACTTTGGTAGTCCTGGAGCACACTCTTGCGTGATATTGATTGGCCTGTCTGTGTGGAGACAGATGAATGCATTAGTACCCAGCTCACCCTGCCACTGGAAATATATTAAGTTCATGTATTAGGCACCCTGTCTGGTTGCCATGGAGATGCACCAAGAGCAGGGGACCGGGGAGGAGGAGGGGGGATGGAGAGATGAGGAGAATGGGAGACGAGTGGGGGATACAGGATGCGATGAGGCAGCCGACTTGATTTGTAGTCCTGCTTCCTCTTCGTTTACCTCTGTCACTTGTACGTCCTCCCTTCCCTTCTGCTCCTTTTGCCTGTTTTCCTATCTTTGTTTGCTCTCACTTTAGTTTCTTTTTCTTCTCATCCTCTACTTTTTATATTTTTAACTTCCATCGGTGAGAATTTGCACTTTCTCTGCCAGAATGAAATTAATTTTGTTGTCCCTTTGTTCCTTGTTGTCTATTTGGCTCTGAGCCTCTGTCTCGCCCTTCCCCACAACGTCTGATATTTATTTACTACTGTAAATGTCTCCTGGGTTGTCTCGCCAACACCCTTCTCGTTTTATCCCTACACATATATAAGCATTTAACTCCATGTTCGTCTGCCCCTATTCCCCTCATCGTCACTACCTCCCTCCTTGGCTCACTCCATCTCTGAGCTCTGCAGTAAAACTGGTGCATTGAGGCAGCAGGAAATGTGACTAGAGACAATAGAATGGAGGAGAGTATAGAGGGGACGCTTGCCTCTCAAACCCAAGCACGCCGAGCAAACAGGATACTTTCAAATCTCATTTATGCTAAAGAAAACCATATTAAAGACTTTAAAGCTTCCTCTTTAACATGAACTCTTGGAATTTCAACATTTGTAGTCACTATGAGACCAGAGTTTGAATAAAAACAGCTTGTGAACAACCATTTGATGAGTTTAAAGCTTGTACTGAAAAATGTGCGCTTGTCTGTTTTGGATCGTCTGTGTTAGCTTGCTGTTCTGCAACTCTCTGAGCTGCTATCAGTGCTTTGCTGATTTAGAAGACAGTCTTAGTCTATGTTGGGGTCATGTTTTGACTTACTACAATGTTAGAAATGTTGATGCCTGCTTCAAGACGCTAGACCGCATATTCAACACAAATGAGAGAGTGATTGAGGCTGGTAGAGTGGGTAAGAAAATTTATCTTTTCAGTGTTACATTTTATCAAAGAGCTTCAATATAGTATGTAATCAACTGAAATATATTGGTATTACATGTGTTGTTCTTCCAGGTAAAGGTTTTGACCAAAAGCTGAAAGAGATTCTAGATACAGAGATTCTCCCTATTGTGAAAGAGTTTGACAAGAAGCTAAATAAAGGTAACTAAACAGCAGCTCAAGTGGACATTTTCTGTATCTGCACAAGTAAATGAGCCTTTACAGCATTAAAACTGTTAAGTGAGGTCAGAAACAGACAGTAGTTGAGAGTGAGAAATTTTAGAAACGATGCCCTAAAGCATGCAATTCACCAAGCTGTGTTGAGCCAAATATTTCTGTCTCCTTCCTTCTCTGTCAGACACTGTGTATGAGCAAAGGCTGCAGACAGCAGCAGACAATTTCATCGCAGCTGCCTCCAAACTGCCTAGAGGTGAGACATGTTCTCTTTCCTTCATCTTTTCATCTAAAGTAAGGCTTATATTGGGTCATTACTGCTCCCTCTGATCTCACTATCCTCTCTGTAATAAGCTAGTTACGTTATTACACCCTCTCAAATACTATTAAGAATAAAGGAAGCGGTCAGGTTGAACTGACTCTTACTTCTGGATGCTGGCTTTAAATTACTAAGAAAGTAAAATGTTTAATTCTTTTCACAGTATCGGGGTGTTTTCCTCCATGCGGTTAGTGCTTTACTTATTTTTGGTTTCTTCAATATCATCATTTTTTTACTTTTTGAAATTTCATTATCAGTGTTCTATCATGCACCTACCAGGTTTTCAGAGTTCAGGTTATGTATACAACTGTGTTACCTGCCAGTATGACTCCTGTGA
Source organism: Rhadinocentrus ornatus (assembly GCA_037177495.1). NCBI lineage: Eukaryota > Metazoa > Chordata > Actinopteri > Atheriniformes > Melanotaeniidae > Rhadinocentrus > Rhadinocentrus ornatus. The sequence goes on from JBAMHW010000006.1 coordinate 18,752,189, forward strand.
ATTCCCTCTCGACTGTCCAGGTGAGTGTATACACACGAGTAACAGATTTTGTTACATCACTATTTTCAAATAACTAAAGAAGATATACTAATCTAAACTCAACATATCCTTCAATAGCTGTATTTTTCACACTCACAAGCATGCAGTCCTGATCCTGAAATGCTAAGCGTTTGATCCTTCAAATGTTCTAAGCAGAAGTCAGGATTTAAAAAGGAGACAGTAAAAAGGTTTTATTTCCACACATTATATCTTTTGTAAAGAGCCCCGAGGTGCTCTTTAAGTCCTTGGCTTCTTTATGCAAGGTGACAGTTGACTCCCACACACGACAGCATTCGTATCACCGTTGTACAGCAAAGCCAATGTTTAGCATATCATCACTTATACTCACTCCTCAGAGACTGGATTTAAGTATTATCATTAAGGAGAGTTCAGACTGCAAGAGCTGCCCCCTGTGAATGTTATCTGTGTGCATGTGTGTGTTTGCTTGTGTGCGTGTGGGTGGCTATATGTTTGTTTCAGTTGAAGAAAGTGAAGTGATGGAGAACAGCAGGAGCAGAATGTGGTGCAATGTGCTATTTGACCTGCCAAATGATATTGAAGTAATCTGGAGGTTTGCAGAGGAGGTATGCTCAGCATATGGAGATTCTTGTAACGTACTGCTGTGCAGTGCCTTTATATGTATGCGTGCAAAACATGTGCTGAATCTTTCTTGTCAAGAAATTGATAAAATCATAGCTCATCAGGCATGCTGCTTGGGCCTGAGGACTCAGCAGGACAATGGTCCAAGAAAAAGGTGCAAACAACCAAAAATGAGACGCAAAATATGAGTGAAGAGATTCAAACTGAAGAAATTTAAAAGCCTTAAGATGTAGAAAAAGACAAAGCATATGTTACCAAGTGGTAGTAAAGTGCTGGAAAATATCCAAAATGTAACACAATATGATGTCAAATAGATGCAGAAGAGATGAGCAGAATGACCAACATGAGCCAACCATAAAGAGATGCAACAAGATCAAAATGAAACATGAGAACAATTACTGGGGAGAAAACAATCATTATGAGACACAAAATGACCATAAAGTGATGCCTAATGACACAGAGTATTTATAATATAACAGTTTGAGACAAGTGTGCACAGTAAGTGATTGAGTGTGCCTCATTAATTGTGTAATTTTAAGTTCTTAGTGAGACAAGAAGCCTTTTACATGTTTGTGTCCTTGAGTCTGTCACTTTATTATCCATCCATGGATGATAAGATTGATGTCACTTTTAATATCTGTTCATATAAAATCCCATCCTGAAGCAGGTTAGCTCAATCAGTAGGAAATATAGTCAATAAATTTTCTTCTTCTGCTTCATCAGGGTTATGATTGTTGAGTTAAAACTGAAACAGTTGGAAACTTATATTGAACCTTACATCCTGGTGCTGTAATTTCCTGTTACAAAAAAGTGGAAAAACAAAGCTAAACCAAATTGCTACTCTTTTAATGCTACTGTAATCCAAGTTAAATTTGTCTTTGCATCTGTTCTGCTAAGCAGAAAGGATCCCTCAGTTACATATAGTTAACAGTACCTTTTCCCGCAGGTTAAAACTCAACAAATGGAGGAGTTTAAAGAAGTAACTGCAGGAGTAGACAGACTCTACTCCATTCCTTCTACCAGCTTGCAGCATCAGGGTACCTACCAGTGTGAGATTTACTCAGGACGTCGCTCCATTGTCAGGCTGTACTTCTACATCATAGGTAATAAGATGCACAGGTTTAGGTTTAGGAAGGACCATCAGAAGCTGTGACTTATGCTGATTATTTGAACAGATGCAATACTTTTAATTATGCTATCAAATATAATTGTTGTGGTGAAACTACATTAAAAAATAAGAAAAGTTTTTTTTTTAATTTGATTTAATTTATTTAACAGGGACAGCACATATTAAGATACAAAGATAAAAATCAGTGTAAATATGCCATGGTTAGCCAAAAGGCAAATATTCACCCATAGTCCCTGGCCAGATCTTAGAAGGCTGGTTCAATAGCTATGGTTTTCAATATGTTGAAAACCATTTTTAGTTGTCAAAATAATGGGGTCCTTTAGTGGGACACATTTTATTGGATTCAAAACAGGACAAAAAAAGGCAGACTTAAAAATATTCAGATTATTCATTATTTCATAGAAAATTGGACAAAGAAAGGTGGATATTTATTTATAGACATGGATATGCATATTAATGAAGCTTTGCATGTTAATGTATAAGTCATAGCTTTTACAGATGTTGGAGATCGTTGATTCTTGTTCTTCATATTTTTATTAAAACATTTACCTACAACATTTGAAGTTGTAAAACCCCACAGACCTCATTATGTGGAAAAAAAAAGAGAAAGAACCATATGTTCATGAGATCCACTTGCAGATTCTTCTCAACTCTTGCTTTCACCATTATCTTTTGCCTTCCGTTTTCCCTTGTCTCATTCCTCTGTCTCTTAAAGTGACCCCCCAGGTTGTGGCAGGCCACACAGAGCTGCAGGAGATATTTGACCTCTCTCTGCTCCCTGGAGGGCAGTTACTCCCTCCGACTGATGGTTCTCGCTCCTTCCGCTCCTTCATCCCGTTCCTCCTCACCGCCTGTTTAACCACTTCACTGCTGCTGTTGTTCCTCTCCCTAGGGTAAGACAAAGCTATTATTTGCCCAATACAAGACATTAGCAGCATAGGACGCCTGTCCTGTGAATATTATGCCTTGCCAGGGCACATGTCATATGATGGTTTATCTCACCCCTTTTCTTTGGCTGTTTCAGAGCTCTGTATTGGTCATCATTGCCGGAACTAAGAAATCCTGCTGAAGAGTCGAATGAAGAAGAAGATTTAGTATTGTGATAATACAATGCTACACATTAAAAGTTTTTCATCAATTACGGACTCCTCTACAGAGTGTTACCTCATACTTAGAGAAAACGTATATGACTCAACTCAACCACTAGAGGGCAGGATGCACATCTTTACTGGTAAAATGAACTCTGCTGGAATGAAACAATCACGTTCTCCGCCAAGGTTTGTCTGTCTGTTAGCAACATAACTCAAGTTATGAATAGTTTTTAATAACATTTTCAGGAAATCTCAGAAATTAAATAAATAAAGTGGCTTGGCAAAAGTCTGCACTCTGAGTGCTTCTATTTATTGTAAATTTCAGACAAAAGTTTACAAAAGGTCTTTTTTTTTGAGAAAATATTTAACTTGAGTATTTTGATGTTGTGATCAATGAGTCCATAAAGAGCATTCAAGTCAACGCTTTAATTATAAAATGATGGAGCACTGTACTGAATGATATTTTGAAACTATTATTGTAAAAATTACTCAGCACACAATATTTATGTACTTGAGGAATATGATCATATACATATTCGACAACCATTCATTATGACTCCTACCACCTAAAAAGCTTGGAACATATGTGTCGTGGGTTGCCACTTGCTTGTAAACATTTTTTGGTAAATGCAATGTTAGAGCAACTTTGATTTGAATGCTAGGGTGCAGATTTTTCCAGTAGGACACTGCTGACTATTGTTGCTTTCTTTACCTGTCTGTTGTTTAATGTTGTGTCTGATCAGTGCACGTGTGTGTTTTATGTTATAGATGACATTGCGTTGTCAAGTTGAATGCGCTTTTTTGGCCATGGTATAATATTTGTAGTCATTACCATGAATATGTAGGCTCCATCCATCTTTATTATACAGTCTATGACAACACTTTAGATCCACTTAACAGTAGTTTAGATCCACTGATAGCTACAGACACCAGATGAGATACATCTGACCTGTGAGGCCACACTGACAATAATGATATGATCTTATCTGATAGAGATTAAGTACCTCAAAAAGATGTGTTAAAGATAAGCATGGAACATTTGTGTCCCGACAAGGTGGATGTTAAAGTACATTTTGGTAGGAGGGGGTCTGGAAGTGTCGTCATGTAAGAACTTGATAAGCAGTATCAGCCCAGAAAGGCAACAGGAAGGGTTATAAAAAAATAAAAAGACTTAGTCAACTTTACTGTAAAAACTGTGGCCTGTATTGCACAGGTTAAAGAGCTCTGGATGATGTATTTAATCATTTCTGTGTTGTAATGAGGGATAAAACTTATGTTTTATACTAATACAATAACTAAAATTAGCTCCATAATTAAATAAAAAGAAGGTGAAAGACAACCTTAGTTTCTCTGGCCTGTAAGCAAGAATACAGTCAGTTAAAACAAAAAAACAAACACCATGGTGACCACTGGGAGGCAGCAACATGCAAACTACAGCTGGTCTCAGACAAAACTCAGAAAGTCACTTCCATCCATCTACCCATTCATTTCATACCCACTTAATCAAAGTTAAGTCCATAGGGGTGTGTGTATGTGTGTGCTTATCCCAGCTGGGACAGGCTCTAGATAAGAGGTCAGGGTACAACCTGGACGGGTGCCAGTCCATATATCAAATACTGAATTTACACTGAACTGTAACATGACATCA
>JBAMHW010000006.1:18789569-18802444 GCA_037177495.1 Rhadinocentrus ornatus
TTTATTTTATTTTATTTTATTTTATTTTATTTTATTTTATTTTATTTTATTTTATTTTATTTTATTTTATTTTTTTTGACAGCCTTTCAAATGTGACCCTAAATCAGATACATGTTTTTCAAGGTGACCTTATTGTGAACAGTCATGTCAAATTTCCACTGAATTTCTGAATTACTTTTCTACCTCAAAGGAAGTGAGATGTGGAAAAAGCAAATGTAAACAATCAACAAAACAATAATACATCATAATTTTGTTTAATCTGATTGCACAACTTCCACTTCAAAAGTGGTACACACATTGACATGTTTAGCATCCATATTTTCTTCTGAAGACACACTGTGCTGCACGGGACATCATGTCTTATGTCTTCAGTAGTGTTACTTTATATCAGCTATAATGTGAACATCAACATAAAGAAAATGGGAACTGAGCAAAATACTGGAATTGATCATTAAGATCTGCAAGGCGAACACAATCTCTTGTTACTACTGATATGCGTGCTATTATTTATTATGATGCTAAAAGTGTGTTTTATTTGTCACTTTAGTTGACTGAATTGATTTTAACAATAAAAACAGTCTGTATATGAAATTTGAGGAACTGTTGGTGCTACATAATAGAATAGAATTTATTTTATTACACTAAAGATAAATGGATAAAACAAAAAATGATAAAAATATTAGAAAAGTGCTGTACAAAACACAGGAATGTGGCAGGCAGGTATAAAGGTAGAAGTTGTTATGAATTACCTGGTTACTTTGCTTCAGAAATTAATTGCTCTGTTTTAGGCTTGCATTAAGGTCTATGTTTTTTGTTTTGTATATGTATGCATCTTCTGGCTTTTATGAATTAGTTTTTTCTGGAATGGCTTATGGTCGACTTTAATAGTCATCTATCTGTGATAATTACACATGGTTACTTAAAACAATAAGTCTAAAATATTACAGGTGGTTGATATAATATATTAGCCTATACATTTAGCATTCAAATGCATTCATTTTCAATGCCAAAGTGACAGTTGTGTATAGCAACAAAACGATGCTAGAAAAAAGGAACGTACAAATGAAATTTGGGAATTTAGCTTATAACTTAGTATAAAAGGTGGGTCATAAAAAACTTACCCCAGATCTGGTTTGTTTTAAACTTTGATAGTACTGAGGCTTCACAATAGGCCTATTGGATTATTTCAAGAGCGATGAACAGCAAAGTCATGCCATACTAAAACTCCTTGTTAATCTGTCATTGCTGTGACTTGTTCCATGAAGTACAGGGTAAAAAGAAGAGACATTAAAGTATATGCTCTCTGGTGCTGATTCAAACAGTCAACACAGAGCAATTACTTTTAACCTCAAGCAAACATGAGATCAACCCACATAGAGAAAAACAGGTTACGCAGCAGGATCATGGGGTCCATGAGAAGTCTAAGCTTCACTCTCTGTCTCAGGTAGTCATCTCAACAACCTCCAATTTGTGCATTTAGCTGTTTGTGTTTTTACCTTTGGAGTTCCTCAGAGGACAGTTATGTAGTGCAGCATCTGAGGAGGACGTGTCAAGCCATGGAAAAGGTGACTGAATCTTTGTAGTATCATCATTTACCCTAATTCCTCATAGAATGGCTTACACACTAATGAAACACTCAGTGATGGACGGGCTTATATAAGAATGTGTATATCTCTCTAGTAAGTCATGGGCTTAAAAAGTGTGGGGTAACAGAAGATTGCTGCTGCTTAGATGAGCGGGTGCGCGCTGCTAGACGTCCCACCCCGATGTGACGTCATTGCAAATTAAGGAGTCGTTGATCTGAGCTCCAAACTTATCGCAGGACCAGTCAGATCTGAACGGAGGTTCGCTCTCATCAGCAGACCAATCCAACGAGGAAAGAAAGGGTAAAATGTCTTTGGAACAGTTTTTTAAACGCCTCAAAATCACAGTTCGTTCATGAATGAGGCAACAAAAAAGAATTTCAGCTCTGAGAAACATCTCAGCTGGAAGATTTTAACTTTTATAACATCGATCCAGGACTTCATGTGGATTTTGTTTTTTTATACAACTTTGCAAACCGTAAATGCAACTAAAAGCTTACATTTCTAATTACTCCTACTTATCCACGGAGCGTGAAAAAAATTCTTTTGTGCAGTCAGCTTAATGGTGGTAAGACTGAAAAGCTTTGCGCAATTATGAGCATTTTGCATGCACATGTTCAACAGCTGCAGTGAGCATGTGTTTTATTTTATTGTGCTATAGGAAATTTGACATTTTATTTTAAACATTAATATTTTGTCATGCGTGCTTCGGTTTCGGCAGCCAATAAGGCAAGTGTGGGAGTCGTTCATGAATGAGGCAACAAAAATGAATTATCTGATTATGTAGCAGCTCTGGAAAACATCTCGGCTTGAAGGTTTAAACTTTTATAACATCGATGCAGGACTTAATGTGGATTTTGTTTGTCAATCGTTTATTAGCTTCTGTGCAAAACGTAAATGCAACAAAATGCTTACATTTCTAATTACTCCTACATATCCACGGAACGTGTGGAACCTTTCTTCTGTGCAGTCAGCAAAGCCTTGCTCAAAGAATTCTGTTCTATTTTTTGTTTAAGCTTGTTGTAAATTTTACGCAGTCTGGGATTTTATGCGCATTTTGCATGCACATGTTCAACCGCTGCAGAGAGCATGTGCTTTATTTTATTATGCTATAGGAAATTTGAAATTTTATTTTAAACATTAATATTTGTTCTAATATCATGCATAGTTTGGTTTAAACCACAGCCCAGGCTGATAAGGCAAGTTTGAGGCTATCAGTGATGTAGCTCAAGATATTTTGGCTTTCTACCATTAACTTATGCAGAAAGTGTGTTGTTGTTTTTTTTTTTGCAAAGTAATATTTAGAATAGACTATATCTTGAGATGTAACCTAATTAAAATTATCTTGCTTTATTTCTTTTTTTTTATCTTTTTGAAAAAGATGTAAAGTTTAAGAATTATGTTTGTTTTTGTTGCAGGTTCAAAGACAATGATGGAGTTAATGACCACTTCCCCTTTCCTCAATTTGACCAATGAAGCTTGGAGGAACGGCTCTTTTTATAGCGACGGTGATGAGTATTACTACAAGGATGATCCTGGCTACATTGATGAGCATGCTGAGCTGAGAAAATCTCTTAAAATCATGTCTCTGATTGTTTACTGCCTGGCATTTGTCCTCGGTGTGCTCGGGAATGGAGTGGTGATCTGGGTGACAGGCTTTAAGATGAAGAAAACTGTTAACACAGTTTGGTTTCTTAACCTTGCTGTGGCCGACTTCCTCTTTACAGCATTCCTGCCTTTGAGTGTGACATACACAGCCATGGATTTCCACTGGCCTTTTGGCAAGTTCATGTGCAAGCTGAACACCACCGTAAGCTTTCTCAACATGTTTGCCAGTGTCTACATCCTGGTGGTGATCAGTGTGGACAGATGCGTGTCAGTGGTGTGGCCCGTCTGGGCCCAGAACCATCGAAATGTACGCAAGGCTTCCTGTGTGAGTCTGTGTGTTTGGGTGCTGGCTTTGATTCTCAGCGCTCCGTACTTCATCTTCAGGGACACTGGGCCTTCTTACGACAACGAAGATATTATCAACTGTTTCAACAACTTTGCGTTCTCTGATGATTATGAAACTCCATCAGTGATTCAGTTACGGCTTTTTCGCCATCAGGCCATGACCATTACCCGCTTCATCCTGGGCTTTGTGGTCCCCTTCAGTATTATTGTCTCTTGTTACGCTGTCATAATCCATCGTCTTAGAAAAAACCGCACCCTAGCCAGCCAGTCTAGTCGCCCCTTTAAAATAATTGCTGCCATCATCATCACTTTCTTTCTGTGCTGGGCTCCTTTTCACATCCTGGGTCTAATTGAGTTAGTACATCATACAGCAAAATATTCAAGTGAAACATTAGACCACATCATTGCCATCGGGGTCCCTATAGCAACAAGCCTGGCCTTCCTCAACAGCTGCCTTAACCCACTTCTGTATGTGTTTATGGGCCAAGATTTCAAAGATAAAGTCCGTAAATCTATCCTGAATGTGTTGGAGACCGCCTTCCAGGAGGAGGTGTCTCGCTCTTACACATACACAAATTCAATGGTCACAGTTCGGAGTAAAGACAAGTCAGTATCTGATGCTGAAGTGTGAGGCTCTCACTGAATAAACAAATAGCTCAACTGTACAGACCAAATGTAAATACCAAATTATTACTTTTCTTTTTTTTATATACCTGTTTATCTTTTAGTTGTATAAGGAAGCACTACAAGTGTTTCTTATACAATATTCTTAAATATTTTTTTATATTTAGACAAAGGAGAAAGTGTAAGAATTAAAGGTGTTTAAGTCAGATCTGAAATATATATATATTTATATATATATATATATATGACAAGGTTCTTATAATGATAAGCCATCTCTCATTTTACCTTCACTTCACCCATGAGGCCATTTGTTGTTGCTTTCAACACCTTCACTGTCTTTTTTTATTTTTTACTGACTTGCTTTGCCACCTATTGTTAAATCATTGATTCATCTGATTTACATATCTACTGCATGCTTTGATTAAAATCAAAAGTGATTTTTATTAATATTTTGTATGTGGATAATTTAATCGAATTCTAATTAACATATCTGACCATGAAATTTATGGTATTTAAAGAAGTCACTAAATTGTATGATTACACTTGGAAGTACAAATGTCTGTGCCTTCCACTCTATAAATGGATATTGTGTCAAAATCTAAGTATTTTGATGTGTAATTTTAAAAATACATATTTTATCTTACTGACATTTAGATATATATTGAGGTTTAGGTGGTAACTTTTAAGGATATTTGCATTTTAATAATCAACTGAGCTCATTAATCATTTGTCAGATTTGTTCAACTTTATGTCAACTAATTAAATACACAAGTATTGCAAGGTATATGTGGTTTATTGTTGTGGATATTTATAAAAGCTTGATTCTTATGTAATCAATATGTAATCAAACCAAAAATGCTGAATTTTTCATTTCTCTTCTCTTATCATCAGTGGTTCCACAAAAAAAATCAAAGTGATGTTCTTGATGCTGACAATTATTGTAGCTGTTACTATCACCATAATCATTAATAAAATCATTTTAGACTTACTTCCTTTTCCACTCATTTTATACATCTTACTATCACCACTTGAGTGCACAAAACAGCCTTTTTGCTGGTTCTACGCTGGGATCAGAGCTTGTTTTCACCATACATATATAAGGAACACAATTATTTCTACAGACCAGTAGATGGAGCTATTTTATATGTAAAGCATTTTACTGATCTAAGTTTGATCCAACTTTTAATCAGACATTTAAATTAGTGTTTTACAGTTTTGTTCTTCTGCTTAAGTGTCAGTCCAGTCAATTTGGCAGAAAATGGGTAAATACCATAACTGGTTTTGCTCTAATTGTAGAACCAGTGATGGCTGAACTGCAGTATATCTCAGTAGGTGGAGGTGTGGTTCTGACTGAACACTGTGTTTTTAATGTTCTAATGTCAGTATTTATGTATTGTCACTAATGTAGTTCCTAGCCATTTTTGGTTACTTTATAAGGCGGTGTCTGCAAGCTACAGACATCGCTCAGGTTGTAAAGCTCATCCAGGATGGCACATCTATGTATGCTGTGGCAAGAAGGTTTGTTGTGTCTCCCAGCACAGTGTGTAGAACATAAAGAGGATACCAGGAGACAAACCAGTATAGACTCAAAGAGGACTGTTGGAGGACAACAACCCAGCAGCAGGACTGCTTTCTGCTCCTTTGTGCAGGGAGGAACAGGAGCAGTACTGCCAGAGCCCTACAAAATTAGCTCCAGCAGGCCACTAATGTGCATGTTTCTGCTCAAACTGTCAAAAACAGACTCCATGAGGGTGGTATGAGAGCCTGACGTTCACAAGTAAAGCCTGTGCCCACAGCCCAACATGGTGCAGCTTGACTGGCATTTGCCAGCGAACCCCAGGATTGGCAGATTGGCCATTGGCGCCCTGTGCTCTTCACGGATGAGAGCAGGTTCACACTGAGCACATGTGACAGACGAGAGAGAGAGTCTGAAGACACCATGGACAATGTTCTGCTGCCTGGAACATCCTCTGACTGGTTTGGGAGTAGGTCAGTGATATTCTGGGGAGGCATGTGCTAGCCAGAGGTACCATGACTACCATTACGTACCAGGATGAGATCCTCAGACCCATTGTCAGACCACATGCTGCTGCAGTTGTACCTGGGTTCCTTCTGGTTCATAACAATGCTCGGTCTTATTCGGCTGGAGTGTGTCAGCAGTTCCTGCATGATGAAGGCATTGAATCTGAATCAAATCCAGCACCTCTGGAACATCATGTCTCATTCCATCCACCACCGCCATGCCAAACTACAGACTGCTTAGGGGCTGACTGATGCCCTGATCCAGGTCTGGGAGGAGATCCCTCAGGAAAAGAGCCATCATCTCATCAGGAGCATGCCCAGATGTTTTAGGGAGTTTATACAGGCATATGGAGGCCACACACACTACAGAACTTCATTTTGAATTGTCTTGAAGAATTTCCACAGAATTAGTGTCAGCCTGTAATCAGATGTTTTCACTTTTATTTTTGAGTCATTCTGAATCCAGACCTCCATGGATTAATGATTTAGATTTCCATTGATAATTCTTATGATATTTTGTTTTCAACACACTCCACACAAAACCGCTCTTTAAATAGATATATATTATAAATACTATAAATTCATAATATTCCCTATTTTCATCAGTGTGTAGAGTATTTGTGAGCTACAACAGAAGGCTTGCCTTGTCAGCAACTTATCTGGCTTTTTATCTTTGCATGTGTACTGTATTTATCGAAAATCAAGCTACACTGAATTTAAGTGAATTGCAGTCAAGATGAAAATGTGTATATCCTTGTGCTATAAACATCCTTTGAATTGACATTTGCAATTTAGCACACGGTGGCAAAAAAGTTGTTTACAGGGCTGTGTTTGTTGAGGCTACACTGTAGAATTGAATTAAATTTGAATTTAGTCCATCTGACAAATATGTATGAATGCAACACTGAATTAGCTGACTGAATTATTTGACTGTGCAGCAGGTAGCACAGCCAACATAGAATAAGCCTTAATTCAGGAAAAGGCTGAAAATGGCTATAGTGGGTTTATACTGATCTTTGGTCTATTGGTTCTCTGGCTTTTCCCTATTTACGTTATGATGTCTTTTAGTTTTCGTTATAATATCTTTTTAACATTTACATGTGCCACCTTTTATCCTCAGTGCCCCTACCTGTTCCTCCCATTGAAAGTCCTCTAAACTGTATATTAAACCTAATAAAATAAAATAAAGTGTATTTTCTAGTAAATTGATTACAGTCTTTTGAATAGTGAAAGAAAAAAAATCTGTTTATAAAAGTGAAAAAAGGTTGGAAATTCATTCTGTTGTAGAGAAACTGTAATTAAAATAGTGGTTAGATAGGTGACGGCACTGCAACTTACATAAAATTAAAAACAGGAGAAGAAGAAGAAGAAGGGGGGAAGGAGGGGGGAGGAGAAAAGATTGGGTTGTTAACAGATAAGCTTTAAAAGCTTTATGCTAGTCTAATAAGGGCTACAGTAGATTATGGTTATGTGTATGGATCTGCTGCTGACAGAGTCAGGCACTACGGTTTATCTCAGGTGCAATTAAAACAACTCCAGTGGAAGCATTACAAGTAAGGGGGTAGATGTCCCATTGAACTTAGTCAACTGCAGTTGTCTTTAAATTACTGGGTTAATTTAAAAGTACACAATTAAGAACACCCCACACACGGCACATTGCAACCGTGTTGGGAAGTGGAGAAGAACGGAATAAGAGCTTTGGATGGACAGTGTTGCGAAGTGTAGCTGTAATGGAAATAGATGGAAGAAACATCAGCTCATCTGTGTCATTCAGCCATGGATCCTTTCCAATGGAGAAGTGGACTTTACCACACTGGAAAGGCAGAGCAGGGGCAAGGGAGGAAGTTGTGATTCAGGTTCTGTTCAGGCATATATTGACAATTTTTATTGTTACGTAAAAATATATACAGACGCAGCCCAGAATCCATCGGGAAGTGCAGGAGTAATCGTTGTGCCAGAGTTTAGAGTGCTAGTAGACAAGAGATTAAATGATGGTTTATCAGTTTACACAGCAGAGATGTTAGCGTTGCTATTAGCAGCCCAATGGATAGAAGACACAAAACCTTCAGATCACTTATTTGTTTGGACTCAAGTTCATCCTTACCAAGTATAAATAACAGTTACTCAGAAAGCAGACCTCATATGCTAATTAAAATTCAGCAAACACTCTACAGAATTCAATGATGGGATCAGTAGTGGCATTTCTTTGGGTACCAACTTATATTGGGGTAAGAGGGAACAAATGGGCAGATAGGGCTAAAGAGTGGTCAAAGAAACAGGATGCTGGCTTGACAGTTAACTATGGTAAAATGGAAGTAAGAAATATCATTAAGCATGAAATAAGGGAGTGATGGCAAAAACAGTGGGAAGAAGAAAGGAATCACAATGGTTTTACAGAGTATAACGGACTGTGGGAGAAGGGAGGATGTTATTATATCAAGACTGAGATTGGGACATACTTGGCTTAACAATACACTGCACATGATGGGTAAACATGATGCAGGCTGGTGTACATACTGCAACCAAAATGAAACAATAGACCATGTAATGGTTAACTGCAACAGATATGAGGCAGAAAGTAAAGAAATGGAAGATAAACTCATGGCAATAAAAGTAATTTTTGAAATTACTTTTTTTTTCTCGGTCTGTCCTGGCTCCACCAGTTGGTGGCGGTAATGCAAATCTGTCCGTTGTTTGCCAACTGACATTAAACTGCAGAAGAGGGAAGAAGAAGAAAGAGGAGGAGGAGGAGGAGGAGGAGGAGAAGGAAGGAGGGAGACACCCCGGTCTGTAGCAGTAAGCAGCCATCGGCCTTTTGTTAGATTTAAGGGATGCTGCACACAAATTGTCACGGTATTTGGAAATGTGCTTGATTGCTATGGTAAGTCTTGACAAAGTTGTGTTCGGTTAATCTCTCTGACTCCAAAACATCTGCATTGATAACTTAAAAAGCACAGTATGTCCACCATGGCGATGAAGCGTTAGCTAGCAGCAGCTAATGTTAGCCAATGTGACCACGATAGTAGCTCACAAAGAAAAGCTGCAATGGTTCAACGGTTTCTCGGCATACTGGAACCGTTTGAGCTTCACTTTATTTACGCTAAAGTGTGTTTTTCCTATTGAAATCCCATGTTGGTATAAGTTTTTAAAGTTGCTTCTGTAAATCAGTTGTCTAGTTCGGGTATCAATGTGTTCAGGAATGGTGCTGTCGTTCCTTTTATGGTATTCATCACCTTGTTAAAAACATTTGTATGGCGTATTATAGTCATTAAGTGAATTCCGTGTTATGATCGTTGAAAACAAAAAGACTACAGCAGTTGCTAAGTAGACTGATAATAGCTACTGAGGAAATTCAGCCTTTTTTGTTCCCTTGTCTAAGGTTTTGAGTTGAGGGATGAATCTTAAAACACAAGAATTTTGACACTAATTGTCAAAGTATTTATTTTTTTTACTAACCATACACACTTTTGTGTGGGATATTTTGAACAAGTAAAATCACTTATTAGTTTGTGCTGTTATCACTTGTGTCTGATAGCTGACATTATGCATGCTAATAATGCTAATTTACTTTTTTTCTTCTTTTAATTGCATGCAAAGTAAAATTCAATGCAGTGTTTATTGCCGTGTTAGAAAACAAGATAATGTTAATGCATTGCTCAAGTTGGATCACCAGGGTGCATTTTATTCAAATGAATAAAGTTCCCTTTTTAGGCTTTTTTTTTATATTAAAGGCAAAGTGAATGTGTCTGATAGACGAAATAAAAGGAAATTCTTTAAATGAAAAGCAACAAAATGTTTAAGTATATAAACAAATTAATCAGCTTGTCTGTTCACAGTTGAGTTGTAATACTGCACACAAAAACCATCTGTAAATTCCTTAACTTTTTTTAAGAGATGTTTTTTCACACCTGAATAGCAATAATTGAGTTCTCAAAGTATTCAGCATTTACTTTCCTTTGTGCAGGTTTACTTTTATAAACCTGAAAGACAGTGAAAATTAAACAAAAATTGTAGCTCCTGAATGAAAGGCGTAATCACATCAGGTGCAATAGTTATGGTTTTCTTCTTTTAAAAAATTGCTTTTTTTTTTCCTTTTTTTTTTCCTTCAAGTAGTTGTAGAAATTTAATCTTAATCTTAGATTTCATTAGCATGCTGATATGTGTCAAAATACTACTGTTCAGGACTGTAGACAAACTTTTTGCATGTGTTGCACTGGGTGGACTTTTTTTTTTCCTCCCAGTTACACGACTACAAATTTTATATGCGCTCCTAAGTTTTCATGGTGTTTTTTTCATGACACATTTTAAAAATGCCAATTTTATCTCTAATACTTATCTGTGATTACTTATATAAACAATTAAAAGTAATAAAGTTGCAAGTCAATGTTTTAATTTTTTTGTTCACGACAGCCTCTTGCAATTTGATTTTGATTGAAGCCCCTCAGGACAGGAAAAAAAGTTAAACCTTTTAAATGTCCTGATGTCACTCTAAATATTAAAGTTCAGATCTCAGATGACTTGTTGATAGTAAAACCTACAAAGAAAATTGGATCCATTTAAAGCCGCAATACAACTTAAATTCCTTCAATGACGGTACATTCCGATGGTTCAGTTGTGTGTGTTGCCGTGACGCTATCAACGTAACACAGGAGCAGGAGAAATACTCCATCTGCTCCCCACTGGAACAAGGTGCTTCCATCTTCACCTGCCTGAGAGACTTTAGAAAACTATGATATTTTTGTCTGATTTTCAGCTTGTTGGCGTGTTTTTTCAACGCATGCTCTCTGTCCTCCGTAAACTTAAATAGCAACAGACTGCTGTTGGATAAAAAGACGAAGAATAAACCTGTTCTAGATTAAATGTGACTTTAAATGACCATATCTTATTTTTTTTAAACTACGTGCATGGTGACATCACTTCCTGTTGAACGTGATGGCGACCATTAGCATTAGCTGCTTAAATAGGTGCCACGGTCTGTACGTTAGTTGCTAATGTGAGCGGTATTTAGCTGCAAAAGACTGTATATGTGAATGTAATCCACTAGTTAATGAAAACATCTAGCATGACATTTTCCGGCAAGAGAAGCTGATTTTGGACAGAGGCAACATAGGAAGCCAGTTGTGTGCATGTATAAATGCTAAGATCTCGGCGAAACTTGTTAAGTCATGCAAGAGTAGGGTCACGTTACCAGAAATAAGGAAATATGTAAAATTGATCTGCAGTTTTATGTATCGATATTGGGTTTATTTAATTTGAATAGATTAAAAATCGACTAATTTTTTATTATTTTTTTTTAACCCAGCCCTATGGTTTTCCATTTGCCAATAGAGGAAAAGGTAGAGTCAAAACCGAAGCCATTTTAAGGCCACTAAATATTAGGGATTCACCAGTCCTATATCGGTATCGGCACCGATATTTAAGAAATGTCTAGATCAGGTATTGGTCACAATGGGCCCGATCCATAGGTGCCGATCTATTTAGTGTTATTCTATGCTGTGCGCTTTGAGCGATGTCACGTGCTAACTAAGTGCCATGTAGAGGCTCACATTTGTTTTCAAAGTGGAGCAAGCTAAAGAATCAATTTGTTAGCCTACAGTAGAAAAGCTACGTTGCGACAGTTTTCAGTTGTTACTCTTCACAGTTCTTAAATTCATGTTGGTTAGCCTACAGTAGAAAAACTACGTTGCAACAGTTTTCAGTTGTTACTCTTCACAGTTCTTAAATTCACCATATGGTGCCCCTGTACACATCATCAGTGATGTAACCAGGGATCACAGGGGGTTTCGAGTTTTTCAACAATCAGACCCCCTCCTCCAGGCGATCCAAGCCCCAGCTTGTGTCCAGGTAGGGCTACCCTACTTGCCACGCCTCTCCGCTAGATCCACAACCACCTTGATGCAACTTCTGCTGCGTTGGTGGCCAACTTTACAGCCCTTTGCTGACTGGCTCCTGTGATACCCAGCATTTTGTAGGCTCTGCAGAGCCTCCAATTATTGTTCCGGCACTCCCCCAGTAGTTCAGATTACTTTGCCCTCTTTCCCTTATGGGCCTCCTCCATCCGGTCCTCCCACCGCACTGTGAGCTCCAAGAGAATTATCTGTTTGGTTGCTACTGAGGTGAGGACAATGTCAGGCCTTAATGATGTCTTGGCGACCACTTTTGGGAACTTTAACTGCTTCCCCAGGTCGACTTTAAGCTCCCAATCACGCGCCGTCGCCAACAGGCCAGGGGATGTATTTTTGGGAAGCCGCTAAAGGCTTCTCCCCAGCTCTAACAAAAGTGATGGTGTTCCTAACTGGGCAAAGGCTCTTGCTGTGGCTTCAGGATTTGGTCATGTCTCCAGCGGTAGCGCCCTTCATCCAGGGCGCTCGGGCAGCAGCTGAGGATGTGCTCCAGGCTTCCTCCTTTCTGGCAGAGGGGGCAAGCTGGTGTCTCCACCCTCCCCCAGGTAAAGGGGTTAGATGGATTAGGCAGCACGTCGTAGACTGCCCAGGCAGCACGTCGTAGACTGCCCGAATCAAGAATTTTATGCGATGTGGTTCAGCTTTCCACAGCTCGGTCCACGTGACCTTATACTCCACAGCTTGCTCCCATCTCGTCCAGGCTTCCTGCTGCATCATTCCCACCATCTGGCTGACCCACTTCTCCTCTACTCCAGCTCGCACCTCCTCAAGGATCAGTGACCTCCTCTCT
>JBAMHW010000006.1:18813475-18829229 GCA_037177495.1 Rhadinocentrus ornatus
TCCTCCAAGGACTCCAAAAAGGGTGGGTACTCTGAACTGCTGCTTGGTGCATAAGCACAAACAACAGTCAGGACCCGACCCCCACCTGAAGGCGGAGGAATGGAATGGAAGAGGGTCCAGCCCTTCTCTGAGACAGTGGTTCCAGAGCTAGCATCTGCAGCCATAGATCAGACCGCCATGGCACGTCACCCAGCTCACACTGCACCCAACCATAGACCATTAATGGTAATTAATTAATAGTAATTAGCGTGTTAAAGTCCCACTCCTACAGTCTTATTTGTTCAGAGAAGGAGATAGACATCTGATAGCGCTTTACTAGCCAGACACAGACACACATCATTTCACTCACATCTGCATCAGTTTCACCTGCAGTTTCAAAGGATTCATAATCAGAGGACAGCTGGCCTTCAGAGAAGTTTATTAACTGTGTGGATTGTAATTTTAATGGTTTCAGCGGAGTAGTGAGTGTGTATTTGTCCACTACTTACTCATTCAGGTGGTCTGCAACACTTTGCTTTCTCTCTCCGTTTGATAATGTGGCAGCGTTTTCCTTCTTTTTATTAGGTCCTTGACTACTTCATAGGCTTCTAGGGGATTTCCTGTTCCAATGAAGTACGCCACTCTCGTCTCGTTGCCATGGTAGATCTATGATTCTGTGATGGATGGTGAGGGTCTATTGAGGAAGCTGTGAGCGCACACTTATCCAAGACAAGTTTCACCTGACTCAAAGCTGTGTCTGGTCATCCTGCCTTGCACTTTGTGTAACCAATTAAGTCTGGACAGCCTTGTTTTGGAGTGGATGAGCCCAGCATAGTTATTCACCCTGGATCCCTAAATCCTACTTTTGTGCAACAGGCCCTAGGACTGATAAACACTGCTGTTAACGGGCTGTAGACCATACAATGTAAACTATGGTGCTGTAAACAACAGGCAGTAAACTGCCCATAAAGAGCCCAACAGGTTGTAAACAAACTAAATGTTGATAATGTTTACTGTTGACCAATCAGAACCTGTCTGTTTGGATTCAGCTGCTTTGGAGCTACCGTCTGATTTAATGGATGATGTAAACATCTCAGAAAGCCACCTATCAGAGGCAGTCCAAACTGTGTCAGGTGTTCCAAAGGGAGTGGAGCCACAAGTCTCAGAGGAGGAGACTGTGGAGACTGGTGGAGAAACCGGCTCTGCTTCAGGAGAGGTTAATTTCCCCCTCACTTCATCAACACAAAGTGTTTCCTGTTTGTTTGTTTTTTAAACCTGTTTTCTGTTTGTGTTTCCAGGAAGTGCAAAGGAAGAGGAAAGCATCAGACTCAGGTTTCACCTGTTCATTTATCATTCCTCTGTTAATTTATTAGATCAATGACTTTATCCATGATTTAATATTAATATTAATAATATTTAAAAAATTATGTATCTGATTCATATAGCACATTTCAAGGAACCTAAAGCACTTCTCAGGAAATCCATTATTCATTCACTCCGTATTCATACTTGGTGCTGGTAGCCATGGCTAACTAGAAAATAATAGAATATAGCTTTATTGTAATTGCCAACAAATTAAACAATGAGATTATCAACAACATTTTAGGTTTGTACCATAAATTCTTGAAGATTACACTGTACAAGTGAAACATTATGCAAAGAAAACACGTGTGAAATTCTAGAAACATTTCTGTCTACACATATACCTACAGACACTTGCATACAATGAGTAACTCTAAGGACAAAGTACAGTGAGTAGCAGCAGTATAGAATATTATAAAACAATGTATATAAGTATGGGAAAGTGTAGGTCATTATGACAGTATAGGAATGTATAGGACAGTATGGAAAAGTATAGCGTATGATGAGCACAGAGGTTTAATAACAAAACACCACTCAGATTCCCATCTGGGAACACTATTATCTCAGCCCCTGGTGTAGGACCCCTAGAATGAGGTTTTATGATGACAGATCCAGCAGGAGGAAGTGCTTTTGCAGCTGTTCTCACTTCCAGAGACTTTAAATTAAGATGGAAACAGTTCTGGTCAGGTCATTTCCGACCATCTGTCTCTCTTGCAGTCACAATGTCATCAACAGCAGTATAACTCAGCATAGATCAGAGGATCGGGCACTAAAAGTCCATCATTGATTTCTCGGTACAATATTGTGATTGTTCTCGACTAAATAGCTGGATTTTGCAGCAGTTTTTGTGAAAAGTTGCAGTGGTTTGACTGGTAGAATACTGCACCATCCCGCAAAAAACTTTAAGTTTTAGCTCATTGTTTCAGCACAAGATAGGGGAAAAAATCCAAGTTTTTTGAACTTGTACAAAAACAACTAAACAAATAACACAGTAATTATATTACAAAATTATTTCTCATTTATATCTAAACTTTTAAAACTGAACAGTGGCAACACATAATATGGAACCTCATCCTTAAAAAAACACTTTTACTTTAAATTAACTTCCCTTCCTTTTACTCCTCTTGCGGGTCTGTTCCATGGCTTTTGTGCCATGTTTATGTATCTCATCTAAACATTTTAATAAGTCCCCACTTCAATTCTTAATCACAATGGATTCTCTGGAGTGACGGATCACACTTCACCATCTGGTGATCTGATGGAAGAGTCTGGGTATGGACGTTGCCAGGACAAACAATACTTGTCTGACTGCACTATGAAAAGTGTAAAGATTGGAGGGGGGATTATGGTTTAGGGTTGTTTTTCAGGAGCTGGGCTTGGCCCCTTAGTTTCAGTAAAAGTAAATCTGAAAGCTTCAGCATACCAAGAGAATCCAGACAATTCCATTCTCCCAACTTTGTGGGAACAGTTTGGGAATGGCCATTTCCTGTTCCACCAGTCCACAAAGCAAAGTCCATAAAGACATGGATGAGGAGTTTGGTGTGGATGAAGTTGATTGGCCTGCACAGAGCTCTGACCCCAACCCAACAGAACACCTTTGGGATGAATTAGAGTGTTGGCTAAGAGCCAGGACTTCTCGTCCAACATCAGTGTCTGACCTCACAATGCACTTCTGGAGAAATGGTGAAAAATTCCTATAAACACACTCACAAACCTTGTGGAAAGCTTTCCCAGAAGAGTTGAAGCTGTTATAGCTGCAAAGGGGAAGGGCGGGCTTAACGCCATATTGAACTCATTTGATTAAGAATTAGATGCCGATTAAGTTCATATGAGAGTTAAGGCAGGTGAGCCAATACTTTAATAAATGGTAAATGGTCTGTATTTATAAAGCGCTTTACATTATACATCACATTCACCCATTCACACACACATTGCCTAACATAAAAGGCGCTAACCAAGACCCATCAGGAGCAATTTGGGGTGCAGTGTCTTGCTCATGGACCTCACCTCGACGTGAGCTCGACAGACCGAGGATCAAACCAGCAATCCTCGGGCTACAAGACGACCACTCTACCCACTGAGCCATGCCGCCGAGTGTCAAAATTTCTTGGCCTAGAACATATTAGTATAAGTATAGAATAATATAAAAACAGTATAGGCAGTACAGAGCAGTATAAGACAGTAATAAAAAATATAGGATACATCGGGAGGCAGCGTGGGGTTTGGTGTCTTGTCCAAGGACACTTCGGCATGTACTCAGGGGAAGCCTGAAATAGATCCACCGAATTTCCAGTTAGCCAAGGACTGCCCTTCTACCTGACCTACGGCTTCTATGACAGTATAGAGGAGTATCGGCCTAAATAGGACAGTATAGGACAGTGTAAGACGGTATATAGTACAGTGTAACATGGTGTAAAGCAGTATGAGTATAGGACAGTATAGAATAGATTAAGACAGTGTACTGCAATATAGAAAGGTACATGGCTGTAAAGATAGTACAGGAGAGTATAGATCTGTAGATCTGCTATAGGAGAGAGTATATTAGAGTATCAAGAAGTTTAGAACAGCTTAAGGTAGTATGGACCAGAATAGAATAGTATAGAACAATAAAGGGACATGTGGAATAGTATCCAATACGTTGATGACATCACCATTATTGGACAACTCTGTACTGTCCCAACAAACTTGATTGTGGTATTAAATGAGTGCACAGAGTGCACAAAAGCAGACTTAAGACACACCCTTGGAGCTCAGGTGATGGAGGTTGATGTGTGGGGGCCCATTTTGGCTGAATGATGGAAACTTAGCCAATTTGCACCAATGACCCCTCTGACCTCCACCAAACATAATGTTCATTATGTTTCACCAAACATGAATGTTTGATCCATACATAGCTACAAGTCTGGTACCTCTCCCTTATGCTGGTCACCAGTCTGGCCACAACCAGTAGTTGTTCAAGGTCAACCAGCAGCAATATGTTGGTCAGTCTGTGGTCAGTTCAGTAGATATACAATGGGGCAAAAAAAAGCCACCAATTGTGCAAGTTCGCCCACTTAAAAAGCTGAGAGAGGCCTGTAATTTTCATCTTAGGTAAACCTCAACTATGAGAGACAAAATGAGAAAAAAAAAATCCAGAAATTTATTTGCAAGTTATGGTGGAAAATGAGTATTTGGTCAATAACAAAAGTTCATCTCAATACTTTGCTATATACCCTTTGTTGGCAATGACAGAGGTCAAACGTTTTCTGTAAGTCTTCACCAGGTTTTCACACACTGTTGCTGGTATTTTGGCACATTCCTCCATGCACATCTCCTCTAGAGCAGTGATGTTTTGGTGCTGTCGCTGGGCAACATGGACTTTCAACTCCCTCCAAAGATTTTCTATAGGGTTGAGATCTGGAGACTGGCTAGGCCACTCCAGGACCTTGAAAGGCTTCTTAGGAAGCCACTCCTTCGTTGCCCAGGCGATGGGTTTGGGATCATTGTCATGCTGAAAGACCCACCCATGTTTCATCTTCAATGCCCTTGTTGATGGAAGGAGGTTTTCATGATACATGGCCTCATTCATTCTTTCCTTTACACGGTCCTTTTGCAGAAAAACAGCCCCAAAGCATGATGTTTCCACCCCCATGCTTCAAGGTAGGTATGGTGTTCTTTGGATGCAATTCAGCATTCTTTCTCCTCCAAACACGAAAGGTTGAGAATATACAGACAGTTCTATTTTGGTTTCATATGACCATCTGACATTCTCCCAATCCTATTCTGGATCATCCAAATGTTCTCTAGCAAACTTCAGACGGGCCTGGACATGTCCTGGCTTAAGCAGGGGGGCACGTCTGAGTCCCTGGCGGCGTAGTGCGTTACTGATGGTAGCCTTTGTACTTTGGTCCCAGCTGCAGGTCATTCACTAGGTCCCCCATGTGGTTCTGGGGTTTTTGCTCACCGTTCTCATGATCATTTTGACCCCACAGGGTGAGATCTTGCGTGGAGCCCCAGACCGAGGGAGATTATCAGTGGTCTTGTATGTCTTCCATTTTCTAATAATTGCTCCCACAGTTGATTTTTTGTTTTTTCTAACCTGTATTGTCCAGCATCATAGCAGCAGAATGATAGTCTGGTTGCTGTATTGTGCCGAACAAATTTGCTTTGCCAAGGGGAGGCTTATGAGTATAAGGCACCTCTTGATAGTCTAACTCCTTTTGTTTATTTATGTACTTTGAATCGTGGAATCTTTGTAATCTTGCTGGACGCGACTGAAGGGGACAGAAAAGGAAAGAAGACATAGACTGTACGTAAACACACCAGAAAATTTCTTTTCTGAGTTTTTTTTTTAAGAGTTTTTAAATAATGACCAAATCAAAAAGACATCACAAACGTATCACAACACTGACCAGACCCAAACCCACAGAAAAAAAAAGCAAATTATCTCTTAGTGTATAAACCTACTGGACGACTCGGTGACTGTGTCAGCATGCAGAGGAAGAGGAACAAGGAGTTATCAGAGATGAGGAGTGATGAGTGAGATCGTGCACAGGCCCCAGTGGGCCAAGATAGGTAGCCGCCGGCCCCGCCAGGGACCGGCCATCCAGAGCGGCATGGCGAAGGGTCCCGGGCCCCAGGAACCCCCCCCAAAAAAAAGGCAGAGGGCCAGCACCATGCCAAGGAGAACCGGGCCCCCCCAAATATCCACCCGGCGCGGGCCAGCACCCACCTGATGCTCCAGCCGCCCACCCCGGGAACCAGGGCGGGAGGGGAATAGCGGGTTACCCAGACCCACGGCGCACCACCCCCAGGCCCACCCAGGCCTCCTCCACAGGCCCCAGCGTTGGCCCCCACAGTTGATTTCTTCACACCGAGCTGCTTACCTGTTGCAGATTCAGTCTTCTCAGCCTGGTGCAGGTCTACCGTTTTGTTTCTGGTGTCCTTTGACAGCTCTTTGGTCTTGGCCATAGTGGAGTTTGGAGTCTGACTGTTTGAGGTTGTGGACAGGTGTCTTTTATACTGATAACGAGTTCAAACAGGTGCCATTAATATAGGTAACAAGTGGAGGACAGAGGAGCCTCTTAAAGAAGTTACAGGTCTGTAAGAGCCAGAAATCTTGCTTGTTTGTTTCAGACAATGCAATTTTCTGGATTTTTTTTTCTTCTCATTTTGTCTCATAGTTGAGGTATACCTATGATGAATTGTACTCTATACAGTAGTATTGAGTAGAGTCAGGGTAGTCTACATGCACTCTACTTGGATGAAAAATTAACATTTCAACACCTATCACCATAAAATGCCAAAGGTTTACAAAGGGCGGCTTATCTTCATCTTGATTTTGCGATCAATAGAACATATAGCTGGATTTAGTTGGCACCACTTGGTTTTCAGCTTCATTTGAAGAAAACACTCAGTGAGGTCTTTACCCACAGTGAGGAAGTTTTAACATGTATTAACCAACCTGATCTAGGTAGTTTGATAACTACTTTTTTTTTTTTGTCATCTTTGCAGGTGCTAATACAAGATGGGAAACCAGAGGAATGAACATGCATCTTGGATATGATTTAACCCAGTGTGTTGACTGAGCATACTGGTTGTCACATGGAGACCAATTTTTCTGTGTCTGGATAGAGATTTATATTTGCATTCAGGCTGAAAAGTGATGCCATCAGTACACGGACAAAATCGTTTCATCATGGAAAAGCAGAAAGCCATGAACACTGTCTCTTTAGCACATTCAGGTGGGGAATCAAGTACCTTCATCTGCACCGAGTGTGGCGATGGGTTCAGCCAGTACTCAAGTGTTCTGGCCCACATGGCCATGCATGGACCTTTGGAGTCATTTTCCTTTGATGGCTCATCCAACGGATTTGAAGTCCCTCGGGAATATGTGCTTCAAGAAAATGGTACACTAACAGTTTTGAATGGTTTGGCCCAGTCACACTCGTTAAATTCTTCACATTCCTCTCTTAAACCAGTAACTCCTGGAGCACTACCATCACACTTTCCATCCCCTGTCAAGCCAGTGTCTCCAACTCCAAAGCCACAGTCTTCTCCTTGCAAAGACATGTTCAGGCCAAGACCATCCGACTCAATCTTGGATACGTCTCGGCAGGGCCATTACCGCTGTGAAATATGTAACAGATCATTTACCAGCTTGCAAAGTTTACATCGTCACCAGCAATATCGAAATACAGAGAGAGGTTACAAGTGCACTTTGTGCTGTAAGATTTTTGAAGATAGACAGGACCTTAAGAAACATCTCCAAAGCCACATCAGTGAGAGATTTCACTGGTGTGGTTATTGCGGTAAGAGATTCCTGAAAGTAGATGCTCTGAATGTTCATCAAAAAGAAACTCACTCTTTGGGAAAACCAGAGAATAAGCTTGAAAAAAAGTTGGAGAAATCATATACTTGTAAGAAGTGCAAACTTAGCTTCTTCTGGATGTCAGATTTCCAGACACATTCATTGTATCAGTGCAAGGGAAAGGAGCTTGACTCTGTCTTTGCATCAGAAATTGAAATTGAAGTGAATTCTAAGTTTCATGATGACACACAACTTATAAACTGCCACAGCAATGGCATATCTTATAATAAAAATGGAGAAAGTAAACTTTCCAGGGGTACTAGCAGTAAGATTGAGACTGAACCCACTTTCACACCATATAGATGTGGTTTATGTGGCGATCGTTTTGATAAGTTGGCGGCTCTAAAGGAGCATCATGTCACACATCAAACTCAGGAAGAAATAGATGAGCTGAATCAAGAATCCCAAAAACCATTTAAGCGAAGGGTGCAGCCTAAAAACAGGCGGAGAAGAGGTAGCAATCCAAATGGAAAGCTACATCCTTGCAAGCACTGTCATCGGGTTTTTAATCATTCTAGTAGTTTATCTCGGCACATGAGATATCATAAAGGTACAATGCACACGTGTGTATTTTGTGGTAGACATTTTCCCCAGCGCTGTGATTTGAGAAGACATGTAGCCATGTACCACAAAACAGAGCTGGAAAAGAAACCAGGTCTGAAACACTTGTATACAACTCCACAAAATGGGCCTACCTCAAATTCTGTTGATCAGAAAAACACAAGCGTTCCTGATGACAACACTAAGGGCTCCTCCGACAGTGAACTGGCATCAACAGATCAAAGTCCAAAGGAGAAACAGTCAGGAAAAGCAGTCAGGGTGAACTACAAGTGTCAGGAGTGTGGAAAGCGATTTGGGTTGCTGTGTGTGTACCAAAGACATTTGCGCTATCACAAGAAAGAGCCAAATAAGTGTCCCCAATGTCCAGCTCAGTTTAAGAACTCTTCATCCCTTGAGCTTCATCTTCAAAACCACCCAAGCACTGAGCAAGCTGATGATGATAATGGACTAACCTCTTGTGACACTGCTACCAGTGCAGACCAGGCCCTTAAAAAAAGGAATGCAGAGGATGTTGAGGATGAGTATGTGGACAATAAACAAAATGAGAAAGGAAATTCTTCAGAGGTTCTTTATGAATGCACTGAGTGCACTGAGACATTCTCATGCTTGGAAACATTTCTTCAGCATCAGACTTCTCATAGCTCAGAAAACAATGACTAATTAATGAGAACCAGGAAATAAGACATGGATGGAGATTATACAAATGACTTTTGTATGGATATGGACAGTCATGGATAACATGCAAAGTTAATCCCAATTCTATCCTGCAAGCTATGGTTGCATTTGAGTTGGAGTTCCTAACGACTGACTAGCAAGGGGTAAATATGTTGCTTTTCATTGTATTTTTAGTGACTAACATCTTGCTGTATATCATTGTGCTGCATTTTACATGTTTTAATTCCAAATATGTGATTTGAATCCTTTTTTATTGTATGCATATTATTTGAAAGTATAGCATTGTCGCCTATTAAATTATGTCATTAAAAACTGTAGATAAATTACATGTTTTCAAGTTTGGTTTAATTTTGTTCTTTTTGTGTTGTCTGTAAGAAAACTTATTCCTTCTACATGTTTATGTTTATTCCTTCTACATTTTATTTAGGTGGACAAAATTATTGGCAAATATATTGGAAAATTGGCTTCAGTTCTATCTTAGATTTATGTGACTTTTACAGCTTTTTGTGTGACACATGCCCTAAGTTTAGCAAAGGAAGTTTTCTGTTTTTATTCTTTGTGCCCGGCCAAAGTTGCAAGGTAGCATGGGTTATCCCTGTTTAGTCTTGAATGTAAATTTACTTTTTGACATCCATTTCCCTATTGTACTTTCAAATTTTAGCATTCCAACTGCTACCTGGCTAACATCTTTTTGGTTCCACCAGTAAACAACTTAGTCTGAAAGGTTTCTTATATACAAAATTACAATCCTCCCATAACTTTGGGTGCATTCATACCAGTATAATCTGCTAGACTGATAGGAGACTCTGTTCATGTGGGGGATGCGACATCCTTCCAGATGAGGATTTTGTTCATGTTGCACTTCTCAAACGAGTTTAACTTTTTAAATAACATGTTCTAA
This sequence comes from Rhadinocentrus ornatus, assembly GCA_037177495.1. Taxonomy (NCBI): domain Eukaryota; kingdom Metazoa; phylum Chordata; class Actinopteri; order Atheriniformes; family Melanotaeniidae; genus Rhadinocentrus; species Rhadinocentrus ornatus. The sequence goes on from JBAMHW010000006.1 coordinate 18,823,303, forward strand.
CAAGCTCTAACAAACAAATGGACTAGGATTCAAATCAAAAAGTCTGGTGTGAATGCTGCCTTAGGCTCAGCATTGAGTCAACTAAGGTTCAGTAGGCAGTGGAAACTAAGGCCCAATCCTATTTGTCTTTGTTACCCCTTTCCCTACCCTTTACCACTTGCCCTTTAAAAACGGAGCTAGAAGGGGTAGGGCTGAAAATCTACCCGTTTGAATTGGGACACCACTTCAACAATCATATACTTAATAAGTAGTCACCGCTTGCTTTTGAGTAAGCAGACGACAAGCGGTTTCCAAAAATATTGAGAAATCATGCCGTTTACAGCTGTGGTGATCTCTCTTTTTGGCTATTGGCTTTTTTTTTTTTTAAGGTCTGCAGCTACAGGCAGTGGGCTGCCAGATTCCAGCACCCAGGGAGTGCTCAGGGGTTAAGGGCCTTGCTAAGGGACCCAGAGTGGTTTTTACCTTAGTTGCCATGCCAGTCTTTTCAGTCTTTACCCATTTCCTCACTTTCCTTACATGTTTGCATGTGCCTCTCCCCAACGGGAATCCACTTTTTTCATTTACTACAAAGAATCAGATTTAGATCCTGCTCATTTACCAACGACGCATCTCTTCAATCCAAAAGTGCCAAAACCCACAGGGCTTAGTGTACTGTTACATACCAGACCCTCCTGGGTGAACTTTGTCCTTTGGGTGTTCTTTGTCCATACTCATAACTAGTCTCAGCTGTTTTTGGATGCATGAGAAAGACTAGCTCAATACAAGGGCAGGTGGTCATAATATGCCTGAATTTGTGTATCTTTTAAATTGGTGAAATCCCTTCCGCATTGTTAACACAGACAAGACACTACTACTTGCATATGAAAACAATTTGGATTTGACCCCTGGAGATGATGACTTTAACCAAATTTCACATCAAGAGATCAGTGCGTAAGAGGACCACCAATTCTTGAAGTGGCTGCTGAAGGTTCATTTTGATATTTTGAACAAAAGCCTCAATTTTAAGACTTGTTTGGAAGCAACGGCGCAAAATCCTGTAGGTAAGTTATTTACTTGTCTTCCTGTATGTTAGTTAAGGTGTACTAACAGAAGTTTTCAAGCTTAACATACTTTTTTGTTGTATTTACAAATGTGAAAGCCAGCCATCTCACAATTTGTAGTTCAGGTTTAGATCGGTAAATTACCATAGACTAACATCGACACCTACTGGCACTTGCACTGTTGTTTAAAAAAAATGTTTTCATCTTTTTACCACTGGTAACTTGAGTAAAATTAAACGGTCTCGGAATTGTTTTTTGACAGTGCAACAAGTCAAAACGCATAAGAAGCTAGGCTGTTGCCTGCCTTAAAAAGCTATAACCTGGGTTTTTTACTTGCGCGGCTTCTGGGTATGGTAGGGTTGCTGTAGCTGACGCTGGTGAAATGTGCTCTCAAACTTGAGCATACATGTCTTGTAGTAGTTTCTCTTCTGGTTACTGCACAAATTCAGCGAGAAGGTCCAGAAACACGTAATCACAAACTGACCAATCACAAGGTAGGTAGGTAGCAAGGGTGCACATCAGGTCAGGTGTGTGTCAAGCCTATGCAGCGCCTACGGTGGGGACAGTGGAACCGACTTTACGGCGACCTTAAGTCAAGTGTCTACTCTTGACAATATATGAGTCTGGGCAGTAGTGAGTAGAAAAATGTGTATTGTTTTTTTTGCCTGGCGTGTTGTGTTGTGCGTGTGTTGCACTTCCTGTTTTTTAAGGTCAGGTTTATCATAACTTTGCTGCTGTGTGTGTAAAATTGAGCTATGAGACAATATCCTGTATTAGAAATATACTGCTTGGGCTGTGAGCCAATAAATGCAAATAATACCTTGTTTGGAAGTACACTGCGCGCAAGAGATAAGAGGCAGGTGGGCATGGCTGGGCTTGGAGTCTATGTAATAAAGAACAGACGGGGTCCAGCTGTCTTAGCTTAGTCTCTTCTAGTCTGATTACTCTGTAATAGAGGTCAGAGGATCAGAACGGTTTTTATCATGTTCATTTTGAACACGCACCAAGGCAGACTGAGCAAGAAGACATCATCAGAGGAAGAGAGGAAAAGAAAGAGAGAAAGGGACAGAGCTTAGAGATGAGAAAAGAGTTAAGATAAGACTGTCTTTTACTGGCTGGACGCAAGATAGATGTCGAATTAGCAGTCGATAGGGGGCGCATCACTGGAACAATCTGCACACGTTCTGTACTACATCTTTAAAGCCACCTACCTTATTATGCCTAGTTGCCCCTTATTCTACCAACACAGTACTTGTCTTTTGAGGCATTGAAACAGGAACAAGTACCCTGTGGGTTTACTGAGATTGGCAATGAAGCCATACAAATTTATACACAGCCTTGTTTGGTATATATAATTTTGTACATTGTGTGCCCTCCCCCGTAATGCACTGTATCAAATTACATAATATTTTTTTCTATATCCTTTCTTTTGATTTTAAAAAAGAATATTAAGTGTCAGAGTTGCTATAAGCTTAAATTCCTCAGTGGAAGAAAAAGGCTTTTCTAAACACGAGACACTGAAAAGAAGCATTTTGATCCACATGGAATGTCTTTGTGGCTAAGTGTTTGTGAATTCCCACATTTGGTGGTTTATACTGGGATCTAGGGTGTTCGGGGATCTGGTCAACACCTTGGGTACTTTATGGTTTTCTAGCTGTTACCGGGCAGTTGTAGTGGGGTGGAATGCACCATCCCGCTAGAAGGCCCTTATCATGAGGTGTGCTTGATCTACAACTGTACTTAGGTGGTTGGCTCCATACGCCTGAATGCCAGGAGCCATAGCTTTGAACCAGAGAGCTGCATAACCAGTGTCCTGGCACATGCCTACTCTGCTGAAGGGGTATTGAAGCAGTCCAGCACCACAGGGGGAGGTGCCATTTTATTGCAGGTCCTGCTCACAACCATTTTGTGTGCAACTTGTTAACCCTTTAAATGCCAGTGATATCCACACCAGTAGCAGATCAGTATGAGCGCCCAAATGAGTACTGACACTTGTACAACATCACAGCAGGGTGAGAGCCTTCATGGGGGTACACTTTACTTGTGTGTGGTGTCTCAACTACTCAAAGCAACACCACCTGTGTGCCTCTGCAAGGACGGGAGTAGCTGCAAGGAGGGAACCGTGGTGGTGCAGTTGTCCGGAAGGAGGCGTGCTACCGCCCCGCCAGGCTGTGCCAGGGAGAGCCATAGAACACGAAGGGGCGGGTTCTCTTGGAGTCCCTGCACCTTGTTATTGGTTGTGAGCGGACAGTTCTATAACATGCGCAGAAATTCAGGCGTATTCGTTAAGTGCGCAAATGAAGAAAAATGGAGGTGGATCTTAATCTGGTGCTGCAATCCAGGGCATTAAAAGCAAAACCAGTGCGCTGCATAACCTCCTGAACCAGGTTTAACAACATTTATGTTCAGGATATCTTCTGGCCAAGGAAGTTGACATCTTAACGGTCCCTGCACACAGAAAATGGTATAAAGTAGTTTCAATAAATTTTACAATTAATATGGTTCACATACAGTCAACAGTATAATGTCTGGCATGGTTTTCAAGAAAACTTCTAACCATATCTTTTTTACAGGATGTGAGGGGTAAAGAAGTCAAGAGTCAGTGTGCATCTCAGGAGGCTACAATACTGGGTGTGGGCACATTGTCTTGGCCTCAAATTCCAGCTGTAACTGGTTTACACCAATCTAAATTTGTTCCGACAACATGTAATCACTGGTTAACGGCTAATTTCTTTATTTACTTTTTTTTTATTGTATTGTTTAAATCCAATTTGCATGGACCTTCAAAGCCTGTAAATGTTGTGGAGTCTTGAAGTTCAATATCTTTACCAGATTAATTGCACTGCCACTTACTCCCTATGCGGAATCAGTACTGGAACTGGAGGGAGGGGGCTTGGCCATCCAAATTTAATGCTTTTTTGTTTGTTTGTGTTTTGTTTTTGTTTTTCTTCCCCAAAATTCAACAAAATGTTTTTCTTTGGGGTTTTTTTTTTGTTTGTTTGTTTGTTTTTTTGTTTTTAAATAAACTATGTGCATTACAACTATTCCCACTTTACACAGCATTTGTCCAGACATGTAGGAGTGAGATTCTAACTTCCCTCCCAAACATCACTGATACTTTCATCAGTTATTTCCATTTAATGGGGAGGTCAAGCCAAATGTGAAATTAAGGTTCGCCTTCTTGTGTGAATTGGACAACTGGAGTGTTTTTGGAGCATCACAACCAGTTAATATTTACCCCTCAGAGAGAAAGATCAGGGGTTACCGTCACAAATACCACATGCAATATCGTGGGTTTTTTGGTGGTTTTTTCCACCTTTACCAACAAATGGAATGACATCTGTTGCTAGAAACCCTAAAAAAATGCCGTACTGTCAAGTTTAATCCTAAACTTGTTTGTGGTAAAGTACAACCTTTAGTCAAAACTAAGTAAGAAGACTTTCATATTTTTTGGCGGCCTTATGGATTCATCATATGTAGTGAGGGGTAAATAATCTGTGGTCATAGTCTTGAATTGAAAGATTTTTAACTTGCATGGATGCAAATCATGTTCACTTGCATCACCTGATGCAAACTCACCTATCTGCATTTTTCCATTGGTTTTATATGGAGTTACTCTACGTATGCAGTTCACTTGGCCATAGAAGTCCACACTTATCAAATATTTGACTTCAGAGATAATTTCCTTCAAGTAGGTTCAATGCCTCTGGGAAGTACCCAGTACAGCCACATATGAATGTTGTTTAGTGGTTTATTTAATCTTTTCTCCAAAGTAGGACAGTGAAGCAATGTACTATGCCTCCCCCTAGATGGGGGAGGGGCTAATTCATTCCAACTAAGTCTAGGGTTTTAACGCAATAAGTTTGGAGCCACACAACTACTGACAGCAGGCACTTGATGTAGAATAAATGTGACTTGTGCAGCCAAATTTTAAGTATTGTGCTTCTGTTGTAGAGGGCAAAATAAACCAAAACTAGGTCATGCATGTCAACGAGAGTAGGAACACGAAGGACATTAAGGCCACAAAAGCACCATATCAGTGACTCCGATATTTTATTGAATTGCAAGATGCAATACATGGATTGACTACCACAAGAAGTGCTTATCAACCCAGTTCGGTTTTATCGGTGGATGTTTCTCTTGCTGCTCTAGATGACAAATTTAAAATTCTAGTGGTTTACATGGTCTGAATTGATCAGAAAACAGTTCGATAACTATCAGCATGCTCTTAAGCGTGTACATTTAAATTTATTGGTATAGAAAGGAAAAATCTCTATCATCTGCCCATGTTTAAAGGGAAAAGCTGTAATGTGGAACCCCATCTACACCAGTTACAAATATCTGGAAGGATACAGTATGTGAAACCTCTATGAGCTCCAGCTCAGCTGAACAGTAGGTTTTAGAGTCTGTTTTTTCATCTGTACCTTTTTTTTTTTTCTCTCCCCATGGGAACTTGTCCTGGCACATGCCTACTCTGCTGAAGGGGTATTGAAGCAGTCCAGCACCACAGGGGGAGGCGCCATTTTATCGCAGGTCCTGCTCACAACCATTTTGTGTGCAACTTGTTAACCCTTTAAATGCCAGTGACATCCACACCAGTAGCACATCAGTATGAGCGCCCAAATGAGTGCTGACACTTGTACAACATCACAGCAGGGTGAGAGCGTTCATGGGGGTACACTTTACTTGTGTGTGGTGTCTCAACTACTCAAAGCAACACCGCCTGTGTGCCTCTGCAAGGACGGGAGTAGCTGCAAGGAGGGAACCGTGGTGGTGCAGTCGTCCGGAAGGAGGCGTGCTACCGCCCCGTCAGGCTGTGCCAGGGAGAGCCATAGAACACGAAGGGGCGGGTTCTCTTGGAGTCCCTGCACCTTGTTATTGGTTGTG
>JBAMHW010000006.1:18851322-18864469 GCA_037177495.1 Rhadinocentrus ornatus
AGGTGGATCAATCAGGGACCTGCAAGGGCCCAGTTCTTGCTCTCTACATTCATCGCTGTAGGTCTCTCTGAGGTGCTTTATCGACCTGAGCTTTGGAGCAGGCGAGTTGACCACTGCACTTCTGCCCTAGCAGCTGTTTTGTTTTTCCCTCCTCAGGATCATCAGCCTTTTGCGGTTTATGGTGCGTAGCTCTGCCAGAGGTCCCCTCTCCTCTTCACTTCCTACCTTGTACTGCTGCCTCAAGCTCTTCAGCTCCCGTCGGAGCTGATGGATTTTACTCTCTCTGTGGTTCATAGTGTAGGGTGGCTTTGCTGTACGCCTTTCCTCTAACCCAAACCTCTCTGCGGCTAGGCTGATGATGATTGTAGTCATCGTCTTAAGGCGGCGATCAACTTCCCCGTTGGTGGTTGCTTCCAGAATGGAATACCGCGTTTGTGCTACACTCTTCCTTCTTGCCGCGGATATTGGATACCTGTCAATCTAAAGGACACGCCCTTAATTATGCCGAATTCCAAGTTTAGATAACATCCAAACAGATGAGTTAGGAAAAAAATTCACCCCCCTCACAAATGTCATGGAGATAAAATTGATCTATTAATCCTAAAATGTTTCTTTGTACCAGACTTTAAACAGGTTTATTTCTGTTGTGAAGTTGGTCTTTTTAAAATGGGAGTCTATGGGGATTTGCTCTGTTTTAGAGCCAGCCCTAGCGGATGAAGGATGAACTGCAATTTTTTGCACTTCCACATAGGCTTCACATTTCACCGCCGATGGTTGGCGCTTGGTCGCGACTCACAAATTATTATTTTTTTGTGTTGCGTCGTAAGCCCCTGTGTGTGGACGTCTACATGAACGAGCGCAATATTCCACATGCACAAATGATGCCTGTCGCTTGGCTGGAGGAAAGCAGCGGTTTTCGCCTCATCACGCAAGTTCCATAGAAAATGAATAGAAAAGGAGCGACGTCACCTCCTGAGTGTCCAGCCCATAACTTGAGAGGTTTATGCAAATCCAGTTGAATTAAACCAAAGCGGTTAGGGCTGTGGGAGGAGTCTGCAGCAGAGTGCTGCGCTGCAATGCCAGTGGTGGTCAATTTGCAACTGAAAACGGCACAAGAGAAAACTGCGAAGGAACAAATAATCAGATCATTCGTTGAAAGCCCAGATCGTAATTGAGATTACAATTAGATTAATCGCCCACCCCTAGGTCCTGACAAGGTTGTACTTTAGCAGTTTTTCTATTTGTATGACCTCTTAATCTTAGTTGTACTGTTTTAACAACAAACTTGAACTAGGTGCTTGTGCTGGGCAGATTCACCTCTTAAGGCCCATTTATGCTCTTTTACATGCATAAATAGTGACATCCTTTTCAAACATGGTCATACGTCTTCATCCTTATACTTCCATGTGTCTTTTGCCTCTCCACGGTTAAGTCAATTCTTACACTAGTGGGCAGTGCTAAGTTCAGAATTCACCCCCACGGGCTGACGTCCGTTTCAGACGCCGTTTAGTAATACATCGCTATAAACGTTTTTTCCAGCTGACCAACACATCCTAAACACTCACATACAGTCTTGCATAGTCTTTATTCAAAACTTTGTGCAATTTCTATAGTTGTTCTACAGTTTCTACAGTTTTGTTGTCGTGCTAGTCTTCATTCTTTTGCTTTTTTGTTCCCTTCCTGATCGCTTCTTCTTCCCTGGTTTGTTTCTTTCTCTGCTGACATTTCAGCTATTCTGCTCAGCATTGCCCCCACGATATTGTGTTGTATTGCTCCATCTTCTGCGTAAAGCGACAAATAGCTAAGCTCCCTGAAAACGGACCAGGCCGAGGGTTACGACACATAAAACGGACAAAAACCGTCCATCTGCGTATTAGTCTTCTGCGTCAAGCATTAAAAGGCCTTTAGCCGCAAATCAGCAAAGACTCAGTCACCATTTTAAAGGTCTTTTCTAAGCTTTTTTTAAACTAGTTGACCATAAATAGACTTAAGCTGATTTGCAGTCCTGTCATAACACTGTTTGGCATCACATCAAAAGGTTTTAAGTAATAAAACATATTTTCACTATCCGTTTGAGTTACAGGTTGTCAGTCAGATAGCCACAGATATTAGTTTTTGTTTTTGTTTTTTTAAATGAAATCTTCTACCTTAAATGTCCAAGTTTTTGGCTTGCAAAATGTAAAAAGTAATGATTACACTTTGTGTACAGGTTCCCAATCAGATGTGATACAAATCCTCCTGAATCGTGCTTGTATGTCCTTGGAAAGGTAAGGATTTTCTTTTCTTCTCTTCATTTTATGATATTGAATTTAAGTTCTCTCTAAGGATCCTGTGCTTCCATGTGTTTTCAGGATTGAGTGCAACAAGCTGTAATTTCCAGTTCATGTAGAGAATGGCTCATGGGTGGAATTCATACTTCCATAATTTCCCACCACTCTCATCGGATCCTGGGACTCTGAGGACAGCAGAATTTGAAGGAACCTTTACCCAACATGCAGAGAACTTCACTGGACATAATGTATTCTCAGGCACAGTTGCTTCACAGGAAGCCCTATTACCAAATTCAAGCTTCAACGTGAACAGTTGCACAAACACCAATACTGAAAATTCACGTTCAGACTGCGTTTATCAAAACTTCAGCGAAGTGCAATGGCGATCTGATGGAGAATACCTGGAAAAGGATTACCTGCAAAGATGTGGAAATGGTGAGATCTCAAATTTTGGCACAGAAAGAACACCAGCATCAGGAACCTTTTCTTCACCTTTTCCACCTGATTTACAAGGACTTAAGCAAGACTGTGAAATGCTACCTACGTCATGTCTTGCAAACTACTCAGATGTCAGTAGCGGTTCAGATGCAGATGCTACTGAAACAAGGCCTTCATGTAAATTCATGGAGGGCGACTTCTTTTCAAAACAAAAAATTGGCTGCTTCTCAAGAGAGAGCCCATTGGCATGTTTTTTCAGTAAGACTGGAAGTATACCCTTCTTGAATGATGGCCCGTGTGCCAATATGTCAGAGACAAATGTAAATTTGCCTTCAAATGTGAATGAAGAAGAAAACATAGTATCATGTGCGCAAGAAAAGATTGGAAGTTCAGAAAAAGCAATCAGACCTTTTGCTGGACCTGATCAGTCCTCTACTACTACCTCTTCTATGCTAGCAACTATGGAGAATGAGGCCATATATGATGGAAATGATAATGATGGTTTGCAAGATCAGAAACAAAAGCAAGACATGGAGAGAAATCTTCAAGAATGTGCATATCCAGATTACTCAATGAGTGAAAACTTGACTGGAGTTGAACAATATCCACTGGATGAAGAAGAGGAGCAGATCATATCAGCTGCTACAGCTACATTTGCCAATGAGCAAGATGATGCAGATAAAAAGATCCTCCATGAAATACAGAATAAAAACAAGGGATCCAGGAATCCTAACTCTGAAACTGATGGTAAAGATGGATATGTAAATGAAGATTTGCAGGGAAATACTGGGGTCTTAAAAAGGCAAAGAGAAGAAAAGTGTTTGCCGGAAAGTGAGATTTCCCTCAAGAATAAATCCCCAATTCCCAATTTCACTAATTGTGCAATTGAAAACATAGAAACTGGCTGTCAGGAGAAGGAAATCCAAAAAAATATCCCCCAATTTCTTGACATACAAGTTATCAAGAAGCTGACATCTGAAGTTGCTAGTCAGGAACAGAACAAGTGCTCTCAAGTTAACAGTCACGACAGTGAATCCAGCTTGCAGTTGCCTGAGCAACAATCTTGTGAAAGTGTAGCTCAGGACTACAGCTGTAAAAGCCTTGCTGAGATGAGAGCTGATCATTTGAGTGATGTCGGTGTTGCAGTCCTGTCAGACTCCTGCTTGCAGTCAAATACTAAAACAGACAAAAATATAGATAATCAAACAAAGAAAGATAAAGAAATTGCAAATACAGCATGGAAGGCAAGTACAGTTTTTTGTCTAGCACTAGATTGTAGTGGCCCAGATGAAATTAGTGACTGTGCTTCTGAAGATATGAATGATGACAAGGAAGGTGCTACTAGTCTTGTAGAGTCTGACTTGCAGTCACACAGTACAGGCACAAGGGCAAATCCTGACATGCATGAACAATTGACAAGTGATGCAAAGACACCAGTGCTTTCTCTAGACTCAGATGGTAGTGGTCCCATTGTCACTGTTGACAAAATTGCAAAGGATACTGGTAATGAAAATGATCCAGATGTTAATGTTCATGTAAACTCCTGTATACAGCCAAATGAGTCAAGCACAAGCATTCCCCCACGTCTAGAAATGGAAATAAGCCCATTAGAGAAGATAGCCCCAAATTTCTCAAAAGATCCAGATTGTAGTGCCCCTAATATCAGTAGTGATCGTTTTTCTGATATTGGTGACGAGAACAATGAAAGGGTTGAAAATCATCCGGAATCCTGCTTAGAGCCACAGGGCTCAGTCCCAGACAAACAAACAAGTCCAGCAGAAAAGAAAATTCCAAAAACTCCTCCAGATTGCAGTGGTCCCAGTGCCAAAACTGACCACCTCTCTTCTGATGCAGATGATAACAAAAAGCAAAGTGTGACAGCTAAACCAGAATCTTGCTTACAGCCTGATAACTTTGATACAGACGTGCATCCTTGTCTTGCAAAGGAATGGACAAGTCCAGCTGAGAGCACAAGCACATCCTCTCCTGCAGATCAAGAACATAGTAGTCAAGTTGTGACAGCTGACTCCAACAAGCAAAGTTTAGAATCCTGCTTACAACCAAATACCTCAAGCAGTGAATTAGATTCACATTTAGAGGAAGAATGGATGGGTCCAATAGAGAATGCGAATACAGCCTCCTTACCAGATGACTACCAATCACTGCATGAAAGTCTCACAGCAGAACAGCCACAAAGTTCTAGTGGAGATGTTTCTGAAAATGCAAGAGAGTCATTTGATGAGTTGGACTCCTTCACACAGGACCCGTCAGTGCCTGATCCACTGTATGGCGAACCTCTGTCAAGAGAAGACTCTTGTGACTCTGATGAAACAAATCTTGACTCAAGTCAGTATGGAAAAACATATGTGATGAGGCCTGAAGAAAACGGTATGGATCATCCAGAGGAAGCAGCATCGGAACTCCTTTCCTCTTTCCAAATGAGAAAATTGTTTCTTCCTGTTGTGATATTGAACACCTTCGAACCAGCAAATGGAATTAATGACTCATATCATTGCAGAGATTGCCAATTCACTATCCAAAATGTAGACCATCTAATTGAACACCACATTAGTTGCCATCCAATGATCTATATTCAATTTTGCCGAACTTGTAATGTTTATCCGATAAGTAAAGAAGACTGCACAAAGCATTTCTGTGGTGTGATCAAAAAAAGACCGAGTATCTCTGCTAATTCTGTCCCACTGAAGAAACGAAAATTCCAGGGCCGCCACAAGTGCAAGAAGTGCGGACTCGTATTTTCAAAAATACTTCATTTCGTCAAACATATGAGGACTCACACTGGCAAAACACCATATAGGTGTAATGAGTGTGGCTTGTATTTTGCACAACCTAGTTCACTGCGAAGGCACAAAAGTGTACCTCAAAGGTGCAAGGTGTCCCAATTGCCAGTTTCAAATTCTGATACAAATTTTTGCAAAACTGAATCGCCAACACCAGAAGATGTTTCACAAAAAGATGTGCCACCAAACCTTTTGGATGAAAGCATGAAGATGTGTTATGTAAAGCTTATTGACATCTCCAAGAGAAATCTTTGTCATATATGTGGTAAAAGCTTTGCCTCTTCAAGGAAGGCCAAAAAGCACATTTATGATGTTCACAGAAAAAAGAAAATGGCTGCTTCATCAAATCAGTCCACAAATGCCAGTAGCGAGCATACTGCTGAAGGCAAAAGTGAGGCGAGAGGAAAACATAAATGTCCTCTTTGTCCACGGCTTTTTAAGTACTCCTACAACAGAGCTCGACATCTGCGTGACTGCGTCAGGAATGCTACATATGGTGGCAGAGGAAAAGTTGGTGACAAATATGTGTGTCCCATGTGCTCAGCCGCCTTCACATTACCATCAAACCGGTACAGACACATTAAAGTACTCTGCCTGAAAGAGTGTCTTAATCGACTTGCACACGAAAGGACAAAGTCATGGGAAGAGCCTAATTTGCCGAAAACTGTGGAATATGAGCAGAGACCACAGTCCAATGACGACGTGCAGGATGCCCAGTCAATGGTAAAAATGCAGAAAGTACAAGGGAAAGATAAACAAAAAAAACAAGCACTCCCAGGTTTAACAACCGCCAAACCTGCACTACGTTACAAATGCAATCAGTGCCCTGCAGTTTTTTCTCATCCCTCTGGGAAGTATAGACATATGAAGAAGCATGAATTGTTTAAACTCACTGGAAAGATGTTCAAGTATAGAAACTCTGTATTGTCTTTAATGTCAAAACCAGAGATTTCAAGTTCAACAAAGACTGAAGAGAGCACTGTTCAGGTGAAAACAAATGAAGAAACTGCAAAACCTGCTCTGAGCTGTCACTTTTGTGGAAAATGTTTTGATGCATTAACATTGTTGAAGAGGCATGAGCGCAATCACCGCGGTGAAAAACCATACCGCTGTTTGGAATGTGGAAAGGGATTCAAGAAACGTACCCATTTGTTAGGACATAAAATTATTCATCAGAGGAGGATACAGTGCACAGTCTGCAAAAAGATTTTACCGACTGTTGCAGAACTGCTCCAGCACAGGCGCTCCCACCATATAAAAGGAATGCTTAAGTGCCCAGACTGTCCAGCACAGTTCCAGTATCCAGTATACCTACTTAGACATCTTCAGAGACATGCTAATAAACAGAAGGAACAACAGCCTGAGGAGGAAATGCCAACAAAGCCAGAGCAGTCTTTGGAAATAGTGAAAGACCAGAATGAACCAAAACAGGTTCAATGTTCCTTATGCAAAGAAGTATTTGATGATTCCCATATACTGAGGAAACACTGTCTCACACACATATCTGGCTCATCTTCAAACCAGTGTCCATTTTGCAAGCTTAATTTTAATAGTCGCCGCTATTTGCTGCGTCATATGGTCAAACACACAGGAGATAAACCTTTTTCTTGCACCAGCTGTGGTAAACAGTTTTACCGATTAATGTTCCTCCAACTTCACACTCAGAAGTGTGTGCCTCCCCAGACACAGGAAGCTGCCTTAGAGGAGTCCAGCAGTAAGACAAAAAGACCGTATCAGTGTTCCATTTGTCCAAGGAGGTTCTGTAAAAAGGACCGTTTGCAAAAGCATCTCATTGCCCACAAGAAAAATGCCCTGCATTTGTGTTCAAGATGTGGACAGTACTTTGGACCTAACAAAATAGGTCGACATCAGGTAGAGTGTGGTGAAGCTGCAAATCCCCCCACTGTTCAGAAATTTACTCCCAGCAATTTTAAGCAAACCTTTTCACAGGCAAGTCAGAACGTCAACAAGACTCCTTCAAAGTCCAATGCAACCATGATGTTGCAGTATAAATGCCCCTATTGTTCGCAAAAGTTCAGGTACAGATCATTGTACCTGAGACATCTTGTTTCACATACTGGTGTGCAGCCTTATGCATGTGTGCGCTGTGGTCAAAGATTTGGAAGTCAGACAATGTGTTTTAAGCATGAAGCTTTCTGTGATGGTGTTGACAAAGCTGGACAGTCAGTGGTCAAAAGTGAAGCTGCCACAAAGATGGACTCCCTTAGAGAGGAGACCCAAAAAGTCTTCCAAAAGGGTGAAGTGGAGTACAAGTGTAAATTCTGCACCAAGACTTTCACAAAAGCACGAAACCTGAGATATCACATTTTGACACACAATGAAGTGAAACCGTATCGCTGTAAAGCCTGTGACAGCTGTTTTTCACGGTACGATCACCTGAAAGTTCATCAGACTCGCTGCAAAATAAAAAAGACTCGACTGGAGGTCAGAATTCCCAAAATCAGTTTGGATGATGTTGGCATGGGTTGGCAAAGCAAGTTGGGCGTTCAGCCTCTTGAAAAGCAGGAGACATTTGACTGTGAAGTCTGCTTGAGGAGCTTCCCAACTCAGTCTAAACTTTCCAGACATTTCACCATGTTTCATGCTACAAAACCATTCAAGTGCACACGTTGTGGTGCCTCTTTCTCTCATGACAAAACTCTGAAAAAGCACAGGAAAATGAGGAAGTGCAGAAGGCCCCCCAGTGAAACAAATGCTTTTCTGCCTCTCGGAGCTGATCAGCCAGCAGATGATGTGGCCAAACCACTTGATGGAGGAAGAAGTCGACTTCTACTGAGGATTCAACCTTTCTTAAACAAAAGCTTCAAATATGTGTGTGGTTTTTGTCCCCGTAGTTTTAAAAACAGCTGGCAACTAAATGTGCACACCCGTCTACACACAGGAGAGAAGCCATATCCCTGTGAGTATTGCGGAGAGAGATTTATGAGAAAGGATTATGTAAAGCGCCATTATTTAAGGTGCCCCAAGACACTTAAGCGCAGTAAAGTCCTCTGTGACAGATGTGGAGGATTTTTCTTTGAAAGCCAGCTTGAAAATCACAAAAAAGTTTGCGCTTCAAGACAGGCCTCCCCAACAGTTTCCCAAGGCCAGAAGCAAACCCCTCAAAGCCCACCGAAAGGCTTTTCGTGTGCATACTGTAGTTCACGATTTTTGCTGTTTTCACAGCTTCAGGAGCATTTTCTGAGCATGCACAAGCTGGAAACAATGAATCCCTCTGTGTCAGCTGCCCCCCTACAACAACTTCTGTCCAATATTTCAGATATCAAAGAAGAACCTTTGGATGAGAGTTGTGAAAAAGGACTTGATAGCAATACAAATTTAGTCTGTAAAACAAATGCAGCTGTTTCAACTGAAGCCCCCCAACTGTTGATCTGTCAAGTGTGTAATATGTCCTTTGCCAATAAGGCTGGACTAACTGGTCATCAACGTGTACACACCACAGAGCATCCTTTTAGCTGTAAAATCTGCAACAGGGGCTTCTGGAATAAAACTGTACTCCGAAATCACTACAGGAAATGTAGATCTAAGATAATGAAAAAACCAGAAGCTCCTTTGAAAGCAAAGATTGATTTTGCATTGAATGCCTCTAAACATGTGTTCAAAGAAGAACACAACACAACTGGTGCTGAAGTTTTAGAGACCAGATCTGTAGACTCCGTCCAAGTCAAAGAAGAAGAAGAAGAGACATTAGTGCAAAGTTATGAGGGAGCAAGAAGTAGTTTAAAAAAGGAGAAGAAAACTGTTCAGTACCAATGTTCAGAATGTGATAAGAGCTTTACTGATGGCTTGTTACTTATTAGTCATCTGGAAGACCATGGAAGAGAAGAACAAGAGAAGAAGTGTAATACATGCACCAAGTGTGGACGGGTGTGCTCTAGTCAAGCAAATCTAGAAAAGCACATGAGGTTTCACAGAAATAACCTGAAATACTCTTGCAATGAGTGCTCTGAGGTATTTCCAACTTTGTCTGATTTAGAAAACCACAACATAATTCATGAGATAAATAAACCTTTTTGTTGCAAACTCTGCAAACAGAGGTTTGTGAGTAGGACACTTTTATGTGAGCATTACTGTACACAACATGCAGATGTCATTTTTCACTGCCAATTCTGTAGCAAAGTCTATGCAGTGAAAAAATCACTTGCTAGACATTACAAAACATGGCATCCAAAGGAATGGAAGGATTTTGGAAACGCAGTGCTGGAAAAGAGCAGCAATGAACAGCAATCTAGCAGTCATGTAAGTACAGCTGGTGAAAGTGATGACAATGAAATTTATGACAGTGACTCTGACTCGGCGCCATACTTCCCATGTCATGTGTGTGGCAAGACATTCTCAACATCAGAAAACCTTGAGGATCATCAGCTGTGTCACCTGGGTGAAAAGCCACATGAATGTGGAGAATGTGGGAAATGTTTTTTCCTCGCATCCCAGCTTCAGCAACACCAGCGAATGCACAAGTCTGAATTTCAGTGCCCAACATGCGGCAGGGGGTTTGTGACTCTCTTTGCACTGCGGAACCATAAGCATTCTCATGGCAAGAATCGACCACACCGTTGCTCCAAGTGCGAGCTCAGTTTTCCAGGACCTACACAGCTAGCAGAACACATGTCTACCCACCGTGAGGAGAGTTTCCCATGTGATTTATGCAATCGGGTGTTTCAGTCCAAGAGTAGTAGAGTTGAACATCGTAAGAGTCACACCAAAGCAGGTGACCACCCCTCATCTTCAGTTTCAACAGAACAGCCTGAACAGTCTGAAAGCTCGTTTGTATACACAATGCCGTTTAAATATCGCTGTGGTGTTTGCAGGGAGCGTTTCAGAGACCCAGAGGAGCTTTCAGAGCATGGTTGCCTGGAAGCTAAAGAGCGACCATACTCTTGTATAGACTGCAATAAACACTTTCTTCATGCATCTCACTTGAAAAAGCACAGGAGCACTCATCAGCCATCGTGGTCTATTAGAGAATACCCATGCAATCAGTGCAACACTAGTTTTTCCTCCTCTCAGCACTTTCTCAGTCATCTTGAGAGTCATGTTGATTCCGCTACAGGAAATGGACATGGAGAACCTTCAGACAATTTCATCTGTCCAGTTTGCCATCAGTGTTTTGCCAGCCCCATTGAACTGATTCATCATTTCCCCACGCATCCTGATGGTACATCCAAACCAGAAAAAATTCACAGTTTCTCCTCTGGAAGTGAGCTCAACCAGCATGAAGGGCGACATCGGGCATCAGCTGAATGTGAATGCACAGTGTGTGGTGAAATCTTTTTGGATGGGGATGCTTTCCATCGTCACCAGTGTTTCAGGGAGCAGCATATGCTAAAGAATCTCCTGGCTAAAAATCGAACTCATCAGGCAGCAGGAGAGGAAGAGGATGTTGATGTTATAGGAGAAGATTTGTACAAGTGCTCTGACTGCTCACTGCAGTTCTCTTCCAAAAGTGCTCTCTTGGAACATCAAAATAAACAACATCAGGATAGGAAGCTGTTTGAATGTGAGCGCTGTGGAAAAACATTTGCCAAGATGCGGTACCTTAGAAAGCATGAGAGCAGACATCGTCTAAAAGAGGCTGATAACATTGCAGTTCAGCCAGTTGAGAAGAAATTCAAATGTGGCCAGTGCTCCACAAAATTAAATACACCAGAAGAACTGTCTTTGCACATGAGACTGCATGCTGAAGAACAAGCTGGGGATTTTCGCTGTGACATGTGCTACAAGTCATTCAGCCAGCGGTCTCTCCTTAAGCAGCACCAAGAGAGTCATGTTGGCGAGGTTGTGTATGAATGCACAGAATGTGATAAAGCTTTTGCTTTTCCCCACTTACTAGACGAACACCAACAGACTCACGCTGGTTCTTCTCAGTAATGGTTGCAACATACTATGTACCTTTATCACTCCACTATAGCTAAGGTATCTGGAAATCCCTTCATGCCTTATGTCTGGCTGCGTACCTCCACTTATCCTCAATGTAGTCCTTTTTCCCTCACTGTATAGTTACAAAGCGTGTTACTTGTCACAATGACAGAGCATCTGTTCCTGAGCTTTTGTGTATATTTTCATTTCTGTTATAGTGGTTTGAATACAATACCTTAGCCATAGTTTCTTGAAAGTTTTGTAATTCAACAATAAAAAAAACCCAGTTGTTCAATAACAAAGTTGGTTAGGAAACTGTCCTCCTCAGATTTCTGAGTTGTAATTCAGGACATGCTGTTAATCAGTTTTCTTGATATGTAAAATAAACTCTACCCTGATAATGTTAACACTTTGAAATTTTCTATATGACTCTTCCCATACGATATATATTTTTTGTAATTTTGTTTATTTTTGGTTGTTTGTCAGTGCTTGTTAATCTTTTTTTGTTTTTTTATTTGCATAATGTGAAAAGTAGATTGTACATATATTGGAAACATGCTCTATTGAAATATTCTTTTCACCATCTGAGGATGTAAACTGTTTTTACAAAGTTATGTTGATGCATTTGGTCCAAGTGTAAAGTAAACTTAAAAAAAAAAAAAAGATTTTTGGATCTTTCTTGTACATGCTCGTGTTTACTCTGTTTGAAACTAACCAAATGGTGGTTAATGAATTGCTGTTTTTTTTGGGAAAAAGAAACTAACTAGATCATCTGACTGAACTAATCAAGCCAAAGCAGGCAAGATTAGGTTACTTAACCCTTGATTGCATTAATTATAGCAGTATAGTCTCAAGCTGTTATGGTAGCAGATAAAGCTATCCTGGGTTAGTAGATGCCTAGCCGTCTACATTAGTGGTTCCCAACCTGGGGTCCGGGATCACCCAAGGGGGTCCCCCAAAGAGCACAGGGGTTCTTAAGGCTTTTAACATTAGAGCCTTTGTGATTAATGTCCTACTTTAAGTGAATTAAATAAAGGGCTATATGTTATTCATGTAGCTTTGGCTTAATCAAATGACAGGACTCAACCAGAATACATTATTTATGGTGAGAATCTTTCTTTTGAAAGCCTAAAACCAAGCATGGTTTCAACACAGGGTGGAACAGGGGGTCCACAGCTTTTTAGTATATGCATGAAGGGAGTCCCCAAGGGAAAAAAAAATGGGAACCCCTGCACCCACAATTTGTGTTGTGTATTCTATTCACATGCATGAGGAGGACTGCAACCTAATCTGATTTTGAAGTTTTAAAAAAACTTTTCCCATTTTTTAGCCATAAACCCAAATCAACATGTGGTGAGCTGTCATGGTGGGACATATCCCTGTATTCTCACTGCTCAGATTCTGCTCAATTGGATTTCAGTTTGCAAGAACACATATATATATATGTGTATGTATATATATACATATATATATATATGTGTATGTATATATATATATACATATACATATATATATATGTGTATGTATATATACATATAAATATATATATGTGTGTGTATATATATATATATATACATGTATATGTATATATGTATATATATATATGTATATATCTACATGTATATATATGTATATATACATACACATATATATATATATATATACATACATACATACACACATATATAGCTTGTTAGATACACCTTATGGTGCCCCTGGACACATCATCAGTGATGTAACCTGGGATCACAGGGGGTT
>JBAMHW010000006.1:18879062-18906908 GCA_037177495.1 Rhadinocentrus ornatus
CAACCTGTATTTCGCTGCCTTGTACCTGTGACATGCGCAATGACAATAAAGTTGAATCTGAATCTGAATCTGAAGTACCTGGGAGTGACCACCAATCACAGACTGGACTGGAAATCCAACATAGATGCTGTGTACAGGGGATGAGCAGGCTCTATTTCTTGAGACGGCTCAGATCCTTCAATGTCTGCAGCAAAATGTTGGAGATCTTTTATCAGTGCGTGCAGGAGAAGCAGCGTCAGAGCCAGCAACACAAACAGGCTGAACAAACTTATAAAGAAGGCTGGCTCCATCATTGGGTACAAAGTGGACAATTTTTAAACTGTGGTGAAGAGGAGGTCACTGAAGAAACTGGTTTCTATCATGGTCAGACAGCAGAGCTCCTTTGATAACAGACCAAGACATTCCACTGTCATACGGACAGATGCAAGAAATCTTTCCTGCCACATCCATCACTCTGTTCAATAACTCACCTCTACAGACAGAGAAGAGCCTGCTTAGACAAAAGGCTTTACCTGCTGCTCTTTTCCACTTGCCATTTTATTTATTTTATTTAAGTTTTTATTTTAAGAATAAGTAAATATATAGGAAAAATAGTAGAGAAAAGAATAAGGAAATATATAGGCAAAGTATACAATAGGGAAATGTATAAGAAAATATACAGGGAAAAGGAATCAAGAGAAATATTGGTAAAATAATAGAAAAGACATTGCCTATTGAAAATGAATGAATTAGAAAATTAAATCATGTATAAATAAAAGAAAAAAATATTAATGTTATTAATCTATATGTTTCCTTATTTACTTGTGTTTCTATGTATTGTTTTATTGTCTTCTTATTCTTGTCCTGGGCCCTGTTTCAGAAAGCGGGTTCAACAAACTCTGAGTTAAAAACGCAACTCTGGGTTAACCAACTTTGAACTGTCTAACTCAGAGTTTTTCGGTTTCAGAACAGATGATAACTATTAGTTCAATCAACTCTGAGTTAACCCTGAGTCCAACGCGTGCATGAGCAGATAAAAAGCCCTCGTCAATGGAACACGGATAACACGATTCACCATGGCAACAGGTGAAAAAAAGAGTCGCTCCTCCCATTTTGCTCCAGCGGAGCTAGAAATATTAATGAAGCAGAATATGACCATATATTTCGGAACTAAGTAATACAGTAGCGGCAGCACAAGAATGTGAGTTGGCAGAAAATAGCTGAGTCGATGCATGAGCAATATAATTTTTTTTATCTCGAGTGTTATTAAAAATGTAAATCTCTGCTTTAATGTATCTTGGTATTAATATTCTCAAAAGATATTTTTTAATTTGGTGTTTTGTAATTGTTTCAGAAAGCAACCCTGCAACCCTACTAGAACGTCCCTAATTGTAGGCAGATTGTTCTCGTTGACAGTCTGATCACATCCTACAGTGACATTTACCTAAGGAAGAGTTGCTCTTTCTCTTCTGCATATCACACTGATGCACAAGCATCACGGTCATCAGATATATGCCGTAAACCATAATGTCTGATCCTACTTACTGATGTTTCCCCATATATCTAAATGCAGATGTCACTTAAGTCACTGTTCCTATTGAAACATCCTTGAGCATCTTTGTGACTGAAGCTGCCACCTGTGCCCTGACAATCAACCCTTTTTAAAAGTCACTTGTTTCCCTCTCGTCATCCTGATGCAAAATCAGAATCAACTCAGCATCTTTACATACCACAAAGCAGGATTGGATGTTAAGTGCATAATTTTACCATGCAGGCGACTTGTTAGAAGTATCTGCATTTGTTGTGCTTCATCACTCATTTATTCAGGTTTATTTGATGCGTCACCCACGTGTGTGCATTTTTAATATGCAGGTGCAACCCAACAGGCACCAAACGTACTTGGCAGCAAGTAAAGATGTAATATAAAAATGTTGTTAAAACAGATCAGGTATAATGTCGTTTTGCCTATTGTACCTAATTAAACAGCATTCGGTAGCTACAATCAACACGTGATTAAGTTAATAGAAATTTCCTACTTAGAAAAACGTTTTCTTTAGGGTTTTATTAAGCTATTTCAATGCTGTTAATCAGTATTTATTATTGTCCACTTCGAAATAAACCCACATGTCTTTATACAAAGCTTACTGGATATGTTTGAAATGGTACTGAGAATATTGTTCAGATACATGATCGACTGTGCAGAAAAAACGGTAACGCCAAAAAAAACAAAACAAAAAAAAAACATGCGGGAATGATAAAGCATCCAATCGGGGTCGGATCCCCTTTCCCGACGTAGATATCTGCGGAGTAATTGTGCTTCGATGTCAACTGGCTCTTCAAGAAACGGACACGCGATGTCTGACAGTTCTTTCAGGCTGCAGCTAAAGAGGAGAAACTCGGGGTTAGTTGGAGAAAACCTGCCAGCGAGCAGGTTAGCTTTACAGTCTGTTGCCGCAGTAACTGAGTCAAAAGTTACACTGAACTCGCTTTGTGAAACCGAAAACCCAGAGTTTCCCTTAACTCGGAGTCAACTAAATCAGAGTTTTCACTAAACCCGCTTTCTGGAACGGGGCCCAGATGTATTCTTTTTTGTGGCACTCCTCGAATTATTCCATAACCTCTGCCCTCATGCGGCCAGCGGATTGTGATTGCTGGAAGGCACGCGTGAAGTGCGCATGCGCGATACAAATCACCCCGCGCCTTCTGCAGCTGAACCTTTCAGCGCTGTTCCTACTGGCACAGCATCACATTTGTCTACCATAGAGTCGAGCTGAGTCGCCTTTCCCTTGAGGGTTTATGCTTCGCATGGACAGATGCCGAGCCCTTTCCTCTCCCCCATCTCTTTGCCTTTGTGGTCCCTCTTCAACAGAAAACCTTAGCATTTCTGTGACTGGTGAGTACGTGTAAGTGCAAACGGGCGTTTACTTAGCTTCTTCATAGGTCATGCTAGAGCTAGCTTGCAAACCTTAGTTATTCACTTCTCTGGCCTACTCAAGAACGTGGCCGGCCATCTCCTCTTGGTTAGCCTTCACTAGCAGCCCCCCCCCCCCCCGAGGAAGACCCGGACTCGATGTGTGCTGGGCCAAATGCTAATCTAGCAAACATAGCAGATAAAAAGTGCTAATTTTGGCAGGTTATTAGCTGTAAATCGGCTTTGACAAAATGGTACAAAGTCCATGTATTGGTGATCGAAAATGTTTCTAAGACAGAATCGCTGTTTCCTTTTTATTGGTTTGATCAGTATTAGCAAGCTAAGATAACTCGACATCTTCTGTAGTCTGCTTACTAGCCAGCAACGTTTTCCGTTGTTTATTCCTTCCTCCTCGTGGTGTCAGGAGGGCTTTCAATACAGCTTGTTGAAGGGAAAAAAAAAACAATTAATATAAGGCTTAAAATCAGGTTGTACTCTTAAACAACAACAACAAAAACACTTATTTAGTTAATGTTTTAAGGTTTTCTCAAATTACTTAGGTAAAACCTTCACAACAGGCTGAGAAAATATTTCACATTTGGTTGAGTGGAGAAGAAACCTTATGGATGTTGATTAAAATAAAAGCAAAGATTTGAGCATGTTTTGACTTACAGGTAATATGTGAAAGGCTCAAATGTCAAACAGCTCCCTTTTACATGGGACTGGTAATGTCAGATTGACTCCCATTATGAGTAGATTATGGTGTAGGGAATTAAACGTCCAAGCAAGTCTGCATGCTAATTCTATTGATTAGTCTTTTTCCTTCTTGCAGTATTACTTTTGACCTTACGGAAATATATTGGAAATGTGCATGTAAAATTAAAATCTAAACTATCATTATTTAATAGCCATGTCTGATATAGCCTTAATGTAATATAAAGAAAACACTACAATACCTGCAACAAGCTCGTTTTATTTTGGACTCCCACTTTTATGATCTAACCAGGTGAAAATGGCCTGAGGCTCTGAGTAAGTTATTGGTTTAGAAATTTAACACAGAAAGTAAAAAATTTTGTGTTTAGTTGATTATTTCTTTGTTGTAACAATTCATCTGGGCAATACATTGTATACCATTGGAAATCTTGTTCATTTTCCTTTTTATGGCCTCACATGTTAAAGAAATGCATTTGTGAGATGAGCAGCACAGTTGGATTTGTGATTTGCACCCATCCAAAAATTGTCAAATCTACTCTTCCAATACCAAACAGCTTTTCCTGCCATTGGCTCTTGTTCACTGTTGTTTATTAGATTGGATTATAGAAGTCTGAAGAGACAGGATCTGTTAACAATTTATTCATTGAACAAACAGGGGCCTCGGTATACTGCATGTGGAACGACCAAATGAAGCCACAACAGGGCATAACTCTATCCTCCAAGTTGACAATACTCAATTTCACAAAGTGGGGTTTATCAGAGACCAGCTCCGGAATTTGGGAGTGCGGAGGGTGGAATAGCCTGCCTGACAGTCCTGGCTTCAGCTCCACTGAACACACGTGGGATCAGCTTGGACATGCTGTTTGTGTTATTAACCAACACAACTACATTGGCTAACTTGTGACAAATGTTTATTTGAAGAATGGGATGCCATACCACAGCAGTGTGACCAAGCTGGTGATCAGCATGGGGGGGAGGTGGCAGGCTGTTGTGGCTGTGCATAGGTTCTTTCACATGCTGCTGGTGCCCGTGTTTGTTAAATGACTAAAGTGTTAAATTGCAATTATGATTTGTTGCCTCAGACTTCAGTCAACCAACCTATAAGAAAAGAAGCAGTTTGCTGTTGACAGAGAAGATTTGGCAAGGTTTTCATGGTTTCAACCCATATTGTCAACTCTGGTGCTCATCCTACATATGCATTTTCCTTACAAAATGGACACCATTTTTTAAAGAGAGATAAACAGACTTTCTAAGGATATAGGATTTCATGCCAAGAAGATTTGTTAAAACAAAGAAAAATAGACCAAACACAAGGTTCTTTACTTTTTATTTAAAGTTTATGTAGGTATCAATTGCTGTTTTACCTAAATTTTATACAGCATTGAATTTACTCCCCATAAGCAACACCATATTTCCAACAGAATAATTAAAAAACCTCCTAGTTACAGCGAGAGGCATCTATCACGATGCCTTGTATAAATATACAATATAAATACAATATGATTTCAGTTTTAAAATATCACAGGATCCTCTATGCTTATAATGCGTGCATTGATGATGCATTGATAGAAACATAATTATTTTGATAGTTTGCACTGTGCATTGATGTTTAGGCAGTGCACTGAGCAAAGTGCAAGTTTTAGTTCAACAAAGTAAAACTGACTAGCATAATATGACAAATTATCAAGCTGAAGCTGATGGATTTGAGGGAGCTTTCCAAACAGAAACAGATGTGAAAATGGAGGGAAAGCACTTTTTTTTGCCTGATATCCCAGAACTCTGACACAATTTTGCAGTGACTTTACACTGCCTGTGACCACAGTACTACTGTTTGAGAGCGCAGCACCCTGTAACTGTACATTGCAACATTAGTATTTAAAAGATGGTTGCAAAAAGGTCAGTTACACTTTAAACATAATGAAAATGCAGTCAAATAATCATCCTTATAATGTTAGCTGAAGCAAATATAATGATCTCCACAAGTAGATGCTCTATACTCCCAGTTATTATTAAAACTAAAAATGTATATAACATGTTTGAATTTATGAAAGTCAATTGGAAAGCTCCCCTTGTGTAGCCAGACACTTTTGCTTAACAACACATTATAATAAACCATCACGTTTTAGCCCTGCTTCGAGGCAAGTCCACTGTATCACAGTTTTATGTTTTTTCCTGCTGAGGATAAAGTGGAAGTGCTCCAAATCATGCCAGTGGAAATAGGCCGTGAATCTGCAGCTTGCAAGATCAGGTTCCCTTTCTGTCAAAATACCTGATGGATTTCCTGTCCACAGGTAGGCATGGCGGTCTCTGTGTTGGAATTCAAGTCCTGCCTTTGGTGCTCTGGAGTGAGGTGAAATTCAGACAATAGGAGCTTTGACTTAGTATGTCTTCTACTTCAACTTAATGGTCACTGGATTGCGCTGAGGGCTGTTTGGAAGCTGCTCCCACCACACACACACGCTGTATTTATTAAAAATGCTCATTTGTGATCTGTCATTTAGAAAACTTTTTGTAATCAAAAAAATTTGGTGTTTGTGTAAATAATATTTAAGGCAGTGAAAAGCAGTTTAGAAAATATTTCTTAATAATTGGAACTGTCTCCTTTTTTATTGTTGATGCTATTTTCTGTATGTTATGTGTGGATTTTTCTTTCTTTTTTTCATACAGAAATCTGCCAGGCTTGACCAGAACAGCTGCCCCTCCTAGTGTATAATTGGCTGCCATAATGCTTGGGTTACAGGGAAATGCTTCATCCCCCAAAGTGTATCGTTGTGTGGCGTGTTCTGCCACCTTCACCGGACTGGCCTCATTGCTAGTTCATCAAGCAACCCATGCAAGTACACTCTCAAAGGTCTCTGGCCCGCCTCCAACACAAGCTAACATCAGCCCACATGAAACACAATCTGCAAGTACGGACACAACTAATGAGCACCCCAGTCCCCCAGCCGTCTTACCCGAGAGCCCTCCACCTTCTTTTTATATTTGTGATTGTGGAGAGGAATTTCATGACTTTGATCTTATGCTAGAGCATAAACGTTCACATGTCCCTGAGATGCAGCTACTGCAACCCCTGAATGATATTGTTCTTCCAAGTGAAACAGGATGTGAAAAAGTTTTTCCCAGCCAGCATGCATCAGTCACTCCTGTAACCCAGACAGATTTGGTTCTTAGTTGCCCCTCCACTTCCAGTTCCCCAGTTGCTGAAGTGCACACATTAAATGCCCATAAAGGAGATGTGGCCTTGGAAGAGAGTGTTGCTATGGAAACCACTCCTCGAGGCCAGTGCACACCCCCTCAGAATATCAGTGAGGAGCAACTTGAGGACATTTCTACCGTTGTGGACCAAATACCAAATACTGTAGACGACGTAGATTTGCAGGAAGAAGATTCAACGCAACCCAGTGAAAAGGGAGAAAATTTGCCCAAAAATAACACCCTAATGACGCTTCTGGCATCTGCATACATGAACCGTTTTCCACATCTTTCACCTGAAAATCAAAGCGATGACGAAGCTGTGTCCAAGCAAGAAGATTTTCCAGTTGATGTAACACCTCCAGCAAAAGCAGATGGGCCTCAAATAAACGATCTTTCTATTACTCATTTGAGACGACTGCTTACCAAACCTGGTATAAAGACAAAAGCGCCATCCATTAGCAGAATTTTGGAGTCAAGTAGGAAGAGGGTTGTCTCTCTCACTAAGACTTTCTCTCCTGTTGTGGTTCTTGAGACACGCCAAAAGCTCATGGATTCAGTCATTAAAGGCACATATGGCAGATATAAATGTGGTCGCTGTCGAAGGGTCTTTCAGAACTTGGACAGATTGACAGAGCATCATTTTTTGCACAAAAAAGAGAGGATTAAATGTTGTCGTCGTTGCAAACAGCTTATAATTGGGCGGTTGCCTTTGCCTGATAATCACGTCTGCCCTCAGCTGGCAAACAAGAATGTACAGCCATCTGGCTCTTTGAAAAACAAGTTCTCATTTGCCCCCAAAATAGTGCCATTCCATAGTGTTGGCAATGCAAAAAAGGTCTTCTATTGTCCTTTGTGTAAACACAGTTATGCACGGAGGTGGAACCTCAAAACTCACAGGTGTCATGGTCAGATGTCCCTCAGCTCTAAGCAGGTCAGTCCTTCTATTCAGAGAATGTTGACTCAGAGTTCAAACAGTAATGCCAAAACTGTCATGCATGAGGATAAAAACGGATGTCAGAATTCAAACAGTATAGGTGTAGGCACTGAAGTTACTGGCCGCATCAAAGTTGAGATGATGTCCTCCAATTCAGAGCAGTCTGCAGTTTCACAGTTAGCCTGGACTCCTCCGACAAAAACCTTCCCCCCATTCTCCCTCAACTCCTCTCTAGTGGAGCTGCATCAGGATTCCTCTCTGCATTCGCTCCAGGAAGGAGAAGAAAACAGCTGGGATGCAGAAGAGCTTGATAATGAAGACAGCAATGAAGGGCAGTGGACAATGCCCTTGGATGATGAAATGCAGGCTTTTAATACTGAAGATCAAACTGGTAATGATGAAGAGGGGAATCAGTCTGGATTGGCAGAAATAGCATCCCATGGCTTGCGCTATTTTGTCAAAGATGGTGTAAAACGTTACCCGTGTAACAGGTGTCAGAAAACTTACAGTCGGGCCTCAACTCTAAGGCGCCACCTGCGACTGTGTGGGTTTAGGCCCTATGGGTTTGGGAGTGTTGTGCAGAGTGATGGTCAGGGGACCATTACACTAAATACCAGTAATGCAAAACCTATGTTTCCTTGTTTAGTCTGTGGAAAGGTTTTCAATCGTAAAGATAACATGATGGTTCACAGAAAAAGATGTCCACTTCAGAGAACAGTGCCGGAGGTGGAAAGGGTGGCTGTGCAGGAGAGTTTGCCAGGCAATGCATCAGCAGACTCCAAGATCCAGGAGGAGGATGCAGCAAACTGGGGTATTATGTCACTCCCTTCAGTTCTTCCAAGAAGGGTAACATGTGAGTGTGGAGTCGGATTTACAGCTCCAAGACTTCTCCTGGAGCATTTGCAGAAGCATGCCCTAGAATCATACACATGTCCAACTTGTGGAGAAACTGTTAAATCCTGGGCTGCCTATGAAGTTCATCTGCAGATCCATATGCATCCTCATCGCCAGCTGCTGCAGGGCCGGCAACCACAGCGTCCACAGCCTCTCTTGCTACGATTTCAGCAGCAACAGCAGTCAGCTCAGACAACACTTCAGCCACCACAGAAGCAAATGCAGCCTGAACCACTTACAGTTCCAGCAAAAAAGCGGATTGTATGCACACGATGTGGGAATACTTTTGCGACTCGATGTTCCCTTCGAAGGCACATAGCCTGGAATCGCTGCAAAGGTGCACGGGCTGCAAGTGTTGTCACAAATCCTCCTAAATCCTTTCGCTGTTCACACTGCAACTCAGATTTCCCCAACACTATCAGTCTAATATTTCACCAGAGGAGTGGAGCTTGCAAACCTGCCATCAAGCCTGTTCGTTGCCCTGTTTGTCTACGCTGGTTTGGTACTGTAGACAGTTTGCAGAAGCACCTGCTCACTCACAAACAGTCTGAATCATATCGCTGTGATGTCTGTCAGGGCACATACCCCAGCCTTAAATCACTCAAAAACCACCGCAGGAGGATTCATCGCATCATGGCTGGAAACACACAGCCTAAACCACAGGAACCACTAACTTCTTAACATCACTGAAATTTTAGCCAAGCAATGTCTGACATGAGTGGTGCATTCAAGACTAAATATTATTCTTTGTTCTCTCTATATTTGTCAGATTTATGTGCCCTTTTGTTTGTTTGTTTTAAACTGCATGAGATATTTGGAGATTGTATAGCTGAATAAGATGGGGTTTTCTTTTTTCTTTTTTTTTTTTACAACTTTTAAGTGTAATTTTAGCTTTCCATTGTTTAAAAGAGGAAAATTAATATTTGATATAGTACATTTTAGATTTCCAGAGGTAATCCTTGTATTTCTTAGCCTCATTAGCCTGTAAATGATTGTGTAACTGGCAATCAGACTTATTTCACACATTTGGTGATGTAGCTTGATGTAATGAGTGTTAATAAACATACAAGTGTGAAATGTCAATTGTATGTGTTTTTGTGTTATTAGGTCTGATATCTTTAAAAAGAAAAGTGGAAACGAGGCAAGGAAACTGTTTATTTACCTTTTTAAGGTTAAAATGAAAGTTATATTTAGGGTCATGCACAGCACAACAATATAAGTTTTCTTTTTCTAATGAAGGACAACGTTTGAAAGTAAAGTTACACAGAGACCACTTCTCACTTATTCATCATAATTTACTGTTTTGTGATGCACTATCAATTGTGCATTTTATAAAAATGAGAAGTACTTAATATATTACACACACAAAAAATTGAAAAAAAATCTAGATCAATACACCAAAGGTTACACGCAGAAGCAAAAGCGTATATAATACACATAAAGGAAAATAAAAATTTTATATATTAGCTTATCAGCAATGACTCCAAATAATTTAGTTTCAAGAACACTTGCTGTGTCATTTTTGTTTTTCTATTTGTTGTATGATTTCCAAATGTGCATTTAGTTTTTCACAGATAATTTTTTAGCATCATTAACTATGTGCAAAAATCAACCCCTGGGCTGGATTTTTGACACCGGCTTCACGTTTAAACGTCACATACCACATAGAGATGGTCGTAAGTAAGTTGGGGCTTTCTTTCGCTTAAACTTGTATCTCTGGGATCATACCGTTTCCCCCAAAGGTTGTTTAACCAAAATTTACTCAGTCATTATTAACTGCTGTACAAAGCTAAACGTGTTCATAATTTAATATATTCATCAGCTTTGTTTAAAAAAAAAAAAGAAAAGGGCTAGTCACAGTAACTCAAAAGTAATCATAGCTAAAGTCCAGGTATTAGGAATTTTGAGACGTTTGTGTTGAATGCATTTTAAATTATTTATTGATGTATATGATATGAAGAGCATATTTGTGGGGAGGATATGTAAAACACAAAAATATTAAAATTTTATTGTCTATTGCACATACTTATTGGTGAAAATGTTTGTATTTGTTTATAACTGGTTTTCAAAGTGTGATTATCAGGGGAGACTCAATGAAAGTAAAGAAATACCTTATTAGTTATCAAAAGGCATACGTTTTTATATATTTTTCCCCCAAAGTAGCGAACAAATAAATGAAAACACTGACAATTTTTGTATTGAATCTAGTTTGGATATGTCGCTTACACGTGTGATTTAGCTCATTTGTCTGTGTAAAGATCAGACGAGAAATAACTTTAACCTACAGGCGGCAGTGTAACGAATAATAACCGGATGTTGTGCTATAGAAGGGCGCGTTCCGTAGAAGAAGACGTTTTTCTCCCCACTGGTTATTTCCTGTGGTTGGAGGGCTAATTGGCGCTTACTCGTGAACAACACCGGCAAATGAGCTCAACGCTAAATATCTCCCAAAACAACAGTGAATAAGCTGTTTTTATCTTTTTTGTTAATGATATGTCAGTACTGATCTGCTTTCCATTTTACATAAAGGTAAGATTACGCTTACGACAGATAGCTAGTTCAAGCTAACATTAGCATGGAATGCTTGTAGCAGGGGCAGCCCGCCTACAACAAAGTATGGTTGTTCTCTAAAAACTACGACACTTTGAAGCATTTTCCTAAATACTGTATTTAACAATTGTAATTAGGATTACTCCATAGTAATTGGTTTGTTAAGGATATAATAGGCAATTTTACAGTCTGAAAGCTAACTGTTAACTTGATAGTTTAATAATAGATTTATATTATTTTTTTAGATACAAAGAAACTGTGTTAGACGTTTAAAAGAAACCGAAATACAACAAATAATGCACTTAAATTCTCCTTCCAAAGAAGATCAGCAGTATGAATGTGCTTGTATAGTCTATATAGTTGTGCCTCATGTAAAACGTTAATTATATTCTTTGATCTATTGTTTTTGACACTTGATCATTTGTTTCCATTTACAGCAAAAGCTTTCCAGTTGGCTCCTCATGAGTGGTGAATAAATATCCATGCCCAGCTTGATCATGAAGAAAGGAACATTGCAGAACATCCTGGATGATGGCTTGAGCAAAAACTTAATGGACGCCGACCACTTTTGCTTCAGTTGTGAACAAATATTTGCAAATCGGAGATGCCTGGAGGAACATGTGTGTTCATCTGTAAGTTTCATTTGCTCCTGTGGAACTGAGTTTACTAAATACAAAGACATGCTGAAGCACAGCACTACACACGAACCAGGACACCAAGTGCTTGATCATGAAACCATAAGGAAGCGCAGAATTGAGAGGCGCAAAGAAGAGGAAGAAAAACTAAAACGGTTGAAGAAAGGTGAGGTTGTCTGGAAGGTCCCCGATGTAAGCAATGTGCCATCGGTTTCGTTCCCAGTGAAATGTCATGAACAAGTACCCAATACTTCATCTTTAATTTCACCGATTCCTCTCCAGCCTACTCAGAGTCCACAATTGCCTAAGTTGCATCCCTCTTCGTCACAGCCATTTTTGCTCTCAAATCCTCCGCCTGCACTACCAGGCATGCAGAACATTTTTGAAGATGTTGGTGCGCCAACGGTGGATCTTTGGACACTTTATCAGCCAGTTGTATTGCTTCAAAAGGTTCACAAGTTAAGCAAAAAACCATACCTTTGTGGCAAATGTGGACAGGAGTTTATGTCAAAGGCCTCTCTCATCTTCCACCACAGCTCTCATGTCACAGCTAAAATTTCTGGATGTATAGGGTGTGGGCTGCTGCTCTCTGGCAAAAAGTTTGTGCCTCGCTTTCATGCTTGCAAATCCCAGAATAATCAAACCAAACAAAGACTCATAATAGCAAAACCTCCAGGTTACAAACCACCAAGTGAAGACAATACATTACAGAATCTGATTTCCCTGCCACTTAAGCCCACTTCCATCCTGCAGTTGGAAAACCAGAATACTAGTGAAGGCAGTCAGGCACTTCACATCACCTCCACACCAGCGCTGAAAAATGTGAATATCAGAACATATAACAACCGAGGGCTTCCTGCCACTGCATCTTTCCAGTCCAAAAGTGAGATTCATAATGCATCCAAGCCTCATGTGTCCTTGCCATTTAAGAGGCAGGTCCCTACTGTATTCAGTCAGGGGCTTTGTGCTATTCCTTCTGCATTGTTAAAGAGGCCCACAAACTCTGCATCAGCTGCATTGAGTAAACCTATTGAGGCAGCTACAGTAAATGGGTTCACATGCAGAGTGTGTCATCTTCCTTTTAAAACACCTCAGCTGCTTCAGAGGCACAAGTGTGCCAGAGCCCATGAGTTCATGGCAAGGCACATGACAAGTGGTAAACGGCATTTTAAGCTCAAGAGGATGACACCAGCACAGACCCTAAATTCTGCTCAGATGAACGGTGAGAGAAAACCTGGTTATGCAAATAATGAACTCATGGCTGGCAGTCTGGACAAAGGGAAAGGGGATGTTCCTGTCAATGGAGCAGTGTCAGAGGATGATGATGATGACGATGACTGTTACATTGTTGAGGGTGAAACAGACAATCCTGCTGAGATGATTTACAAAGTAACATCATCTGTCCCTATCAAGACTTGACTAGTAGTCTAGTGAGGCACACCCAGTTTGCATGTCACCTTTTATGTTAACCGTGGACCAAATGCACAAAAATGGCTGTCTTGTAGTTTAGTGGCATCAACATGAGCCATCATGCAGGAACACAATGTTTCCTGGCTGTCCCAAAACTTTTTTAAAAGAAATTAATAGGAACCCAGCATCTTTTATTAGACAGTATGTCTTTTGTTTGTACAGTAAATATTCATGCTAATGCACAAGAGTTTGAAGTTGATGCCCCTTGAATGAAATAGGTTTAAATTTAGTTCATCATAATGGTTACCCATGTTTGATGGGACAGCCAGGTACTGTATAATAGTCTTTGTTTTGATTGTTTTATTAAGTTTTTAGTCAGATGAGAATGTGCTGTGGAACTTGACCACCATACCATGTGTGTTATTACTGGCTTTGTTGATTTTTATGAATACATTATGATTTATTAAAGTATATTTTCAAACTTGTGAATTTTTATGAGCTTTTTATATCATGGTTATTTGCATAAATGAATTGATTGCATAGTATTTTTTATGTGTAACAACTCAATTGAAAGTTATTGTACTTGTAATGTTTCAGTTATGTTCAGTTTTTACAAGAAATTTTTCAAAAACATTGTATTTTCAAATCTGACATACTATGGAGTGAATGGTGAAACGTTATCAGTAGCTTTTTTTTTTTAACAATGAATTTAACAAAAACTTTGTGTCTTCTCAAAACATTGATCAACATTTTTATTCTGAACGTATGCTTGGAAAACGTTGCTTATTGTGTTTTGATACCAGCAAAGGGGGGCTGTTTAGATCTAATTTAAAAACAAGGCCGTAATGTGTATCCATTTATGATGAGGTAAACCTCTTTGGACGTCATCCAATTTTGTTTATAAGGCGTCACAAGCTGTTTTTAAACCTTGTTTGTTAATATATTGGAAGACGTAATACAAAGCAAGCAGCAGTAAAGATTATTTGCTCTTTGACTTGTAGTGCCAGCTTACTTGATTTAAACGGACACTGGCTTTTCAAATTCCATGCTTCCAATTTTTTATTTATTTTTTAATTACACAAACAAAAGAGTTGAAAAGAAACCCCTGACAAATTTGTGCATTAGTGATTGGACCAAGAGGGTGAATCAGTCATCCTGGGAAGAGGATTCTTAAATAGACTAGCGCATATAAGACCTATACAATTAGCAGAAAGAGGCTAAATGACAACAAAGAGAAAAAAAATTCAAATATAAACAATGTACACAAAACATTAAAATAATTTAAAATGGCATCAAAGATACTTAAAATATTAACAAAAACATGTAAAGCTATAAACAAATGCTAAATGATCAGTAAAGATAGGTAAACTATAGCTGAGTTGCCAAAGGGAAGAATAAGTGTAAAAATGCTGACAAAATATGCCTAGAATTGGACAAAACAAACAAAAATGCAAGATTACATACAGCTATGCGAAATATGAATATAATAGTCAAGAAACACAAAACAACCAGTAATTGTATGTGTTTTTTTAACGTCAGTTTTCTTATATCATAACCACATTGGTTATCAGTAACGAATGTGTTACTTCTGAACAATCGTTAAATTTCCGACAGCACGTAAAGCAGTCGCTCTGTGCGCCTCAAGGCGTGATTGATACTTGTTGGGCTGCTTTGTGCGTGGATACCGAGTGTCAGAGTACTGCAAACTGCTCTGAAAAGAAGACAAAAGCTGATTTCTAGATAGCAGCTCAGTTCCCAGGTTAATTTCCTTTGAATAAGTCGCCAAAAAAAGCCACGGAGCGACAGACTGTCAGGTTTCAGTTAGCCAGTGCTAGTTAGTGGAGCAACGGTCCGTGCATGGCTACGCAGAAACCAGTCCCGATGCTCCCCCACTCAGGCAAGCACTTCGTGTTTACTACCAGCACTCACATTCTGTTGCCGGTTTGGAGACATATTCAACACGCGCCTTATTGTTTTAAACAAAGCTATATGAGTTGACATTGGAGTGAGCGGTTTGGTTCATTTGGCCTGTAACGTTTAATAAGCGAAGCTAGCTATATGGCCTACCTACCGATAACGCCTTTCTCTTATTGTTAGACATGTCTTTATTTAGCATCTAGCGATACCTTCAGTTAACTAGACTACCGAATCCTGTCGCGTGCTTAAAACACGCACTAAGGGACACATTTTAAAACAGTTTTGGTACATTGGGTTCCGATGTGAGAGACAAAGAGAAGCCATCTGCTCCATTGTGCAACGCAAAGTCCCATCATATAAAATGCACCTACAAAGGAGATGAAGAGGGCTGATTGTAGCTGCTCATCTTGACTAACTCTGGATGTGCTGCATAACTGGTTACATTTGCCTTAACTACAACCCTATTAATCCTAAATTCTGCAAAAACAAGTGAAGAGTTAGATGGATTGGTATTACCCTCTGAGGTGGTGATGCTTTATTTGTGTTTAAAGATAACAACTGAATGAATAGTCAAGATTGTATTTTGAGACTCTGTCCATCAGAGCTCATTCGTGTAAGGATGGACCACCTGAAATTGTCGTGTGTTCTGTGCTGTCTCTCTGACAGGGTTTAGAGAAGAACTAAGGGTTTCTTGTTTCTGTGGGTCGTTCAAGACTTGAAAATCTGAACAAGCATGCTGGCCTTGTGTTTGTATCCAGCAGCCTCCGTTTGCTCCAAATTTTCATCATGGTTCACTGACGATGCCCATGGTTGCTTATTACTACTGAACAAACACAGTTCAATCAGGCAACCAGTATAAGCTGAGGCAAAAAGGCACTACCTGCAGTTTATTCAGAATTAATATTTCTTTATTTGGCTGCACATTCATTTTTTTTTATTTATAGCATTTTGCTTTAGACAGTTTTTATTACAGCCTCCTTGTCACTGTTTAATCCGCAGACTCTTGACATGGGGAGCAAAATGTCCTTCGGCAGAGGAAGCAGTGACCAAAATACAGTTTCTGACTTAACTTCTGTGGCACCTCTACCTCACAGTTCCTTTCATGCCCCTTCGGACTGCAAGCAGGTAGTCAGTGAGAAAAACAAATAGACACACCAACCCAAAATGTGTGCTGTCTGAGTGTACAGTATCGTTTAAAATTTGATCATTCAGAAGTGTATTAAATTATAATGCTGTGCTTATACATGCCATTTTTCAACTCTGGCAGTACATGCATGTATGGACAGGTTTGATCATGCAGGGCATATTAGGTGACAGTCTAAATAAGTTATTGCTTGCACTATTTATAGATTTGACTGGATTTTTACCATAGTATTTTAGAGGAATTGTACAACTGACTGTTGATACATTTATTAAATTTTTTTAAAAAAATATATATATATATATCCTTCATAGATACCAGAGAATAACGGACCCAGTGAGGAAGATCTGGACACCAGGTGGAAAGATGAACCAAAAGTAACAGATCGTAACCCCGCCCTTGAATTGAACTCATCTGTCTGCCTGGAGTCTGACGGGCATGTCAACGCTGAAACAGTAGGCGGAGCAATTTGTGAGCTGGTTGAAGAGGGACCGTCACAGGTGAGGATGGACTCGATGTCTGAAGTGACATCTGCGAGCGTGTGCAGCTCCACAACGGACTATCATGGAAAGCCAGTGGAAGTACGCAAAAAACGTGGGAGGCCTCGTAAAAGAAAACATTTGTTGATGAAAGACAAAATAGATCCAAGTGCTGCTGGTGTTGATGCAGTTCAACATAAGGAGGTCAGCACCACGATACCTGTGCCAGTGTGTATAGTCGATCCCAGCAATGATGACGTGCCTAACAAAGTAGATGATCACTTAATCAGTACTTCACCTCATAATGAGGTGGCAGCTCCTCAAGCTGCCTTGAATGAAAAAGTAGAAGATGATGTGCCTTTATTGGTAAAAAGAAAAAGAGGGAGGCCAAAAAAAACGGATGTAGTTTTACAAAACACAATTTCTAAGACTGCAGCTGCCCGTCATGTCACTTCTCGTGTTGTTGATGTAAGTGGCCCTGCACGGAGTCTGAGAAGTAGAGGACTGCAACATCCTCCAACTCAAGCTGAAAAGCCTCATAGTAAGGAGGACCTAAAGCAAACTGAAGTAACCTCCACAAAAAGTAGTGACAGACCCTGCTTTCAACGCGGTAAAAGAAGAAGGCGTAGGTTTCAGATTGATCAGCAAGTACCAGCCAAAGTGTCCAAGCTTGAAGATTCCCAGGAGACCTCACCAGTGTTAAGCAATGACACAAGCAGTGTGGAGAGAGCGGGCACAGATGAACATGTGGAACCGAGCACTGACACAGTTGAGACTAATACAGATGAAAATGTTGATCACTTCTCACATTCTGGAGAAGTACAAGAGCAGCAGACACAACCAACTGAAGAATTGTTACCACAAGGAGAGCTGAACTCGCTACCAGAGCCTGAAAAGATATCTTCAATAGATTTAAACAACATAAACACAGTAAACCCCACTCAGACGGAAGACCCTAAAATAAAGCAGTCAGACAGCACAAATTGCAGTGAGGAGCATCAGTCAACAACTCTGAAGTCCTTAGATTCACCAACAAATGCAGACTTAGAGAAAAAAGAACTCTCTACCATAGATATTGTAACATCATCTGAAGAAATGTCTAAACCTGATGGGAGCGCCTCTGCTGTGAAAACTCAAAATGTAGAGCTCGATCTGGATCATGTAAAATCTGCAACACAGTCAAACGCTCCTGAATCTGTTCAACACACCACCAACACCACAGTTAAAGCTCCAAACAGGCAGAAAAATGCTTTTCGGCGCAAGAGAGGCGGCAAGAGGAGAAGGAGAGTAAGTAATGTTTTGTTACCAAGGGAGCAGAATGTAGAGAAACCTGACGTTAGTGGTGATACTGAACAAAAAACAGACTGCAGTGACGTAAATACAGAAGCCCACTCTGATGATCACACTAATGTCATATACGCTAAGAAAGGCGATAAAACACTTTTAAAATGTGGCTACTGTAGTCGTCTCTTTAAATTTCAGTCTCAGTTCGTCATACATCAACGCATTCATACAGGAGAAAGGCCTTTCAAGTGCAATGAATGTGGAAGAGGCTTTAGCAAAAATTCAAACTTAAATCTTCATCTCAAAGTGCACCAGAAGAACAGCACATATCAAAATTGTGATTTTTGCAAGATAAAGCTCTCTTCCTCCGAGTATGCTTCTCATATGAAGTTGCATGCGCATGAGCTCGATGATGAATCCCAGAACACCAAATCTGAGAAACAGAACGGAGGGGGTGATCATGAAACCAGCGAAGCACTGAACAGAGCTTCTCCTCCAGAAAAGAAAGAGAGAAAAGTTTGCCAGTACTGCAGTAAAACATTCTCATTCCAGTCTGCCCTCATAAGACATATCCGTGTCCACACAGGAGAGAAACCGTACAAGTGTGATATATGTGACAAAGCTTTTGGTCAAGCTTATTTTCTCCGTGTTCACGAGCTGACCCACTGGTCTGTAAAGCGTTACAACTGCACGCGCTGTGAGAAGTCCTTCACTCATTATAGCAATGCAAAAAACCACACATGTAGACCAGTGAGTGGCAGCAATGATTCACAACCCAGCAGGTGCATAAAGCCCTCCCTCACATACACGTGTCACATCTGCAAGAATATTTTTGATAATCTGCAGGAGTTCAACAGCCACATGAAAGAGCACACCGGCGCAAAGCTGATTCGCTGCTTGTACTGCGACAAGCTGTTTGCCACGCTGGCTGAATTTGAAACACATCGCAATCAGTGCACGGCAGACAGAAATACCCCCGGCATTTCGATAAAGGAGGAAAAGACAATGTCATTGATCCAGTACACAGTTCCAGCACTTAGGTGTTCACTCGGACACAATTCAGCCCCCGTCACCCTGTCAAGTTGTGAAATGCAGAAAAAACAATTGCAGGTTTGTCGCAAGAGAAACTCTGACAATTTAAAGAAACCGTTCCAGTCAACAGCCATACCGCCTCATGATCTCTCACACTTTGTGTCAAAACTAAACAAACTAGATAATAGATCTGACCCCAGAAGATATCTCTGTCCAGGCTGTGGCCGACTGTTCAGACACATGGGCAGGCTACGAGCCCACATGCTCACTCACGCCCCTGGTCAAAGTTACACTTGTGCCTGTTGTGGTAAGACACTAAGAAGTTGGAAAAAACTGTGGCATCACCAGAGAGTCCATCGACAAAGGAGTGGGCGCTTCACTTGTCCACAGTGCGGGCGAGGTTTTCGGTTTGTCGGCTCTTACAGAGAACACATGAACGAGCACCCGGAGTTCCACTGGGTTGAAGACAGGCCTCAGAAAGTGTTCCTGCCTTATCAGTGTGAGCAGTGCAGGTGCAGTTTTAAGACTCTAGACTTGCTGTTCAGTCATCAGCTCTGCCACTCCTCCACTCAAGACCTGCGCAAGGACTCTGATTTCAATTTATTTATAGATGAACAGAGCTCACCGCCAAACCAGAAGATGCCTAGCCCTCCCGGCAACAAGCAAGCAACATCGCATTCAGCAGCTGAAATAAATAACTCTCCTTTGAGCCCCTCACTCAAATATCCAGAAACAGTTTCTCAAAAATCACCTTTATTGTCCATAATTTCCTTTGTCCCTGGTCAGGATCTTCAATCCGATCATTCTTCTCAACCTGCGCAGCATTCACTATCCCAAAACAGGGAAACTTGTCCTGACAGAATAAGTGAAAATGCACCTGGAAAACCTATTGCGCCTTTAAGAACTCTGAAAAGACGCCTGACTCAAAATACCAGCAAATCAGAAGAAGGGTCTTCAGACAATGTTAACTGTGCTGTTTGTGGGGAAGCATTTCCTGCCATTTCAGACCTTTATCATCATTATTTGCAGCATGCTAGAGGCCAGGTGTAACCTCCTGCATGGAAGTACGAGATTTATATGTGCATCAGTGTTTTCAACAGTGTTAAAAGCAGGAGATTAAACAACGTATAAAATTGCTGTTGCATTCCTGGTAAATTAGAGGGATTCGAATGATCCAGAGAGTGCTCATTCAACAAGGAATTTGTGTCAATTTGATCATTTCAAATCTCTTTTAATTCATTTCAGTAACAAACTTCAGAAACTTCTTATGTTAGTTTCTTGGATGTTATTTTTGAGTGAATAGGATGAATAGAAAGACTGTAGATGGAGAGATAAAGTGTGATGCTGGTTGATTCTTCCAGATAGTATGTTTATTTAGAGTATTGATTGCCAGGAGTAACCCTGAATGATGTTACTGGTTATTGACCAATATTTTGTAATAGTTACAGGAAGTAGTCACTTGTATACACTGCAACCACAGAAAACGTCAGTAGTTACTTAATATTGTTGTCTTCTCTAAGATTTTATTCTCTTACTTGGTTGAGGCCGTCCACTTGGAAAAATCTCACAAATTCCTGTGAATTAACTAAGAAACACCAAATGTGGATGTTTGTATTGCCCAGAAGTCAAACCGTTTCCGTGATTGCACCAAATTAAAAAAAATCTACATCTTAGACATGTTCATTCATTAATTTTGTGACCACTTACTCCAATGGGGGTAGCGGGGAAACTGGAGCAGGCGAGAGGCAGGGTACACCCTGGACAGGTCACCAGTCCATCGTAGGGCCAACACAGAGAGACAAATAACCACTCACGATTACACTCACTCCTAGAGAGAATTTAGAGTGACCAATTACCCTAACATGCATGTCTTTGGACGGTGTATTGTATCATAGACATGTAACAGTTTTTTTGTATTTACATTTTAAGAGTGACTATCAACTTTGCACATGTTCGTCATTGTGGACTTGTGAGAGTAAATGAAATTTTCTATGAAATACTGTAAAGCATTTCTGCCCTGTTTCAAGCAGGGTTTTCAGGTTCTTATTCACAGTTTTTTTAAGATTCTAATTTAGACCCTCATCATGTTGGCCTTGAGTGTATTGGAAGGAAAATAATGGAATGTAGCAAAAAAGCTGTTTTCTGATGGACACCTTGCTCTGTTGTATATAATTGTATGTTTTAGTTTGTCTTAAAAACAATAAAGTTCATTTTTCTATTCAAATTTAATTGTTTCTCTCTTGTGTTTTTATACTCATCTAATAAGTTTGAATACACGTGCAGATATGCTAAGAAGTCAAATGAATGACCAAAATAGGGTGTTTATGATTATTTTTATTATTACTAAATAAATTTGCCCTTTTAATTACAACAAGTTACCATTAAGGGATCTTATAAATGAATGTCAGCCCTGTAATTACTGCTTAACAAACAATAGACTAAACACTTGATATTTTAATTCTGTTAGATTGAATTACCTTAAATATTGTAAATTATCTGAATTGAGCAGCTTTACATCAGTATGTACTTTTATATATTATATGTATTTTAATTTATATAATTAAATTTCTTTAATGCTTGTTCTCAGTTTTCAACAAACCCCACAGTAAAACCAGCAAATGTTAAACTGCTTCAAACTTAAATATTCTGCATTGTTGTTGTTTCTAGAGGGGTTTTTTAAATCATAGATTTATTATTCCTATTATTATTATTCTATTTAAGCAGAGTTTTTTAGGTTTCTTTTGTATTATTTCATTGATGATCTGTATTATCCAGCAGTAAAAACAAAGAATGGCAGTAATATGAAGTTGACCATTTATTGTTGTTAGAAGTTGTTTTAGTTGTGGATTCTTTCAGTCCATGTTGGATGAAGGGATTTCAGTTCCATTTAGTTGGAGGACATGGTGCTGCGAATCCAGGAGCTGAAGTTGCAGACCTTGGTGTAAACTCCAGGCTTGTTCCTCTGGGCACAGCCATAACCCCAGGACACCACACCCTGCAGCTTACCGCTGCACACCACGGGGCCACCAGAGTCGCCCTGTAAACGGGGAAAAGACAAGACGAGATGTGACTAAAAGTTGCTTTCAAGCTGGACCTGTCTACTTTAGGAAGCAGTGGCTTGAACTCATACCTGGCAGGAGTCCTTGCCTCCCTCCAGGTATCCAGCACAGAACATGTTGGAGGTGATCTGTCCAGGGTAGGAGGATTTGCAGCTGCTGTCACTCAGGATGGGGGCATCCAGGCACATCAGGCGATCAGGGTAGTTGCCTGGAAAAGCAAAAAGAAATGTCTATAAATATTTCTCCCACCTCATTGTGTATTATTACTCCCTTCTTGTTGTGTTTCCAGTGTTTCACTGACTTCCAGAGCTGCTGGTGTTTCCCCATCCAGAGATCAGACAGCGGGAGCCAGAGCTGGCACAGCTGGAGGGCAGGGACACGGTGCTAACGTAGCTGTTCAGGCTGGCGGGTGTGCTCAGCTTGATCAGCATGATGTCATTGTCCAGGTTGTAGCTGTTGTAACTAGGGTGACGGATGATCTTGGCAGAGTTGAGGAACTGCTCAGTGCCCTCGTTGACAGCAATGTTGTGCTCACCGAGGCGCACCTGGATACGGCTGCAGAGAGAAACATGATGGTAAAAATCTGTTTTCTTCTCAGAATTATCATGAAATCTATCTTTAGTTCAAAGTATGTGTGTGTTTAAGGACAAAATAGGCCAGAGAGCAAAAGTATATTCCTTATTAGTGTTAGTATAACAATTTTCAATCAATTTGATAGAAATCAATGAATTATTCTGCTGTCAACTATATCTAATGCCGAGTCACTTCACTTACGACTGGTAGCAGTGAGCAGCAGACACCACCCAGGTGCTGGAGATCAGGGAGCCTCCACAGAAGTGGTAGCCAACATTCAGAGACACCTGGTAGGGCACTGAGTTCTTCCTGCACTCGTAGCCTCCAACAATCTTGTCATCCTCAATGGGAGCAGCATCTGTTTGAGTTAAGATTTTTCAATATAATCA
This sequence comes from Rhadinocentrus ornatus, assembly GCA_037177495.1. NCBI lineage: Eukaryota > Metazoa > Chordata > Actinopteri > Atheriniformes > Melanotaeniidae > Rhadinocentrus > Rhadinocentrus ornatus. Next base: position 18,902,159 of record JBAMHW010000006.1, read on the forward strand.
TTTTAAACCAAGTTTAAAAAGTTGAGCTTTTTGGTAACAGCTTCTCATTAAATGGTCTACAGTACATACAGTAAAGATTTGTACTTACAAGCTACTGCAAAGAGAGCCAGAAGAATTAAAGCCTTCATGTTGGTTTCTGTCCTGCACCTCGGTGACTGCTCACTTCTGCTGCTGCTCTTTTTAAACCCTCCATGTCCCACTGCTATCTGATTGTCCAAGGCCACAGATGTCCATTTTTACCTTTATCTTATTAGGCAACGTGTGTAAAAACACATCTGGAAGACAAGGGCCAGCACACTGATATGTTGTTTCACTAAAAGCTTGTCAAGCCAAAGTGTGAACCTTTGAACAAAGCAGGTCTGATTTCTATGCATTATCCAGAAATGTATTTTATATTCTTATTCCAAACAACAGAGAAACAGATTAGTAAAATAGCAGACACATTTTTGAATCCTAAAACAATGCCTACACCAGAAAGGTTTTGATTTGATCATTTATGTGTGTTTTATAAGACTTGTTTAAATAACACACTTTACGGTGTTACCTGAAGAAATGCAAAAGACAATATGTTCAAATATCTGAGAGAGCTGAATCTGAAGAGACACTGGGTAATAAATGAGTATTTTAAGTCTAAGTACACAAGTCTTTCTATTAAACAATATTTGAAAAGTATAAAGTTGATGTTTTAGAAAAGCCGAGTCACTGTCTAGGACTTAAACTAATAGGAATGATGTGGAGGGACCTAATATGAGACGTTCATATGAGGAAACCACCCACCATGCCAGAGATGAAGCTGTTTTCTGTGAGGAATGGGCTTATATTCCTCCAAGCTGACATGTTGGACTGGTAACTGTTACTGGAAATGCCTAAATGCTATTTTTTTTACTGCACAAAGATGCTAAAAGTGGTGATCAACTATACTTTGGCAACTCACAGATATGTAATTAGATGAGAAAATGATCAGATAGCGTTGTTTTGTTTGTTTAATTTGTTTTTATTTGATTGGGTTGTAGGCCACTGCACTTAAGAAAATTTAAGAAATGTTTTTTAGGCTCGAGGGCTGAACAACTGAATGCAAAACAGACAAAAAAAAGGATCTTTTCAAACATTTTATTATTTGAGTGGGTTTCTATTTAGCCAAGGCTAGCTGAAGCAATCTAAAACACAAGCTTATATTTAGTTGTAGTTGCAGACCTTGTTGAAAAATCCAGCCTTGTTCCTGGGGTTGCTGTCCCATAACTCCATGACCCCACACCCTGCAGCTGGGACAACCTTGACTTTTAGCTTCAGCCTCTCTGCAAAGCCAGTATCATACTGGACCTTATTAAGAAAACAGCTATTTGTGAAGTGTAACTAACATTGTTGTAAGTCTCATAATGGCCAAAAAAACACAGACATCCTGAAACTGCAAGCTATTTTTGGTACATTCTTGGTATCTATAGCCTCCACATTAATGAATCTGGAGTTGGTTATCTGAATGGATAAAGACACAGATTTACATTTTTTATTTTATTTTTTACCTTGTTGTGGTCAGTAATTTGTTTAAAAACACGTCTGGGTCCTAGGGTCCAGCAGTTGGATGGGGTTTATTACAGGTCATTGCATAATCAAATTATGTTGCACTTAATAGTATTTAAATGCTGCATCCTATAGTGAAAACCCATTAACTTAAAAAGTGTTATCTGTATTTCTGTTATGACTTTTACATCTTTATCCAGTCAGGCATTTATTTTCAGATCTGTTCCCGTTTAAAACCTGATTCATGAAAGAATAACATCACAGGAAAAGCTTGTCTGAAGTTTTAAAATGACTTGTTTTACGTCAGTGTGCTTGGAATTGCGATTACTAGAGACGTGTCCAGGGTGTATCCTGTCTCCTGCCTCATAGCAGCTGGTGTGAGCTCCCACCATCCCACAACCCTGCACTGGATGAAGTGGGCATAGCCGATAAATGAATGGTTGATTGGGTGTGGAAAATACGAGTATGAATGAAACTGCAATAACTGACACACAGTTAATGTGTATATTTCAAATACAGCTTGAATTTGTTCTTAATGCCTCTGTTTAAAGGGTGAAGGAATACTTGGTCTTAAATGTTTATCTGGATTGTTTGGTAAATTTATATTAAATTATCTGTAATAACACAAATCTGTAACCTTAATGTGAATGTATGAGAATATTTGCTTCTTTTTTTTTTTTACCATATTCTTCTCTCAACACACACAAAAAAAACTGAAAAATGAAAAAAACAAAATTGATTCAAATATAAATGGAGCCTTATAATTGCTGCTCAACAAACAATAAACAAACTCTAAATGTTTTATTTCTGTTAGATTCTGCACGTGTTGTGGTGGTTAGCACTGCTGCCTCTCGACAAGAAGGTCACTGGTTCGAGCCACGTACTCCCACCATCCAAACGCATGCATTAACTGGTCACGCTAAATTCTCCCTACAAATGGATGTGTGGGTGAATGGATGTTTGTCTCTCTGTGACAAACACCTGCTCTGCGATGGACTGGCAACCTGACCAGGGTGAACCCTGCCTTTCGCCTGCTAATTGCTGGGTTTGGAAACAGCTTCCTTGCGACTCTGAATTAGACTAAGCAGTATAAAAAATGGATAGACGTATATAGAATGACTGAATGAATGAAGACTGAATTGCCTTAAATGTCATAAATTCCCTGATTTGTGCAACTTTCCATCAGTATTTACTCCTTACTTTATAAAGTTAAAATGCAATAATACTTGCTCTCAGTTTTCAATAAACCCCATAATAAAACCAGCAAATTTTGAACCCCTGCTTCAGACTTGACTATTCTGCATTCTTGTTATTTCCTTTGTGCTCAACACATGTTTTTAAATCATAGATTAATTATCATTAGTTTTCTATTTTTCAATTTAAGGTTATTTTGTATTATTTCATTGATGATCTGTATTATCCAGCAGTAAAAACAAAGAATGGCAGTAATATGATTGTTGACCATTTATTTTTAGAAGTTGTTTTAGTTGTGGATTCTTTCAGTCCATGTTGGATGAAGGGATTTCAGTTCCATTTAGTTGGAGGACATGGTGCTGCGAATCCAGGAGCTGAAGTTGCAGACCTTGGTGTAAACTCCAGGCTTGTTCCTCTGGGCACAGCCATAACCCCAGGACACCACACCCTGCAGCTTACCGCTGCACACCACGGGGCCACCAGAGTCGCCCTGTAAACGGGGAAAAGACAAGACGAGATGTGACTAAAAGTTGCTTTCAAGCTGGACCTGTCTACTTTAGGAAGCAGTGGCTTGAACTCATACCTGGCAGGAGTCCTTGCCTCCCTCCAGGTATCCAGCACAGAACATGTTGGAGGTGATCTGTCCAGGGTAGGAGGATTTGCAGCTGCTGTCACTCAGGATGGGGGCATCCAGGCACATCAGGCGATCAGGGTAGTTGCCTGGAAAAGCAAAAAGAAATGTCTATAAATATTTCTCCCACCTCATTGTGTATTATTACTCCCTTCTTGTTGTGTTTCCAGTGTTTCACTGACTTCCAGAGCTGCTGGTGTTTCCCCATCCAGAGATCAGACAGCGGGAGCCAGAGCTGGCACAGCTGGAGGGCAGGGACACGGTGCTAACGTAGCTGTTCAGGCTGGCGGGTGTGCTCAGCTTGATCAGCATGATGTCATTGTCCAGGTTGTAGCTGTTGTAACTAGGGTGACGGATGACCTTGGCAGAGTTGATGAACTGCTCAGTGCCCTCGTTGACAGCAATGTTGTGCTCACCGAGGCGCACCTGGATACGGCTGCAGAAACGTGAAATAAATAAATTCAATTAATTTGATATTATCCTACATATGAGTGCTGTTAGTGTTACTGTGAAACATTGCATTTGTGTCAAAATAAAATAAAGTTTATTCACTTACGACTCATAGCAGTGAGCAGCAGACACCACCCAGGTGCTGGAGATCAGGGAGCCTCCACAGAAGTGGTAGCCAGAGTTCAGAGACACCTGGTAGGGCACAGAGTTCTTCCTGCACTCGTAGCCTCCAACAATCTTGTCATCCTCAATGGGAGCAGCATCTGCAATTCAAAGTTTCACTCAATTGACCTTATCTTAAAATTTTTTTTTTTTTAAATTAGCCAGAAATTAAGAAATTCTCCATAGAAACTTACATGCTGCAGCAAAAAGGGCCAAGAGAATAAAATACTTCATGACTGTGTCCTTTTCTGAACGAGCCTATGCACAAGTAGAGTCGATGCAGAGGTTTTATATAGAGGTAAACTCCCTATCTACACAGATCTTTATCACACATTCTCTCGGGGTTTTTCCATGTACCTGGCACAATGATTAAATATTACCCCATGTGGGAAACAGCAGCATGGTCTGTGATAAATGTGCAAGAATTTTCATGAATCCCTCAAGTCACGTCTCTCTCGCAAATGAGACAGCATGTCCCAATGGGACTACCATTGGGACATGCAATCAATTCAATAATGTCTTAAATAATCAATATATATGGATACACAAATAGACCACGTTAAAGGAGAAGCAAATGCGTCAAAATAATTGTATTTACGTTTACAGGTTATTTTAATTTCATTATACAAAGTAATTTTAGAAACAAAAGTAAAGAGTAAATGATGATATATCCCATATTCCTAGTGTACTATTTTGACATTATAAATTATTGTTTTGTATTTTCATTATTATTATTATTATTATTATTATTATTATTATTATTATTATTATTATTATTATTATTATTATTATTAT
>JBAMHW010000006.1:18911718-18932528 GCA_037177495.1 Rhadinocentrus ornatus
ATTATTATTATTATTATTATTATTATTATTATTATTATTATTATTATTATTATTATTATTATTATTATTATTAGTTTTGATTACTGAAGAATATCATGAAAAGAACTAGTCTGTTTTAAATAAAATTAAGTTTTCAGCTTTCCATATGTTAAATTGACCGTAAACATTCTTTTATCGTCATTTTATCTTTGTTTGCTCAGCTGAATTTACACAGAATGTGGACACTCCGGGATTTTAAGTCGAATGAGTGATAGAGTAATTTTAGACGGTCTCACTATTAGTTGAGATAGATAAGCTGAGCCTTCTTGATATGAACTGGATCTGTTCCCTATCTTCTTCACTATCTTTTTTTTTTCAAAACTTTATAGGGCAGTTGAAGTATAAGTCTAAAAGCCTATTTTTAAATAGGGTTTACATTTAAGACTTTCAAGAATAAAAATGTTATACATAAGATGATTTAAAAGAATGTGTTTCCAAAAATAAGCTGTTCAGTAACTTATTCTGGTAATATTTTAGTGGTCAAGAAAAAGAACACACGCTTTGGGGGAAAAAAGATACATTTGAGAATAAAAACTATTTTATTTTATTCATAGAATTTAGAATAAAATTAATCATTGAGTTTAAAAATTTATTTGTAAATTATCACATTAAAAAGGTTCATTTTCCAGAAAGTCACTTTATTTATAACTAAAATAAAAGTAGGGTTTTTGGCATTTAATATGTAGGTTTGTAATGACGATTCCCATTTCCAAGTTTCTAACTAACTGTTATCTCATAATGTCACTCACAACTGATACCAAGAACTTTTTTCTCAAATTCAATCTGACTGTTTTGCTTTCAACTATTTGGATACTTATCTTTTCTGTGTACTTATTTAATTTTACATCATAGTTTTATTGTCTATTTTATATTTGTTCTCTTATTTTTTTAGTATTTTGTCTATACCCGTGCTGCTGCAGTGATGCAAATGTACATCTTGAATGACTAATGAAACATCAGTATATTCTATGTGTATACTCTTGTTAATGGGGATGTGTTTTACACATTTCAGATTAATTTCGTTTTTCCCTCCATTTGCATGTATAAGCTTCATTCTCTTTTTAAAGCAGGATCTGTAAGAAGACCCAATATCAATTAAATATTTGTCATTCCTGAGGTCAGTGACAGCTATACCTTGTGCTTTAAGCAGTAAAATAAAACGTCTGAAAAGCTTTCCTAAGGGCTGTATGCAGTGTTTGTAAAAGGTAGGTTCAGAGTAATCAGAGTAAATGCACTGTAACTGTAGGGAAGGCTGTCAGGTAAACTGATCACATTCAAATCTACACTTTCAACTAATTGGTCCTGAACGCGCCTTGTTGGTGACGTCAACACTAAGCGACTGTCTACGGTTTGTGTCTCGACTGCTGAGCTAACAGTTGCACCAGCCGTGTTTTGGTTTGGTTTGCCTCCCATGTGAAATTGACAGGAGGTAAGACAACCAGCAAGGTCATCTTTCTAACTGCGTCTGTTCATTTAACGCTGACAGCTCAGAGAAAACTGCTGCTTCACCTGGAACTGTGGTAGCTTGTTAGCTAACAAGTAGCTCCATTTCCAGAACAGCACCTAATGTATGCGGAATGCGCAACCATTGCGGACGTGGTGCAGAAAAAAATGCGCATTGATGCGACATAATACTGAAGTCAACATCACGTGGAAAGCTAACAAAGATATTACAATATACGTAGTGATGTGCAGACATAGTATTAAGCTTTGTTTTGTTTGTATTTCAGCTTTGGAGGCGAGTGTCAGCTGGATGATGCATCTCAATGTACAACAAGTAGACGTTTATGTGTAACATTCAGCCTGCTCCAAAGGTTTAACATAGTTTTTATGTGATTTTGATATCACTGCTAATGAAAATGAGTGACTTTTATTTAGTGTCTGAAAACAAATATCCAGACAGTATTATTATGTTTTTAATATCTCAACAACAATGTCTTATCCATTTTGTTAAATATTAAATAAATACATTTCAAAACGGTATTTAGGTGTTAGTTGATCTATATATTTCCTAAAGGAAAGAAAATCACCCTTTAATGTTCATGGCAGCAGAAGCAGCATCATCTTTATGATCATGCAATATGCTGACTGGTTATAATGTCTTAAATAGTGAAACTTTGAGCTTGTGTTAATGGAGCAGAAGCTGTCTGTAACAGAATTGGCCCGCCAGTCAGTTCTCCTGTAAATCAGGTCTGATCCATGACTGAGTACTACGAGGAGGGGGGGCTGCTGTACGAGCAATCACCTCCCATGCACATCAAAGTGGAGTCACCGGAGGGACCCTTTGGAGGGGGAGCCTCGGAAAATGGCTTCCCCAGGGACGATGATGACTCAGAGGGCAGCTGTGACCAGAACAGCTCGTTACCAGGAGGACTCCCCTTCAACGTGGTAGTGGTGCATCCAAACATCATGGCACCCGGCATGTCCTCAGATGATCTTTTGTCCATTGAACAAAGTAAGCCTGTAAGAAATTTGGGCCATTGTTGAAAACTTTATAAGATTCTGCAGTTGTGTTTAAATGTAGGAGCTTATGCAGAGTTTTGATCTACTAATAGGACATTTATGTATGTAGCTACAACATAGTGATTTAGAGAAAGAGAATAATGTTAACATAATTTATACTATTAAAGTACCGGCTTTGCTCTCACCTTTCTCTTTACAGACAGAGCTATGTCAGCTGCACTGGCTGCTGGCGGAGCGGGAAAAAGAAAGAGTCGTTTCAGTGGAGCAGAGCTTGAAGTGTTGGTGTCAGAAGTCACTCGGTGTGAGGGAGAACTCTTTGGTCCTGCAGGGAGACTTCGGAGGCGAGAGAGGGAGCGCATCTGGGCAGGAATCCTGGAAAGGGTCAATGCTGTATCCAGAGTCCCACGTACTCTTCGAGAGGTAAAGAAGCGCTGGGACGATTTAAAGAGACGCAACGGTGGGAGGCTGGCAGATGCTCGCCATCGCAGTTGTTACCTGCCATCCAGCAGAGGGGCCTCAATGCTCGGATGTCCCTCTCAGCCAAGCCCGAGGCTTCATCAGGCCAGGCAAAAGCAAAGCACAAGACCAAAACCAAGTTTCCCTTGTTTTGGTGATTCTGATACAGGTAACAACAACATGTAAGAGAAATTATCTTTTCTTCAAAGATGTATAAACTCTGTAAAAAATAATCAAGCCTTTTTTTTATCTACTTTACGCAGGTGTAATAGTGGATGGATCAGATAGGGATGGTTTGGAAAAAGATGACGAGAATCCTGAACGTGAGAGAGATGTTGGAGAACCCGACTGTGAGCCAGTAGAGAACAGTATGGAGGATAAACTGGGATTAGGACTTGGTTTGGGAATAGGACCACCCCCTCCATCAGAACGGTGGCTGCCTCCTTCCCCTCTTTATAGTGCTCCATTCCTCAATGGCAGCCCTCAACCCAGCAGTCCCCAGCCATCACTTGGAGCACAACAAGGTCCTCTTGAAGCCCCCCCACGTAGCTCTTGGCTTGAAGATGAGCTTCGAGGGTTGGGAGAAGCTGCAATTCAGCTCGGAAATCGAGTAGAAAAGAGTCTCCGGGAGTTTGGGGAAGGTTTCAGACAGGACATGAGAACCCTTGTTGCTTCGCAAGAGGCATTAGCAGTCAGTCTCCAACAAAACAATGTCCTCTTGCACAGGCTCTTAGGGGTGCTCGAGGCCCAGCAACAATCACAGCCACAGCAACATCGTGTGCAACAAGTGCACCCGTCACAAACACCTCAGCAGCACTTACAGCCGCAACCTGTTCAGCAGCAGCTACAGCACATAGAACAACAGCAGCAACAGCAGATTGAAACCCCACAACAGTCACACATTGGACAGCAACAGTCACAACAGCACCAAACTCAACTACAGCAGCAACCACAGGCCACTCAGCACTCCAATAATCACTTAGCTGTAACCCTAGCTTCTGCACCATCATCCCCGTCATCCCCAGATATACATGGCACTTTTCCTTCTGAGCCAACCACAGGGACAAATGGAAATGTACAGAGGCCTCGGCGAGGGAGAGCTGTAGATCACAGGCGCAGAAGACGGCGCTGAGGAGAATGTATTTTTTTTTTAAAACTGCTTAAAGTGCTTTTTTTTAATGTTTTAATATGTGACCTGACACAAAGCTCTTTTTTTAAACTCAAAGTACTTATAATAATTTATAGCTATCCACGGTTTTGCTTATTTCTTCTAATTTGTTATTCATTTCACAGTTAGGTTTGTATTCAAGAAGGAAGGTGAAATAGACACAAGTTCATAGGTGGCCTTAACATTATCTTAGTTTATCAGAAATGTGTACATATGTTTGTCCTTAAAGACTTTATGGAAATAGCTGATCTGTGGAGTGACAGCTTCACTCAATAATCTTTCAGTACCTAGAAGAATGACAGTAGATGCAAATCCTCAGTATGCACGTGTCTCGACATGATTTGCAGCAGAGTAAATTAGGATGCTTTTTCTAGTTCAATACCAGCTCAGTTCGACGGCTAAACTAACCACATTGTTATAAAGTATCTGTAATCTGCAGTTGCTATAGTTACGCTGCTATCGTAATTACCTGCTAATGTATGCTTGTGTTTTTGTTGTTTTATTTTTCTTTTGTTTTTGTTTTTCATGCCTTTAACAAATAGAAACAGGGAGGATTAGGGGAATAAATTGCAGCAAGAGCTGCAGCTCCACCACCCGGGCATTTGTGCCCCTTACCATTCGGCCATCGAATCACCTCATGTCTGTGCTGTTTTAAAGATTTCACAATGCTTACTTGTCCAAATTTTGGTTGGACTATAAAGTTAGGCTTTGTTTTCGTTGGTGCATTTTGATAGTATGATATTTTTAAAAAACCGTGAAGATTTTTGAAAGATGTGTCAAATTAAAAAAAAAAAAAAAAATCCAATTAAATTGATGTTTATGGTTAAATTTAAACCATAAGGGGATTAATCTTGCATGCAGTATTATGGATGTTTGTAAATAGTTGCAAAGCAGCAGCATATGGTCATCTATGTAGATTTGCACAAATTATATTTTGTAGATAGCCATTGTTCTGATGAAATGTAACTAAACTTAAAAGACAGCCATGAACTGCAAATGAACCCAGCTGATCGTTTGTGGATTTGTCACAGGAAATAAAAAAAAAGTTTGCACAATATTAACTGATAGGCTGGAAAGTTTGTGTTGAATGAATTAAGTTGTGAGGAAAGAGTTTGGTGTGTAGGGCAATAAAACTAGCAGCAAAGTGGAAATGTATTATTTAAAGCTTCAAAATATCTAATCTGAAATGATGAATCCCATCTCGCGCAGTGTTAATCCGCTTTATTGTGAAGGTTTCCACCGGAAATGAAATTCCTGGCTTCTCTGATCCTTGTGTGCTGTGGACAAGGGGGTGCATGGGTGAAACATGGCCGCCGTAGACCCATCGAAGTCTTCAAAACGACAGAAAACCCCTGCGGAGGAGGTAGAAACATCTGGGGAAAAGGCCGAGGCGGTGGAGTCGGGATGCAGCACAAACCAGAAAGATCAACCAACAAGTGATAAAATCGGGGGTAGTCCCAAGAATGAGCACAGAGACGGTGTTGGCAGCGACAGCGGTTGTGTTGCCAGCCATTCTGAGGTTAGTGTCGAGTCCGGTGCTGGAGCAGACAAAACGACATGCATTTTACCGGAGGACCCAACGGCGGCTGGAAAGATGGCCGAGGCCCCTGGAAGCGAGCAGCGGGTTTTCGACTGGTCAGAAGCTGAAGACGACGTCGAGACGCCGAAAACACACACGAAGGAAAATGATAAGTGTGGTATGCTAACATTGTTGATATATTTTACCGTTAGCTTTAGCCTACAGGCTAACCTGAGCTGTAGCTCTCACTGTTGGTTCAGTACAAACTGTCAGCTCCGCTAACAATAATTAAAATGACTAAATCCAGCTGCCACACTACACGTGCGTTATCTGCACTTGCAATGAATGGCTTTGTTTTTAGCATGCAGTTTTTCAGTGTAAAGTTATTTACTGTTTGTTATTGCAGTGATGTGTTTCTCTCTTCCAGACCAAAAAGATGTTAATATGACTGCTGAAGCGCTGAAGAAGGACAAGCATGTTGATGACATTACCGCAGAGGAGGCCAACGAGGGGGGGGACTCACATTGTGATGAGAAAAGTGCAGAGAAGTCCCCACCTGCAGATCTTACAGGAGAAGTTGATGGTGTGGAGGAGATGGTTGATGATGAAGAGGAGGCAGACCGAGTCGAGAATGCTGATCCAACAATTAAACAGAAAAAGTGCCGTTTGGTGTGCAAGGAGTGCGGAAAGAGGTTCAACCGTCGTGAGACGTTCAACCTTCACCGCCACTTTCACGCACACGAGGATGAGCTCACACCTCTCACCTGCAAAGAATGCGGCCTTACCTTCCAGCACCGCAGCAGCCTGATCAAACACAGAAATGAACACAAAGAGAAGGAGGAGCAACTTTTGAATTTAAAGGAGGTGCAAACAAAGGAGGATGGTAGATTTCAGTGTGCAGAGTGTCAGCGGATCTTCTGTGCAGTCGATAAGCTGAGGGACCACAACTGCAGTAATACAGTAGAAAAGCCTTACCACTGCCCCCTGTGCCGCCAAGAATTCCAGTTTAAAGTGTCTGTCACTAAGCACATGATGTCTCATTCCCAGGAGAGCGGCTTCACCTGCCAAGAGTGCAATCAGACTTTCCCAAACACCGTGGCTCTACACTTCCACCAGAGGAGCCACACTGCTCTCAAACCCTATGAGTGCCCAGAGTGTGGCATGGTTTTCAAACACTACTCCGTCATGGAAGACCACCGTCGCAAGCACACAGACAACAGCCGCTCTCATCTGTGCAACATCTGTGGGAAAACTTTCAAGTACAGCAGCCTCCTCCATCAACACCAGTATCTGCACACAGGCCAGAAGCCCTTCCGCTGCCCTGAATGTGGCAAAAAATTTGCTTTTGCCCAGAACATGAAGGCGCACTGCCGTCAACATAGGCTAGGTGAAACTAAGCCGCTAAGTGAGCCGCCCAGCAAACAGGCCCCTGCGTCTGGACAAGACGTGGTTACAAAAGCGGGGAAAGAGAATGCACAACAGAGTGAGGAACCAAAACGCACATTCAACTGCCCCCTCTGTCCCCAGACCTTCTCTGTACCAGCAAAGTTGAGAGCCCACATGCTTATTCATGAGGCAGAGTATGAGAAGCTGGAGAGAACACCTCAACCCCCGAGGGAGGCGAACAAGTACTGGGAAAAAGGACACACCTGCCCACACTGTCCTAGTATTTATCGTGACGAGTCTAGTTTAAAAGTACACTTATTAAGCGTCCACAAGACAACCACACAATATTTAAATAAGTTTGCAGAGCCACCTAAGCAGCAGTTTACTCCATTAGCTACTGATAATGTGCAGGGGAAGTGGAAGAACGAAAGCTTAAGTATTAAGTCGTATAAATGTTCAGAGTGCGGCAAAACATTCCGCCATCGCTCAGTGTTAGAGTTGCATATGCGCATACATTCCAAGGACAAGCCTTACCAGTGTAAAGTGTGTGGCAAGGGCTTCAGATTCAGCAGCTACCTGCAGCAACATCTCATCATCCACACCGGTAAGAAGCCATATAAATGCCCAGATTGTGGGAAGGAATTTGCCTTCCTGCAGAACATGAGAACGCATCAAAAGCTACACCAGGAAAAGCCGTTCCGCTGCACCAGCTGCCGCAAAGGCTACAGTGATGAAACCCAGCTGCAGCAACATATGTTATCACATAATGGTGACAAACCTCATAAGTGTAACTTGTGTGACAAGAGCTTTGGGTTAGCTTATTTGCTCCGTGATCACATGAACACACACACAGGGGAGAGGCCTCATCGCTGTGATGAGTGTCATAAAACCTTTTCCTGGTTTAGCAGCCTGTTAGTTCACCAGAAGATTCACACTCGCAAGAAACCACATTCCAGCCAATACAATATTTTCCCTATAGGTGCTAGGATGAGAGGCAGGGGTAAGAGGGGAGGGAGGTTAGTGTGGGGCTGGTCTAGACCTTTAGGGGGCTCGGGGATGGTTAGTCATCAGCAGCCTCTGTATCCTCTCTCGCCGTTGAGGGATGCTGATTTGCACAGAAGGGTAACACAACCACCGTCTTCCTTGCCCCCAAATCGCCTGGATTTACAGAGCCGGCAGCAGAAGGAGCCGTGGCTGTCTGAGCCACATGCTCAGCCAGTGCAGTGGAAAGTGGACGGGGGAGAGGTGATGCCTGTCCCATCCACGGGGCAACACAGAGCTCCACAGCAGACGCAGTTTGACAGCCCAACACCGGCAGGGCTGCAACAGCACCATCAGAGAGGTCCAGGCTGGGCAGACATCCCTCTGTTGACTCAGTCAGGCCCCACCTTGGCTCAAAGCTCAGATGCACACATGAAAGAGGGGGGATCCTCGGTTGTCAGCTCCCACCCAGTAAATGTGCCAAAAAAATCCAGTCCTTCATCAGTGAGTGAGATGGTGCAGCTCAGGCAGTACAAGCCTGTCACTTGGAGCAGCAGCCTCACATCCACAGCGCTGGCTTCCACGAGCTCCGTGCAGCATGACTTCTCCATTCCCTCCTCATTCATGGATGGAGCAGCACTGTGGAGCATCAGGCCCGCTCCACTAGCAAACTCTCATAGCTCTCCGAACAAGCTCGGGCAAGAGCTTCAGCTGCCTAGATGGGCCAGTGCCCCAGTTTCATCACAAAAAGAGCCATCCACGCCTCCCAAGAAAGAGGACAGGGTGTGGGACATGAGTACTTCACAAGTTTTGTCTTCGACTGTTATTCAGGCAGAGAAGCCATGGAACGGCTGTGAGCCACAGAAGCCGTGGGCTTCAGGCTTAACAGGTGTGTCCACCTCAGCTTCACTAGACCAAAGCAGTGCTATGCCAATTTCAACTCCTGTTTCTCACGGGGTTGTTAACACCTTGTGGGACATTCAAGCACCTCCAGGGATTCCAAAGACTATAAACTCAACAGACAAATTAGTAAATAACCAAGATTTTCAGCTGCAGCAAAAGCAGGTGTCACCCGGATGGGGCAGTGTACAGACAGCCACGCAGAAAGTTCCCATCTCCATCCAATACGAACCTCATCGTTTTGGCCAGGGGATGGGAACTCCAGTATGGGGCTTCCAAAATAATCCTGTTGTTCCTCAGCCGCTGCTCTCTGGGCAGTTAAAACCGGGCAGTGGACAAGAGCTGCAGCAGCAACCAATGGTAACAGGCACTCAAATAATTATAAATCAGCCTTCTCCTTTTTTCTCACCTCCACTTGCTCCGCTCCCTCCTCTTGCTTTGCCTGGCCCTCACCCTCTTCACTCTGTCGCAGTTGGTGCACTTCCAAGACCTCCACACCCAAATATTTTTTTCACACCACAGGCAGTCATGAGTGAGAGGACACACATGCCACAGACCCTGCCCCTACCTCAACTTGCCCCGCAGACTGAACCTCACAAACTTGGATCCCGTTTGCCTTTTGCCCCAGAACGACTTCTCCAGTGCATGATATGTGGGTGCTCTCTTCCTCGAGAGCTGGATTTACAAATGCATTACTTGCAACATGCACAAGGGGAGATATGACATTTCTACACTAGTAACAAAACTTTGTTTTTATAGTTTTTACTCTGTAAAACCTCATTTGTTTGACACTATGTTGTGCAGATGTACCAGCTGAGTGGATGGGCATTAAACACAAGATAAAGGTGAAACTTGAGTTAGTTTGCACTTTTGATTTTAAGAATTTGAGCTGCAAATATGACTGTTCAGTGTGTTTTGACATGGAGGGTGTACACACGTGCCGTTAAACTTGTTTCACTATCGTTTGAATGCATTTAGGTTTTCCAGATGGGGTGCAGATTAATGAGGTTCTACAGGCTATGTCTCATTTATTGCCAATGACATTTAGATTTAGATAATATTAGTACTTTTATAGTTCTGTTCATATGTCTTGAACCATTTGTACTGTGTTTCTTCATGTACAGTATACTGTGTGCCTTTTATGAGTACAGTCTGCATGTCTGCTGTCTTGGTATTCTAGGCCCCAGTTTGTGCTTGAGGTAGACTCAACAACGTGACCTCACTCCCCCAAAAAAGAACAAATATTTCGAAGATACTGTAAAGAAATGTAAGTTTTTGCTTTTGGAGAGGTGATGGAAGTTGCTGCGCTCATTATTTACATTTGTCAGAACATAAAAAAGCTGTCCACATGCAACGATAATTTCGCTAGATAGCACTTGTACACGTAGGGCTGTGGGCTGGGTCCAAATATCTCATTAGACAAGCTGTCATCTAGGTTATTTGGTTAAAACAGCAGTCTCTGTAAACAAAATATAACGTGACTGTCCATTCACCATATGTGTTTTCTGTAAATTGTAATTCTTAGGTGATTATTTGAAAGGAAAGATTTGGCACCATTGCATAATTAATAATGACACTGTTAAGTAGTGAATTTTGTAATAAACTAAACTTGGACTTATGTGATGCTTTGTCAGTTATGTTTTTCTAAAAGGCAAAACCAACATGAATGTTTTACTCCAACTGATCCTTTGTACGTCTCTCACCAGAACGACCCTTTTAGATTGGAATGTGTCTGTAATTTATGACACCAAGTCCAGTTTTGAGTGCTCAAATGTATTTTTGTGAATTATTGATAATTTCATTTAACTGTAGATTTAGTTGATTACAAAATCTAATTTTTTCACTCACAAAAATGGATGTTTGACTAACCTTTCTGGCCCTGTTCAAGACTGAAAACCGTTAATACTGCTGTACAATTAAAACACTTTTCCTTTGTAAAGGAACTTTACTTTTACTTTAAACTTGCCCTACCTCTATCCACATGTTTAGCTTGGGCAATTTTCCCATGATGTCTAAATATTGAATTAAATGCTTTTCATTCCAACTTTGTGTGGCGCAGTATTTCACACAGAACTTAAGTCCGGGTTAAAATTTGGATGCTCCTTTTATAGAGATGTAATAATGCATAAGAAGCATAATACAGTCAGTGTAGGAGATGTTTTCTCAAAGATTTGCTTTTTTTAAACTTTTTATTTATTGATAAATGTCATTTGTTAAAATGAGAGTAAACTGAGAAGATAGTGGCCATTTCTAAATTGAACATGTCATTTTAAATTCACAGAACATAAAAATATTAATAGCATGGCAGGTGTAATCAGTGATTTATTCAAAGGTTGGTGGTTGAAATGGCTATTACACATCTTAGATTGGAGCACACAGGACTCAAGAAGACTTAATATGTAATCACCCCTGCTGACTAATGTGTCCTTGTAATCAGATGGAATCTCCAGCATGTAGCTATAGATCCTTGGAAAATGTGGTGAGGAGATTAAGAGAAGCATTTTTAGAGGTGAAGCTCTAAGTCGTGATAAAGAATCTTTCAGTAGAACCATTATGTATAAAGAACCAAAAAAAAGGCAAAAGCGAATTTATGACTAGTTTTGCGTCCTTTCTGTTGTCTACTGTCCACCCTTTTACAGTAGGCGGCGGTAATGTGCCTGTAAGTTAACCAGCGATAAAGCAGAAGAAGAAGATGTAGTCGACGAAGAAGAAGAATTGCCGGGGTGGTAACAGTCATATTGCGCATGTGTAACACAGCTGGTTGTTTTGTACATCAATACGTGCATTGATTGAGTGGATTATGCTACATTATTAAGTGGCAGTTAAGTAGTTCTCTGCACTTGTAATTTTTCTCGTCTCCTTGCGCCTGAGCCGATTGTGAGGTAATTTGATAAACTAAGTAAAATTACTGTTTGGTTAGCGAGAAAGAGCTAGCCGGGAGCTAACAGTAGGAAACAACCACGCCAAGATGGACGAATCTTCTGCAGCATCGACCAGAGGAGACACCGCTGAAAACAAATGCCGCAGTGGTGACGGTGCACCCAAAAACATTGCTAATCCATCAGCTGAGGACACAGCCAACAGTAAGTATCTAATTATTAGCTGCAATTTAGTTCAATCAATCAGCGTTCCCATGTTCATGTTACACGAGGTTTATTTTGAAAATATGAGCAGTTACATAACTTGAACAAAAAATTCGAACTCCGAAAGCAAATTCGTAACAGCATAAATAAACGGCATGAAGAGGTATTGTTATTAGTTTTCCCATTTAAAATCATGCTTCTTTCTGTTGTAAAATCTTAACCAGGCAAACTTTGATGAGCAGGACTGAATTATGGTGATTTTACTGTTGGTGTGTCTTCACTTTTCAAGTTATGCTTTCTCAGATCATTTCTTTTAATGGTATTGAATCATCCACAACCAGAAAAGCCTAAACTTTTTTTCATAAACTTTTCACAATCATTATTGTTCTGTGGCGGACAGTATCAATGACTGACTGACTCTTATGTGTGAAATTAATTTAAAGCTTCTTTATTTCTTTAATGTCACTTCTCACTAACTTTTGACTTTTTACCAATTACAATCTGATGCAACGCATGTGTACTTTTGAAGCAAGCATAATGCAACTGAGCTGTTGTCAGTGCTTGTTTATTGCTTTAAATCTTCCAGAAATTTTTGTTGGGAGGTAGGAAACATCAATGACATTGCTTTTAACCTCTGGTAGTCCAAATATATTTGAACCTGTCTCGTATGAAAACTGTAAAGTGCTATTTGAAGGTCACATCAAACTTTCTTTGTCCTCCTCTTGCTGATGTGAGCACAGACTAAAGTGGTGTTAAACATGGGCCATTTTAATATTCCACTTCAGCTTCTTTTTTATATAATGCTCTAAACTGGGACTGATATGTGCTACTAAATGTAACTGTGCAACGTCACTGTTTGTGGTGAAGAAAATAAGTGTTTTTACACTGTATTATAATGCTTTAATACAAGTACCTCGTGGTGCTGTGTTAACATTGCATTATGTATCAAGTAACCAAATACTTAAACATTTATCTTAATCACTGTTTTAGCCCCTTTTTTAGTTTTTATTTTTGACTGTTTTTCTTAATGTTTTTTTTTCTCCTATTTTTTTTTTTTAGCAATTTTGTTGAGTTTTCTGTAAATTAATTTTATTTACAATAAAAGATGCTGTGCACCTTTTGTTTTTGATACAGGTATCAATATATATATATATATAAATGTGTGTGTGTGTATATTTATTTATTTTTTTTCCCTTTTTTTCTTATATATATTTTTTTTCTTTCCTTTTCTGGAACCAGGAGTGGCTTTGACCTCCTATTTTCCCATTTCTATTTCTAGGGGATGGGGTTTTCTGCTGTCAGCATTGTGAAGAAACCTTCAGAGAGGAGGCATCCTTGCTGGAGCATCGCCATCAGCACTTGCAACAAAACACGTATCTAGGCAACCAGTCCGATAATTTACACAATGCTGAAAAGGACAGTGAAAAAGCTTATTTCTGTACTTTATGTTCACTGTCTTTTGTCAAAGTGAGTGAACTCCACTTGCATATGAAAAACCATGATCAGATGTCCCTGAAGGAATCTGGTGTTGTGAATAATTCTGGAGAAACAAAGCAGCAAAGTTATGAATGTCCAGACTGTGGGAAATCTTATGTTGTGATTGGACACTTTCTCAATCATCAGCGCTCCCACAGACAACCCCCAAAATCTGTTTTTCATGAACTGGAACATTTGAAAAAGAAGTCCTTTCAGTGCGAGTCTTGTGGAAGGAATTATTCTCGGGCTTCAGCCCTTGATGCTCATCGACGCTGCCATGAAGAAAAGTTGGTAAAGTCCAAAACCAGAAGCTCAGAAGAGGCGGTTCAGATTGTAGAGTCGGAGGTTGAGATGAAGCCCAGCGAAGCTCAAATAGAGGATGCTTCTGAAAAGCTTTACAAGTGTTCATGTGGTAAGGCTTTTTCTACAACAATGCGTCTGAAAACGCATCAGCGATTCAGTCGCAACAACCAGTGCTCCTCAGAAGAGATAAAACACAAACCAAAGAAGAGCTCCAATGAATTCTACTGCAGCAAGTGTAATAAGGCTTTCAGTGGCCATATTGCCCTTTTTAACCATCAGAGGTGGCATGCTAATCATTCTGATGATTCAGCAAAAAGGTTCCCATGTGAGGAATGTGGAAAAGTATTTATGACTCTAACGTTCTACTACAGGCATCAGCGCACAGCACACAGCGATGAGACGCCGGCGAAGTCTTTCCTTCATCAAGTGTGTCAGCTCCAGAAAAAAGCATTTGAATGTAAAGATTGTGGGCTGAAGTTTTCCAGGGCGTCAGCACTTCATTCGCATCAACTTCAGCACACTGATGTTTTCAGAGAAACTGAGAAGGAAGCCCAGATGCGTTCCTCGCTGTCACCTCACAACAAAATACCAGAAAGTGGGTGGAAAGGGACTGAGCACATGGAGTCTTTAACAGAAGAAAAGGTGCAGCCAGGAAGTTTTTCAACTGGTACAGCTGAAGAATCGCACATAAGTGAGTCTGATGAAGACATGGAGAGCTATGAGCCTGGAGACTTTAATGTACAGGTGATCAGTGCCAGTGAATCTGAAGATGAGGTAGACAAAGATGTGAATCCTGATCTTGAGCTGTTGTGTGAATCAGATCAAGAAGTAAGAGATGATGATGATGGTGATGATGATGTTTTCCCCAGGAGTCTTGTGTCAAAGCCAGAGATGGACCTGAAAATAGTCCAGATTGACTTTGAGCAAATTGATGAGTCTGCAGTGTCTGTAAGAGAAGCTGTAAATGAAACAGCAGAGGAACGATATGATTGTCCAGACTGTTATTGCTGGTTTTCCAGTCCTTCGTCGCTACGTGTTCACAGAATGTGGCATGATATGCGTAAGAGAAGACAACAGACTCAAGGTCAGTCGGTGGCAGCTTACATATGTCAAACATGTGGCCACGAAGCCAGAAGCTATGAAGCATACTGCATTCACATACAAACCCACGATGATCAAAGCCCAAGCAATGATGTGTTGAATCATGATGAGGGCTTGGAGACGAAAACTTTAACATGCAATGAATGTGGTAAAAGCTTTTCTCGTTTTTCTGCTTTAGTCTCTCATCAGTTGCATCACCCCAAAAGAAAACAGTTTCAGTGTCCAGATTGCATGATGTCGTATTTGCATGCAACCAGCTTGTTTAATCACATGAAAACCTGCACAGCAGAGAAAAGGACGACTATTTTTGGCAGTAAAAAGGAGTACAATCCAAAGAAAACCCTTCTAGGCCCAAAAATCTATCATTGTGAACAGTGTGGGAAGGGTTTTTGGTCTTTAGGGGCTTACTCGCACCACAAGCAAAATCAGACTGAGTGTGTAGATTTGAGGTTAAGAAAAGGCATCCCAGGATCTTTGCACTCAGGTAATGGACGCGCACGCTCCGGCATTAAGGTTGCATGTCCAGTATGTGGTAGAAAGTTCCGCCACAAAGGCATCATGGCGTTGCACAAGCGCAAACATGAAAATGGAAATCACAAATGCGAACTTTGCAATCGGTCATTCCGCCTTTTTTCCAGCCTCCTCAGACATCAAGTTGTGCACAGTGACCAGTTACTCCCGCCGCCCATCAAGTCTTTTCAGCATCAGGTGGAACAGCTGAAAAAAAACACATACAGCTGTCCTGATTGTGGGAAGCTGTTTTCACGGGCCAAAGCATTGCAGTTTCACATGAAGAGCCACGGTTACGAGACCGGACACACTCCATCGTCCACAGCTGCACTGGAGACTCTACAGTGTGCAACATGCCTTTCACATTTCACTCACAAGGGTTCTCTGAGGGCTCATCAGAAACTTTGTATTAAAAGAAAGAGCCAAGTAGCCATGAAGACCGAACCACCTGAAAATCTTATGATTCAAAAGGATGGAATGGAGAGCTCCGACCAGCTGAAGGCACAAACTGATGCAAGTGGTGAGCTAAAGATGGACAAACACAGAGATGGGGGGAGTGTAGACAATCACAGCTCAGCTGATTTGAAATACAAATGCAATAAGTGCGACAGAAGCTTTTCAGTGGTTGGAGCTTTGAATTTTCACAAAAGAATTCATGCTGAAGACAAAACCACAACATCTAACTTAGCCACTTCTCTGATGTTTAAGAAATCTAAAAAAGAGGAACAAAGTAAGGGACTGTTTCACTGTTCAGAGTGTGGGAGGCGATTCACAACCAACTCGGCACTTGGCTCCCACAGACGATGGCACAGAGAAAAGAAGTGTTCACGATCCTTGCTAAAAGATGACGACTTGACACCTGTCAGCCACAAGGCTGAGGATGGACCGTTTCAGTGCAACAAATGTGGCAAGCAGTTTTTCAACCATCGAGTTCTTCAGCGCCACCAGATCTTTAACCCTCAGTGTCAAACCAAAACAGAGCCAGATTCAAACAAAAGTGCAGAAAACGACAGAACACCAAAACCGTTTTCATTTCTTCTGGTCTCCGATTTAAAGGATGAGCACTCTAAAGTTGTCGAGGCTGCAGACCATCATGAGAACAACCCAGAACAAGGAGATATACACTGCAGTCAAAGTAAATCGTTGACATCAACACTAAAGACAAAAGCTCACCAGTGTCCTCTCTGCTCCATGACTTTTGCAAAAGCAAGAGGTCTGCGTGCTCATAAGTGGCAAGCCCACTCAAAGAGCACAAATAACAAAGATAAGGCTCCTCTGAATGCAAAAAAGGAGCCCACAGACCTAAACAGTGAAATCAATAAGACAGAAGACTTGGTGCCAGTGAACAACAGTGCAGTGGGCAGGGGAGGGAAGAAAATCAGATCATATTCCCAACCTGTGAAAACTCTTGACTGTGGGAATCAGTCCAGCTCTGTGGGTGCTCCCCCTGACCATGAAAGAGTTTGCTTGGAAATAAAGCAGGAGTCCAAACTGGAGATCCAAACATCTACAGCTGAGATTCCCTCAGCTCTTGGCCGCCTGTCAGAGCACTCAGTCAAATTCTTGTACAAGTGTGGGAAGTGTGGGAAAGCTTTTCAATCAGAGGAACAGTTAGGAACGCATAAGCTCAAGGCGAAGACCCGGCCATACTACTGTGCTCTGTGCTGTCACGGCTTTTGGACAGAGAATCTGCTACAGCAGCACCTCGCCTGGCACGATGAAGTGCGCTGCCGTCTCCCGAATGAGGTGCGGTTCAGGCTCAGCGCTGCTATGACCTCGAAACCTCAAAAACCCGACAGCATAGGAAAGTCGCTCCCACCTTCTACCATGAAGGAACCTACGCTTTTCCCGCCAAGTCAGGCACAGAGTGGGCATAAGTTCCAGCAGTGTGCCAAAACCTTTCCTTCACCATCTGCATTACAAAAACACAAAACTGAGCACTGTAACAGTGGCTCATAGCATTGCTCCGTTTGCCCAAGAACCTTCAGTCAAATGCAAGACCTTATTGATCATCACCTGGAATGTATCGGTACAGCGCCTGCCACTGTCTCATAGGAGCCAACGCCAGCCTTACTTGCCTTGAATGTGGAACTGCTTTTTCTAAAGACAAATGTGCACCAGCATCATGCATCATATGGAACTCGCCTGTGGAGTGTATTTTAAACAACTAAGAACACCATAGAAAGATGCATTTTGTTTCTTTCTGCCAAATGTGTAAAGCTAAAATGTTTTCTTATTCTCAGGCTTTCCTTTACACTGGAGTAGTGTGTGTGTATTGTGAAAATATAACCTGTTATAAACTGATGGTGATGTTACAATGTGAGCTATTGGATGATTTTTGCCATGAATGTCGGCTGAACCTCACTGATCCCTTTGGGGTACCTTAAGTGTTGAATTTTATATAATGCAGGTTAAAGAGAACTGATGCATGTCTGTCTTCATCCATTTAAATGTAAAGAAATGAGATGAGCTGTTAATGCACTGCTTACTACAAAGTTTAGGAAGATGTTGAAATGGTTCTTTACATCAGATATATAGACATCTAGCTGCTGTTTTTAATGCTGGAAATATTGCAGAATGATTTACTACTACATGTTTTACAGAACGTTAATAATCTGAACTGATAGAACTTCTTGTCACTATTGATGACTTCTGCAAACTTGAACACTTAATTGTAAGGTGTGTACAATATGTTTTCCATTAATTGATTTCTAAGCGCTTATTTCTTTTATTATGTTTCTTTGTTGTGGAAAGACTACTCTTTGCTTAAACTAAAATAGTGTTGTGTTTCTGTTAAATAGTTGTTAAGTTTTTCTTTGTTAATTTATAGATATTTTTCCCTTTTTATGACCAGTATACTTTGTACTTGTCTAGAAGATTCAAAGAATATAAAGTTCTTTAAAAAGCGATTTCCTGGATCGTGTGATTGATTTACTGTCGGTTCATTCATTTTGGAGGAATATTGCGATACGTGTTCTGACCATTTTGTTCTAGGTGTAGTACAATATTATACTTTAAAGATTTTTTTCATAATCTTCCTCAAAAAGAATATGAATTCTCATCATGAATGAGACTGATTTTGGTTAAAATGAGAATGAATCACATTGTTATAAAAAAAAAGAAATAAATGAAACTTAAAGTAATCAGACACAATCCTCAGAAGATTTTTTTTGGCAGTGCGTTTGGGTTTTCTCTGTACTGTAGGTTGAGCAAAGGGAAAGTATCACATTTTGCTCTCTATCACTTAGAAAGGTTTATGGATCAATTGAAAATGAAGTCGCATACATGTTATGAAGAGAACTTCACAGCTGTTGTACCATATTTAGGAGGGTTATACAGTAAGCATACAGCATCTCCAAAATTTCAGCTGCCAACTGGCGTATTATCCATTTACACAGCAACATAAAATATGCTTACATATGTATAAATGCATCATACGAGTCAATCATTTTATATAACATGCTTATTAAATATGTTCTTCTTTTCTTTGTAGTCAAGGAGTGCTGCGTTGCATGTAAGGATTGTGGACTTATCTTTACAAACTCAGACGCCTACAAGACTCACCTGAACCAGCACGCCCTGGAGGAAGAGGAAGCTCAGAGGGAAGACAACAGGACTCCTGTGGCAGGTATCATTTCTGGGAGTACAGATGTTGGAGAAAACGCAAATAAAGACATGAGTGGAGTTGCATATGAGTGTGACATGACTAGTACACCATCAGAATTACTGCAAAGTTCTGCTGTTCCCACACCTTCAATGAAGAGTTCACTTCAAAAAGTTTATGCCTGCCTAGTCTGCGGGAAGATTTATACATATCTGGTTTCTTTCAAAAAACACCAAAGGCTGCATGAAGCTCAACCCCCTCCAGAAAAACCCCAGAGGCAGAGTGACCAGAACTTGCACAAGTATGAGTGTCCAGATTGTGGGATGTCGTTCATCAGGCGAACACGTCTGATTGGTCATCTGAGAGTTCACAGGTCACATAGACGGCATAAATCAACCCCACCCAAGTGTGACTTGTGTAACAAATACTTTGCATCTGCAAAGAAGTGGATGGCTCACCTTGAACTGCATAACCAGAAGCGTTTTTGGTGTTTAAGCTGTGCTCGAGGCTTTGCAGACGAAGTGTCACTTGATAAACATTTACAAAGTCACAGTTTGAGGAAGCAAAAGCCAAACACCAATGAAAAGAGTCTTCATGCAGCAGAACGGCGCATGGGTCACCCAAAAAAACCCACCAAGGGAAAGTCTTACCAGTGCACATTGTGCGGAATGAGCTTCTGTTATTTTAGAAAATTGATTACCCACAAAAAAAGACATTTCAGAGGTAAACGGGGGCTGTTCCGTAAGCCTCTAGGCATCACTGTGAGCAGTGAGAAGGAAGGAAATGTTGAAACAAAAATCCTGCCCACCAGCGTGAATCATGACTTGGAGACTAACGCAAACATGGAAGACACACCAAGACGTGAAGAAAACTTGCCGGAAAATGAGGATCCACCCAAAGATGCTGATTTTTTGCATTGTGACGAAAACTCCGAGGAGTCTGATTGTGGAGAGCCTGTTCATTGCTTCAAGCTTCCTACACTACTCAGCTGGCCTGATCCGTCCAGTGATCAGAAATCAGAAATTGTGCAGTCACAAATGATAGTGAAGGTGGATGGGAGTAAGCCAAACAAACACAGAGAACACAAGTATTGGGAATGGGAGTGCATTGAATGTGATATGGGCTTTGATGAAATGTCAATGCTTCACTTGCATTATATCAAACATGCAACAGGGGAGGTGCCGATGCCCCTGGATGAAACCGAGTGACATTTTAGAAACTTTTAGTTTCCGCTTCTGTGCAGCTGATAAAAAATCATGCTAAGAAATTAGCTTTTATTATGCCTTTAGATTTCTTTCTTTGAAACCTTTTTTTTCACTTTTGTTGTTACACTACATGGTTGACACTTCATAATAAACCTAGCTTCAACACTCAAGGATGGTCCATGCTCTTTGTTTTTTATGTGTATTTTTGATAACCCAGAACAGAAAGCAGATGAAATAAAAACATTAAGCTACAATATACATCATTCTTCTTGTAAAACTGAATAAAATCTAATTTAAAAAATTGACTTTGGTTTCAGTTTTTTTATGTACAGTCACTATAGTCTTAAAACCTGGAATTTATTGATTAAAAGTCACAGTAAGTCCAAGACTCCTATGCATTTAATGAGTTGATGGTCAAGATTGTAATAGCAGGGGACTTTAACATACATGTTGATGATCACAATGACAGTCTAGGTAATGCTTTTACTACTTTATTAGACTCTTTTGGCTTCGTCCAAAATGTAAATGAGCCTACCCACAAGCACAACCATATACTGGACCTAGTGTTAACCTATGGTGTAGAGGTAAATCAGTTAAAAGTCCTCCCCCTCAACCC
>JBAMHW010000006.1:18932628-18954958 GCA_037177495.1 Rhadinocentrus ornatus
TCTGTAAAGTCCTCTGAGACAACTTTGTTGTGATATAGGGCTATACAAATAAACTTGACTTGACTTGACTTGACATGGTCAATACTGGAACCAAGTGGTATGTTGGGTAAATGCACCACAGAGGTTCAAGATTTCAACATTTCATAGTGTGAAATTGTGATATGGGTGTGCAAATGAATTAGTTTTAATATGTAGATCTTTATATGTTTGTAGTACTTGCATTTTTATAAAGTTTAATAAAATCCACCTTGCAGTCTGTGCATCTCTGCTGCAAGAGTACGCCCTGCAGTGGTAGGGTAGTGATGATTCAGGTGAGAAGCTAGAGTATGTACTTTGTTAGTGGAGAGTTCCACCAAGCAAAAAAACTCTTAACATTTGTATGAATTTGCTTTTGTGTTTTGCAGCTCAGCATTGCCTATGTTACATGACCAACTGATGCAAACATAGATGTATCAAACTAGAAATGTGATTTGAAGTAGAAAATTAGACCTTTTTTAACCTTTTGGATAAAACAGCCTGATGTAGAATACTCGTCCAGGGTCTACCCCTGGTGGTACAGACTCCAGCCTAAAGCATTCGACCATATATTCTACAATATAAGATTGGTGTGGAATCGGGTGGATAAAATGATGCTTTATGCCATTTGATTGGAAAAACCACAAATCCCATGATTCCCCCTACGCGCCTCTAGTCAGACGTGACGTCACCGTGTCTGCGGCGGCTCCGTGCTGGCTTTGTCAGACGACGCGGAGATGCTTGTGCGGACGACTCAGCCCAGGTAACCTTTTTCTATATCATCTTGCTTCATAACAGATGCCCATGTGTCTGTGTTTGAGGGTGGACGTGCGAAGTTCAGGAATATGTCGCATATCTGGCGCAGTAATAGATCAGAAATAGTAACATTCGGTTATGTAAATAAGGCTAAGTAGGCTACCATTATCTGAGGTTATTAGCGAAAGCTTGTTTAGGACAACGAATAGCATGCTAGAAATGTGTCGTAGCACCATACCCAGCCACATTATAGTCTTACAAAGTGGACAACAGCCTCCAGCAGCAGCTGCCCTACGTCTACTTCCGTCAGCTATTGTAATTCAAATGTTATAAGTCCAGTCTGCCAGCTGTCCTCCTGTGGATAACAAAGATGACTTGTCATTTTTTGAAAACGTGTAACGGCAGATCCTATGAAATAGTGTCCCTAACCGAAATAAGTAACTCTACTAGTACTCACATGTTTGATTGTGCGCGTTTACCTTTATAGTGACGTTTTGTGTGTTTATGTGTGAAGGACCTGATTTCACAGACATATGTGAAGCAGAGAGCCATGCAGAGCCAGACTCAGGCGCACACTGAATCAAATCCTGTGACCACATCAACCTCAGAGGAACAATTGATCACTGCGGCTCAGCCTCAGCAGAGTGAATCAGATGCACAAAGCCAGGAGAACAAATCAGCTGCTCCCACTGAGGCAGAAACATCAATGACATCGGAGAAATGTCAGACAGGAGTGCAAAATGCAGAAATACCCGCAAATATGGATGTCACAGAACAACTGGAGAGTCAGCCTGGAGTACAGACAGAGTCCTGCGAAAACACTGGAAAGACGGACAGGGACTCGACTGCAATGCCAAGTGCCCCAACAGAACTGGCACCTGACACCAGTACAAACCCAGCAAGTAATGGACAAAAAGCAAAGAAGCAGGATAAAGGTGTAAGTGATGGCCGGAAGTATGTTCCTTCCAAGAAAGCCATGATAGATCCTCTGAAGATGGACATGTCCAAACCGCTGGTTATACCTCTCACATGTAAGTATTTTAAATTCAAGTCGATATTACTCTTCAGCGTTGATTGTATAGCAACAGTTCCTCTCAGGGCAATCCAATTTATTTTTAATAACAGTGTTCATACAAGGCAGTTCATTAACAAATAATTGCCTATCTAAGGAAAACCAACATACTGCATCAAAGCTCATCCTTGATTTTATCCCCGCTCCAGCATGCACAGGGTGGCGGTCGACAGTAGACACTGCATGTGCAACTTTTTTACAAGACTGTTGAATCTGGCTTGGATTATAAGACCTAGTTCACAGGACCCAAACTTCAGAATCACTTAAAAACAACTTTTCCTGGGAAATTGTCTGCATTTGCACTTTTAATAACAAACAAAAAAGTATCAAATAAAGTAATGGAAAATAAATATTTATTTAAAACTTGTGTTTAAATGGTGAAATTTTAAAGCGAATGTTTTTATTTAAATATCTGCTCACTGAATTTAATGTGCATTTTAAAACATTTGAAACAGGGTTATCCTTCCTCATATATACCATCACTTTTTTTTCTATTAATAGATAAACTTGGATGTTCCTTCAAAACCTGTTTCCTTCAGAAATGTGCAAGTAATCCATGTCATGTGCATCAGTGCAACCTTATAGCATCACTGATTATCTAAATCTTCTTTAGCTCAGAAAATAAGTCCATGGTTTCTAAGAAATTATTTCAAATTTCAATCTGTCAGACCAGAGGAAAGCAGTACTGTGTTGGTATAAATGTTGTCAGCCAGAGAACACAGATGCACCCCTAATGAGAAAAAAGTAATAACATCTGCTGTTATCCTTTAGGAGATTTTTGGCCCAGACTGATGAAACTGAAAGTACCACAGACTCTTTTTTCTTTTCTGCCAGCCTGTCCACTTTGTTTGAACACTTGTCTGTATTACAAGAATATTGATGCATGCTACATGTAAACATTTAACGTCTCCTTTCGTGTTCCCCTGCAGCATCTCAGCTCTCCCTGCAGTGCATAGAATGCCATATAATCTTCAGTGATCACAAGAGCAAAGAGCGTCATCTGAAGCTGAGCCATCCAGCAGAATACGAGCAATGCATACTGAGGAATGCCCTTTTTACCTGTTACGTTTGTGACCGCCACTTTACAAACTCCACAGAGCTCATGGCCCACCAGAAGGCTCACATAGAAAAAAAACCCTTCAAGTGTCCAATCTGTGGTCTGGCCTACAAGAAGTCATCAGAGCTCACCGTTCATAAAAAAATTCATTTTGGCCAGGATGGTTATGCCTGCACTGACTGTGGCAAAACTTGCAAAACACTGACGTTGTTGAGATATCACCAGCGCACACACACAGGAGAGAGGCCGTACGTGTGTAAAGAATGTGGAAAGAGGTTCACTTTGTCCAAAACTCTTCAAAAACATACAGCGGCACACTTGCAAGAGGGAGAGGCTGAAAGTGGTGCCGCTACAAAAGAGCTAAAGAAAAACGATGGTAAGAAAAATGTCCGTTTTATGAATATGTTGTCATGGCACAAATCAAAATGATTTAAATGAAACGACACAGCAGCTATCAAATGAGCTGCTTTGTAATGTGCTTCAGACCTTCTTATTGCATGCATTTTTTTTTTTTACTGTACTGCCGTCTGGTTTTATTTGTTTACCAAAATACATCACAGCTTTCATCCTTAATTGTCTTCAGGTACTTCTACAACAAGGTATCCTTGCTCTTTGTGCAAGGCCACTTTCAAGAGTTTGAAGACCCGGCTGCATCACATGAAAACTAAGCACAATAATGCAGCCAGTAATGTGCTTCTAGCTGGGCAACTGGTGAAACAAAGTGCACCCATTATAACTCCTATATCCATATCCCAACCAGCACTATTACAAGTGGAGCCCAATGGACCTCTGCAAAAAGTTGATGCCAATATTGACACTGAACAGATTCGTAAACTCATTGAATCTTTGGGAAATGTGCAGAAAGTTAACCAAGTTGTGATATTGGGGCAGGTGCCGCCTCACGCCCCACCATTGCAAGTGCAGCGGTTATCACAGCCGTTGGAATCGTTAAATTTGAATTTGACTCCACCGCAGATTGATTTTATAGAACTGAAACAGATAGACTCTAAGGATGCTGAACTGGACCCTTTAAACAGCCAATGCAGTTCAATGGAGCACACAATTATACTGGAACCTATAACTCCAGATGGACAGCTAGAAAACCCCTCCTTCTCAGACTTTGGACCACATGTGGTCCCAGGTGAAAATATAGAACTAACACTTGTTGAAGCTGAACAAACGGAGAGACCTGAGGAAGAGGCAATGCCACTGATATTTCAACAACCTGAGATTAGTGAAGTTCATTCTGATCTTTTGGTTTGTCAGAATGAGGTTGAAAATCTAAAAGAACACCTTGAACAAACAGTCATACTAGAGCTCACCCCGGCTTTGATACCAACGTTGGAGCTGGAGCAATCCCAAACCGAACCACAAAATGAAATCGCTTCTTCTTCTCTGGTGCTAAACACCGACCAGGAGACTCCTGCTCAGACTGCAGATCAGACTGTAATTGATGAGCAAGACACCAGTCTGTCAGTCCCACCCCTGATGCCCACAGTTGTGTTGGAGCTGACATCTTTACACCCAGAGCAACAGGATCTCTCTTCTTGCCCTTTTCCTCCTCCAGATGCTCTCACACAAGCTCCAAGTGAATCTGACACTAATTCCAAAGAAGACATCGATTCACACGTGAAAACAGTTGGCCTAGATCAGATGCCCGAGAAGGATGAAAAGACACAGGGACAGGATGAACAGCATCTGTCAGAGAAATTGCCAATAGATGGCAAGAATAACCCACCTGAAGTAGAAAAGCCATCTGCCCAAAAAGAGGGTCCTTCACCTTCACTAGTACAGACTAAACCGGTGCCACAGAACTCTGAGTTACCCATAAATGTAATGTCGGCTCAAGAGCTGGTGAAAGTACGTAAAAGAAAGCCGGCCAGGACATTTATTTTCCAAGGATATATGCAAGACTTGGTTGGATCCATATACAATGATGACTTCCAGATTAACGCCACACCTGCCAAACGCCAAAGAGCAAAGAAGTCTCATTTAGTTGTCAAATTTGGTCCTCAAAGCAAAGACAAAAAAAGCAAGAAACAGAAAAAGCCAGCACAGAAGGGCCAGCCAATACAAGGTAAAACTTCAGCAAAAAAACTCTCAGAGAAAAAAGTACCATCACAGAACAAGGGAGAGAAGGGGAAAAAGAACAAGACAAAGGGAAACGTGTCAGGAGCAGACAACAAACCCCCTTCAACTCAGGCCCCACAGGTGCAACAAATCAAAGAAGATAAAGGTAAAAGCAAAATGAAAAAGCAGAAAGTAGTCAAGGAAGGTGTGGCACACATTAGTGAGCACAAATCTTTTGCTTCGCCTATGTTTAAAAAGAAAAAACAAGCAAAAATACTCCAGAAGAATCAATCTAAGAGTGTGAAAGGTGGGAAGGCAAAGAAAAACTTAGCAAGAGATGAAAAAGGCAAAAAGGCAAAGGCGCCTGGGCCACACATAACGCAAGACTCCCTGCTTCTACTGAAAGGTCATAAACAGCCACAGCTAAAAGTTTATAAGTTAGACCCTTCAAAGGCATCCAGCCAGACACCAGAAGCTTCACCTAGTGACTCTCAAACAATATCTCATCACAGTACAACTGAGTCCACAAGTGATCGTTCATTAGACGGTAAGAAGAAAGGAGGAAAAGCCAAGAAGAATCAAAAAGTTCTTTCCCTGTTGTCGTCCCTGAAGGTTTCACATCAGCCATCTGAAACTCTGCCCACCACGCCAAAGACCACTAGGAAACGTAAAAGCTCCTTGAAAGTGGAGACCGAGGGCATCATTACTTCCAAGCGTGCCTTAGAGTGTAAGGACTGTGGGGAGAGATTTAGTGAAGTGTCATCTCTTCAAAAGCACAAGACATCTGCACATATCGTGGAGAGTCCGAGTCTCACGTACACTAATGGCAACATTTTTGAGGGAGTGTCAAGGTTAGACCTTTACCAGCTTCCAAAAGCGCATGAAAAAGTAGTTCATGCGATGAATGCTGCGACAGACTGGGATATTGAGCCTGAGACAGGAGAGATGGCATTAGAGGACAGAGAGCGAAGTGTCTCCTTTCCAGCTTTGATTCCATCTCCATCTTTACAAATTCCTCCTCAAGATGTTGAAATGAGTTCTTATGAGGACAAAGATGGAAGTAAAACAGGAGCAGATATTCAATCTAATACCTCTACAGATGTTTCCTTGCCATCTGATGAAGGAAAAAGTAGAGAGACTCGCCAAAATGAAGCCCCTTCACTAACCTCTACCCAGACAAAGAGCTCTGAGACAGGAGGGCCTTTAATATCAGATGAAGACAAGCAAGAAGAAGATGCCACAAAGACTCCCGGGTCTGAGTCTGAAGTCCAGGGTACCAAAGATGAGGATGTTAAGGAGGATTTGCTTCTAGAGGTAGATTTAGTCACTGTTGGAGAGCAGAATGAGAGAGATGATCTAGTTTCGATTGCAGCCACTGTTCCCCAAAACGAATCGGATAGAAGCTGCGATGTTGAGAGTGGAAGCATAACCGAACACACTGAGCAAGTTAGTGATGGGACAACTGAAAGAAGTCTAACTTCTCAAACTGTATCATGTTCCACTCATCAAGTGGAAGTCAAAGAAGAGGAGGAAGATACAGTAGTTCAGAAGAGAAACGTGGAAGTTGTAAGAAATGCTCCAAGAGGTAGAAGAAGAGGAACAGTACATTTAAGAAAAAAATCAATATCAAAGAGAAGCTCAGTTCGAGAAGCTCTTCGAGGAACTGAATCAGAGAATGAACAGGAGGATTGCCAGGTAGTTTATGAAAAACATCCCCTTTCTTCAGAAATGACGGACTGTGAGACCAACAAAAAGTCTCCGACCACTCCTGAACTTGAAGCCATTAAATCTCCTGGCACATCTTTGCCCTCAATTCATTCTGCATTAGAGGAATCAACTGGGGAGCCAGTTGTGTTTGAGCTAGAGTCACTCACCACAAGTGTTGAGGAGGTGATGAATGAAAGAGAACTGGAGGGAGAAGAGGAGAATGATAGAGAGACAGACCAGTCTCCAGGCATCATCCTGGAGAGGTTTCTTACCTCTAGACAAAGTGCAACTATTGACAAGGAGATGTGTCTGATGTCAGTGAGCGGCAATCAGAAACAGGTAAGATGCAGTTTCTACTGTAAAACACAACAAACACTTAATTCAGCTTAGGAAACTTTTATAACATTTCTTTTTGTTCCAGTGTTTAGACAGAGTTGCTGAGAATGAGGTACAACTTCTTGGAAGCCAGAAGATCAAGGTAGAAGAGAGCAGCTCAGATCCCCTGCTGGTTGCTTCCACTTGTCAAAACAGACAGCGTGATATAACAGCACCACAGCACCATCGAGATATAAGGACCGTATTGGTGAAAGAGGAAAGCAGCTCTATGCTGAACGATGCTCAGGTTGTGCAGCAAGGCAGCAAAAGCACGCAATGGAATTTGGAGCCAGTCAGTAATGAGACCACAGACATGTGTAAGTATTAAAGCGTCCATATTGTGCTTTTTTAGGTCTTCAGTTGCCTTCTCTTGTCAACATCACGCTGACGTCATGTCAGCCTTCCAGCTAATTTTTATACCCTCAAAACACACAGTATGAATAACATGTATGTCATCACTAGTTTTTATGTACTCTGGGAATCCGAGGAATTCAAGACCCAGCTTTTACCTTTATGGTAGTGTCCCAGAGTTATTCTAGTATGGCTAATGTTACGATTAGCTTTGAGTGCATATTGCCAGACCAGTAATTCTGAGAAACAATCAGACAAGGTTTGTCTGATTGTTTTATTCTTGTTTCTCAAACAAAATTTTTTTTTAAATCTCTGTTTTCAGTAATGGAGTGTGGGGAAACAACAAGAGGCCGCCGTGTCAGCCCAGAGTTCAGTACCAACCAGTGTATCTTCTATCCTGTGAAGGAGGAGGAGAGGGAGGTCCTGCTGGGGGCTGCACAGAACGACAGAGGGAGTACAACCCCAGAAGGGCCCAGTGATGCAAATCAGAGTGAACCTCAGCCTGCAGATTGTGATACATGTAAGGAACTGTTTTGTTTTTACCACTTTTATATGACTTACCAAAGATTGTAGGAAGACATTTTGTTGTTGTTAAACAGGCGAAGGAAGACATTCTGCTCCAGATTATCAGGAGACACTAGTTAAAGGTCTGCTGTCAGAACCAGGGGTTGGTGACTTTGCAGAGGGGCAGGGTTTGTACAACTTTTCTTTTCTTTTTTTTTTAAATTTGCAACTATTTCAATTACATTCTTATGCTGTTCAATAAAAACATTCATTGATCTTTCAGCTGCAGCATCAGACTCTGAGTGGCAGAATCCATCCGACCTCAGGGACTTTCTTCTTCGAAGTTCTGAAGAAGACACGAGTAGTTTTGAATTGTCTGATCCTCACCTTGACACAGAAGCAGAAGCACTTGCCTACTTCAACAAGAACCAAACCAGCAGCCCACAACAACCAGATCAAACATCACCAAAGTACAGTAAAACTACAAGCTTTGACTGAACGTTACTAAAACTCATAGAGAAAATGCTTCAATTGGTTTATTAATATTCCGTAATGTCATAGTTTAATAAGTGAAACATTTGTTCCTAAATGAGACAGTTAAGGATAACAGTAGCACTCATGTAATTATCAGACATGTACTAAGTATACTTGTTTTTGTTACAATCTTTTTTCCTTACATAGTGTACCAACCTCAACGAGTTGGCTTCTGGCACCAAGACAAGAAAACAGGACCAGGAAGCCCATTGACTACTTCTCCAAATATTTTGGTTGGGAAACCTGGGTAGAAATAGCCGCATGCACAAATAAACTTTCAAGCATGCCAAATCCTGTCACATGCAAAGAGGTTGCACGTTTTGTTGGAATACACATTGCAATGGGAACTTTGAAGGTCTGTATTCCTGTTAAATTGATCTTTTAAATCAATGTTTGGTTCTTTGTTTTCAGGCTACAAAAACCTATAACTCATTTGGTATGTTGTTACTTTTTAGTTTCCCAGTCCAAGGCTCTACTGGGAGGACTTCACTAAGGTGCCCCTCATTGCTGAAGCCATTTCTCAAACTCGATTCCTCGAGCTTTCTCGAACATTGAGGCTAACTTCTCCCTCAGAAGATCCAGGCAGTACTAGTGCTAACAGCCAACAGGAAGGTAAAGCTTGCCCAAGCAGTCAAGGTAGAATTTCTCAGCATGACGACGGGCAGTGCCAAGGCAGGAGTGCAAACAGCTCCACACAGGCGGATCCTTTATGGAAGGTTCGTTCATTATTGGGTCGTTTCAACGCAGGCTGCCAACCACTGAGACAACACGGTGATTATGCCATTGACCAATACAGTCTTCCGCTCACCGGGAAGTTTTGTGACAACAGGCCATCTCTCCTCTGCATTACCTTGATTGAATTTGGTGGTCTTCTTTCTAATTTGGATCTTAAACTGGATCTCTCAGACAAAGAAGATGCCATAGAAAAAATGGCCCCCAGAGGCAGCATGGTGTTTCTTTGCAAACAGGAGCTGTCCACCCCTGCAATGCTGGAGCGCCTTTTAGTTGCTGGGGTTCATGGAGCAGGCAGGGTAGGAGGAGCACGAGGACAGATCGGAGATGAGTTTGTTAGCTCTGATGGGAAGTTGAAGTTGCGCAGGTCACACTGCGGCTTCATACTTTCTACTGCGGGGAATAACCAGAGGAACACAGCTTCGCTCATGGAGAGCTTTGAGACAGCCCAGATGTCTGCTCGTCTAAACAGAGATTTACTAAATCTATACCCTATCCCCCTCATGGCCTCTGCACCAACTTGCTGGCCACAAGCGGTGCTCTGGTACCTCATAGATGCGGCTTTGGTAAACTCCTGGCTCCTGTACTGTCAGGATAACAGAGGAATGTCAGGACCTTTGACTCTCATGGCCTTCAGATTGGAGGTGTCCAAGGCTTTAATCCTCTCCAGTGGCTCAGACCACCAGGACTCTGTTCCCCCACAGCCCCCCTCAGAGGAGGCTCATGCCACAAGCGAAACTCCCAGTCCCATTCTGTTGGAGGAGAATCCTCTGCCGGATACAGCCACGCGATACGATGGTTCAGGTCACTGGCCAGAGCAGCTCAAAGAGGGGGAAGGGGGCAGGTGTCGTTTTGGGGACTGTCAGAGAACATCACGAGTCCTATGCCTTAAATGCTGTGTTTTTCTTTGTATCTCACGCAACCACAACTGCTTTTTAAATTTTCATAACCAAGGGAGTTTGGGAAAAGAGTAATGTTTTACTACTATCTTAATCTTTTATTATATTTATGTTTTACACTGATCAGCCACAACGTTATGAGCAACTGAACTGCCTAATATTGAGCAGATCCTCTTCATGCTGCCAAACTGTTCTCATCAGTAAAGGTTTTGATGAAGAACAGCTGAGGGATCAAAAAATCCTTACGTGTGTACCAGGCTTAAGATTCCATTAGATTGGAATCTGAGAATTTTGAAAGCCAGAAGACCTCAGATTGCTTGTTCTTTGAGCCCTTTCTAAAGCCTGGTACACACGTAAAGATTATCTGGCTGTTTTTGTCCCGATTTTGCCTCTTCCAAGGACGGCAAACGCTCTATTATCGTGAGACTTATAAATTTTCCCTGTACAATTATCATTTGTTCTGAGGTGTGTAATGAGCAGATTTTGTCCCGATAATCCACTTTGAATCAGGTCGTAGCCAACAATCGGAAACATTGAACATGTTCAATATTTACGACCCAATCTCTTCATGTGTGAGGAAACCTGACGACTCGTGAACTGTGACAGTGCAGATGGTGATAAAAAATCTCATAAGATTAAAAAAATCCTTATGTGTGTACCAGGCTTTAAGCTGGGTACATACATAAGGATTTTATCAATCTGAAGAGATGTTTTATCTGTTAGAGAACCCACATGTGAAGATAAAAAATCTGGCATTTAACAGTTTTGATCATACTGTGCATGATGTGCTCCGATAATCTAATCACAGAACAACACACACATAACTATTCTGTCCCGCAACCGAGCCTCCTCCGAGCCGGAAATCTTGCGTGATCAAATGTGATCTAACAAAAATGAAGCAGAAGAAACACAGAAACAACTGGAAAAACAAAGAAGAAAACCATGGCCAACACCCAGCATGGCAGAGGACGTACATAATGAAGTAATAATAGGGGTCTTGGGACAATTGTTAACAGAAAAATCCCAAACTAAAAAAAAATAAGACTGTAGACAGCGTGAACACGGACTTT
The DNA here is from genome assembly GCA_037177495.1 of Rhadinocentrus ornatus. Taxonomy (NCBI): domain Eukaryota; kingdom Metazoa; phylum Chordata; class Actinopteri; order Atheriniformes; family Melanotaeniidae; genus Rhadinocentrus; species Rhadinocentrus ornatus. The sequence goes on from JBAMHW010000006.1 coordinate 18,943,771, forward strand.
ATATTCTTTCTTGCTAACCAGTCAGCTCGCTCTGGATTGGCTGCATTCCGCTCCGCGTCACCATCCACACAGTCTGAGCTTGGGAGTGGTCGGCATTCCCCACACGTGAAGATTTTTAGTCGTAAATATTTAACAAGTTTAATATTTCCAAATTTCGGCCACGACCCGTTTAGGAGCCATTTTGCCAGGACAAAGTCATTCTCACCACACCTCAGACCATAGAATTATCTTTTAGGGATAATCTTATAAGACTCAAAATAATTGGTGTTTGCCGTTCTTGGTCAGGAAGGGAGAAAATAGGGACAAAAACAAGAAAGCAACATCCATGTGAATGCCATCATGCAGGTTTTCTAAGCAGAACTTTGTACTGCAACATGATAAGCAGTGTTAAATTTTGATGTTACAGCTGATCGATGCAGAATGTAGCTGTGTTTTTTGGTGTACGTAAACCCAACTCATCTGTCCTTAGAACTACTTCTTGGTGGATTTTAAAGACAGTATCATTCATCTGTAGGATTGTTGTGATACAGTTTAAATAAGACAGATACTTTGTGATGTGTCATTGAGCCATTGTAAAAATGAATTTGGTTTAGAGGATTTTTTTTTTTTACTATTTATTTTTACCTGTTCTAGTTTACATTCCATTGTAAGCTGATTTTTATTTCTGTGAATTTCTAATTTGAATTTCTAATATTATTTATTCCGGTTTTACAAAAAAATAAAAGACAACAAAAAAAGCTGTATTTTTTTCTTTAAAAAAAAATTTGTCTACACCCTTTTAACACCTGTCCGACACATTAAATAGTGTCACTAAAAATGACAATAGTTTTGTTAGGTCATTGTCTTTGTTTCATAATAAGACTATAATAAGACAAATATCTTATCAGTTAGTGATGGGTCTGGACTGCAGGCAGGCCATTCTATCACATAGAATCTTACTACAGAGCTATGCTATTGAAATACATAAAGAAAGTGGTTGGCAAAGTCTTGCTGAACAAAATAAGTTCTTCCATGAAAAGATGAGAATTTGCTACCCAAAACCACAATATAGTTAAATGTAAATGGCATATTTATAGAAGCTCAAGATGCAAAGTACACTAACGCAACACTATACTATCACAGATCTTATCTAAGCTGTATGGCTATAGTAGTCCTAGAGATTACAAATGCAACAGTTTCTGTTTTACTTATGTTATTTCCATGCATGAGTTTTAACTTGTATTGTCAGAAGTGCAAATGTAAGAATTTCCACAAGAGAATGGCTGCTTGTGAGCCTGAAGATCATTATCACTGAATACTGAGTTTCAGCTTTGCTTGTATCCGCAGAGATTACCTAGATTCTTATAATCTTTCCAGGATACTCTGTTACAGATAATCTTCGATTTTGCATTGAAAGAATTTTCTTAAGCCGAGCTATTTGCTTGTAAGTATATTATATATTGCTGACCTGTTGATAATTGACCTAATTTTAATGTACATTATTTATTCATTCATTCATAGTTTTGCTGAATAGTTTCTTTTTTTGTTTTTGTTGTTGCTCTAGTCTTGTATAAATGTATTTTTAAAAACTATGTTTATTAGTTTCTTCTTCTTGAATTGTTCAGTTCAGTATAGGGTTTAAACTACTTGCATGTATCCCGCGATTACACCGTTCGTTGCTGTCTTTTTCCCCCCTGCATGAGTACAAATCAGTGCAATGAATGAAAAATTCAAGTTCTTATAATGAAGTTGTTTTGGGTCACGTGACATCAACCACAGATCTGTGCTGTATAGAAAATGAGTTTAGTTAATTGTACAGTCTATCATTAAAATTTTTATCCAAACGGGTAAATGTAATTTTCTTCACTGCAGCCGAATTCTAATACATAATACAGCCTATTAATGGGTAATCTTACGGGAAAAACCCTTGTGTTACGATGTTACCTGTAGCGTCATATGCTATATATTTTTTTATTATTATTCTCTACTATACAAAGTGGTGACATGTATTATTGACAGTAAACTTTAGATAATAAGTATCTTACTTTTAAATATTTTATTAAAAATTCATAACACCGAAAACTCCACGGCAGCCATCTTAGTTGTACCAATCACACGCAGGAAGTGTACAATCTAGTAGATGTACTTCTAGGGTCAACTCTTTCAGTCAAACTACCTTCAAAGAGCGGTTAGAGGTAACGTCTGCTGTATTTCATATTGTTATTAAAATGTATGCGAAAGGTACGTGACGTGTGTCATATTGATTCTCAGCAAATTCTTGTGGGCCCCGAGTATTTAGTTACAACTTAGGACCTGAGCAATCACAGAGTCTATGGTCCTTTTTGAATGGCCGAGTGTTGTTAGCGCTAACTAGTGGGAAGCTAACTAGCGTTAGCCCGCTCGAGTAGCCTGGTACTTTGTTATTAGCCTTAGCTGCGTGCATGGAGGTTAAATTACAACGAGCCTAGCTGGTAACTGAATCGTTTTAATTTACTGGCTATATCCGTTTGGGAATTTTAAGCAGGCTTCTTAATATTGTATATTTGTGGGTTTGCATAGAGCTAGTTAGCTTAGCTGGCGGGCCTCATTGTGATGTATAACGATAGCTTGAACCTAAACTTCTGTAAATGTTGAAATTTGTTTAATCAGCCCAAGAGTTATAGATGATTAGCTTCATCCAGTATTTATTTAGCGTTGTTCACTTTTGTTTAACCCTGAGTTTTTTATTTTGTTTTTGCTGTCATTTGTTGTATATTAGTGTTTGCACATCTAGGATTGTGTTGTTTCCCGCTGTTAATCAAATCGACGTTATTTTCTCAAGATACCTTACATTTTCGTCATGCTTGGTTTCTGTTTTGTTCGTAAGTTTAACCCAGAGAAGTTGTACCCTGCTACGGCCTCCACTACCGCGGGATGGACTCTGAAATTCTGAACATAGAGGAGATAGTAATGGGACGGGGCTTGCCAGATCCACCTCCTGAAGCGCCCCCTGAAAAGCCAGCAGAACCATGTAAACCCATCACTCTGAATGGACCGCCGACATCTACTGTTCAACCTTGTAAGTGTGCATAACTCATTAATTCAGCTCAGCTTTATTAAAAAAAACTTAATCATGACCACGTCTGTCTGATTTTTAGACCAGCATGAAAACCTGCAGTGTTTCCAGTGCTTCATTACGTTCTGCAGCGCCAAAGCCAAGGAGAGGCACATGAAGAAGAGCCACCGAGAGGAGTATAAACAACAGCTTCAGCAGGTAGCATTTAAAAGCGATATATTTTTCCCCAATTGGTAGCTATGCATTTCATGATTCAGGATTTTATTTATCATGTATACATTATATTTCTGTAATTGTGTAGTATATTTAAAGTGCATCTTTCACATTATGACCCCTTTTATTATTTATATCACTGTAAAATAAATGCCAGTGCCCAGAAAAAAGTTGTTTTTATATTACATAAACACTCAGTGTATACTTTCATGTTGTTCTTAGTCTTAATAGCTTAAAGATTCCTTTATATCATCCCTTCTTCATGAACCAAATAAACCTCGTAATCTTAAACCTTCAGTTGTCTTACTTTTGGCCTGTTTATTTTATGTGTTTACAGGGAAACACACTGTTTACATGCTACGTATGTGACCGTACATTTCCATCATCTGAGGAATTGACACAGCACCAGCCAACACACAGCAAGGATGACAAGCCTTTCAAATGTGTTCACTGCAAGGAGAGCTTTAAAACATTTTCTGAGGTGAGTATATTTTATTCCAGTGTAATTTATTAAATGTATTAAGCATCAATAGCATTGGGAAAATGTTAGGTATATGAAATTTAGTTGTCATTTAAAGAATTTCTCGCTTTATTATTAATTATTATTACATATTTATTTCTCAACTGTGTAGCTCACAGCCCATAGAAGACAGGTGTGTCCGGAGAGACAGATGGTATGTAAAGATTGCAATGAAACCTTCCGAAGTGCTGGACTGCTACGTGCTCATCGTCTGACCCTGCATCCTCGCCCAGACGTAGACACCACAGAACAACCGGAGGACCCTACAAAAACCCATCGCTGTAAGAAATGTGGTCAGGGATTTGAAGTGGAATCAGAGCTGCTAGCACACCAGGAGAAGTATCCTGAAGGTCAGCAATGCAACGGCAGTGCTTCACCCATCAAGAAACGTGGACGACCTTCCAAAGCCGAAGACCCAGCAGGCGGTGAGAAAAAGGGAAAGCGGAAAAAGAAGGAAGAGGCAGAGGTTCCCGAGGAGGCAGTGAAGACCAGCAGCCCGTCAGAGCCAGCAGCAACCCCAGCAGAGGAAAAGGGGAAAACCAGCGGAGTAAAGCGTGGCCGTCCCTCTAAGGCAGCACCAAAATCAGAAACAGAAGACAAACAAAGTTCTGAAGAAGACAGTCAAGCTTCAGCAAAGGAGAAGAAACCCAAACTAGACCCTGCTCCGCCTCGTCAGCACCCCTGCCCTGAGTGCAGCCTCACGTTCCCCGGCTTGGTTCAGCTCCGCACCCACAAGAAGGAGAAACACACCCCACGGAAAGCCCACCCATGTGAAGAGTGTGAAGAGAGCTTTGCCCGTCCTGAGCAGCTGGATGCCCACATGTCGCGGGCTCACGCCTCCGGCCGCTTCGCCTGTCCGACTTGTGGGAAGAGTTTTGGTCGTGAGCGCACCCTGAAAGCTCACCAGAAAAGCCACCCAGACGAAAAGCCAGAAAGCCCAAGTGCAAAGAGATAATTCAGAAAGTTTGTGGTTTTTGAATATTTTAGTCATTCATCGGCCCTTTGTTTTTGTTTCATTTTGTTTTTTATTATTTTAAGACTTGGGAAACCTTTTCAGTCAAACATGTTATGAATGGTTTTTAGCAGGTTGCTGGATTTAAAGTTGAGTTTGGTTATGAGCAGTTGAAATTGTGAACATACATGTCTCATGAATTGACTAACCAAGTATTAAACCCGTATGTTACACCATTTGTCAAAATACATAGTTTATTTGTAAAAGCAAATTGTTTTGAATAACTTTTTTAATTACCCCCCCCCCTTTTTTTTTTTTAGTGTGAAATGTGTGTAATGAATTTATTACTTTGTGTTAACTCATTTTGTGATTTTAGAAAAAAAAAATCCTCATTTTCTCCCAGCAGATTGACTCAGTACATATTTTGAAACTAGTTGCCTCATAGAGATATTATGTTGGAATGTTTAGGCAGTTTGTCAAAAACCGCGTGCTTTGTACAGCTTCTTGCTCATTTTTACACTTATTTTCATTATATACCTTTCTAAATTAAAAATAATTGTTCATTTATTTTAAAATTAAGTTTTCCTCAAAAGTTATTTGGCTAAGTGCTCCAGATTTAACGTGGAGTCGTTGGCATGTGGAGAGTAATAATCCACTATAATCCTGATTTGTGCTACACTAAAATTTACTTCTTTTTTTTCCCCTCCCACTTGTTAAATATTTCATGTATTTCTTAAAAGGCACTCGTGGCTTTTTAATGCCCTGGAGTCTAAAAATTAATTGTGTATATCATGTTATTCACTGACCGGATTGTTTCTCTCACTGCAATGTGTCTGGACACTGCGAAAATGTAATAAATGATGCTGTCCCGAGGGAGGCTGCTGAAGAAATTACTGGATCTTGTGTCTTTGTTCCTAGTTTTGAATCCGGAATAATAATCTGTTATGTGGGGTTGGTCTGTGCATCAGATGTATGATTTACCAGGTGAGACAAACTCTTAACTTTAGAGTTTGTTTTCAGTGATGCCGTATACGGGGAAGCATCCTTGGTTTGAGAGGCTAAACCATTAAACAGCTTGATATTAAACGTATCATGTTGTTGCACAAGAGAATTCAAATCTTTACATGAACTTAAAGGCAAGGTTTTTTTTGTGTGAAAATCGATTGAGATGTTGCTTTATTCGACATGTTTTATAAGTAGCTGGTTGTGTTTACATGGTTTTGAATAGTGGAAATTATATTTGTTCCAGTATGTCAATATGAAGTTTCACTGGAGCACATCTGATTTCAGATTTTATTTACTTCAACCTTCATATTGTAGATATTATCAGCTTGGAAAGAAGATTTCTGCAGGTAAAACCAGTAAAGGCAACTAATAGCCAAAAATGTTTTTTTGTTTTGTTTTGTTTTTTTGCACCATAGCCTTACATTGTTGACAATTCTACTTTTATTTATTTTTTGGCCAACAAAAGAAAGATTAAAATAAAACATGAAATCTTTCAAATACCATAGTGTAGAAATATAAAACAGAAATGTCTGAAAAGGAGTAGGCACAAGCAAAAGATTTTCAAGTTTTACCTTTTATCATTCTAATGAATCAATAATCTTAAATGATCTTTTACCCAGTAGTCGTATGCTGACTCACTCAATCCTTCCTTCGCTCATCCACATTCTTACTCACTTGCTCATGAGCCAAGATGGGTAAAGAAATTGGACCAGATGTGCATATTCCAAAAAGACTAACAGAAAATGACAGAGTAAAAACAAACACATATTGTATGATAATTTAGAATGTGCTTTTCTTCAAAGCGACTCACATCTGTAGGAACAACACAAGCAAGAATTCAAACAGGATGGGACATCATAATTAAGTAGTAGACTGCTGTGAGTCCAGTTGGACCCAGGTGCAAATATATAATATGTATGCAAATATATAAGTTAAAATGTGATTCAATGTTGCCTTTTTCTGAAGGCTACACCTTTAGACATTAAAAAAAATAATAAAAAAATTCTTACTTTGCGTGATATTTTTAGCTGTATAATATTGTATTCTAAACTATTCCATGACAGAGATGTCACATGTACACTCTTAGGTATAGTGCAAACATTAGGTTGTTTCAAACAATCTTTTCTCCTTAATTAATATTCCTCTTCTGTCTCCAGGAACATTTTTTTAAATATGTCACCAGGAAGTATAATTTTTAGCTTTGTACACCATTAGCAAAGTACTCAATTTCATCAGATCCATTAACTTGAATGTTTTTTCCTTAAAAAAAAAGTGTGTTAGTGTGATCACGGTAGTCAGGGTAGCATGTGTATAATGAATGCAGGGTGCTTTCTTTAAGTGTTACAAAGATGTAACACACTGTACTAAAAATGTACTCAGAGTAGTTTAAGTTACTTTTATGTTAGTACAAATACATTTTGATTAATATACTTGTGCATTTGTGTTGAACAGTCTACATTTCATCTAAACTCTCTTCAACAAAAAGTTTCCAACATTTCTATTTATTTTTTTAATCATGACACCTCAGAATTAGGGATCAGTAAGATCTGCGTTAAAGCAAAATTACAATTCTGGTACATGTGATGTAAAATGCTATAGAATAAAATGCAGGTCATCTTGGCAAAAGCCAAAGAACTGATTGTGGACATGAGGAGGTCAAGACCACCAATGACCCCTAGTTTCCATCAATGGATCTGCTCCTTTACCGTCAGCCAGGCGATGACCCGGGGAGAAGTGATGAGAGGAGGAGGAGTTTTGCCGTTTACATGGAGAGGAAAGTGTTTGCCGGTGGAAAGAGGCTTTACCAAAACTAAAACAGGCAGGGTTCTATTAGGGCGCAACAGTGTCCATCTGCGGTCTCACAGTTGGATTGTAACATAACTTCGCTAGAGCAGCTAAAAGAACCATAATATCAGCAGAAGCTGTTTGAGGAATCATATTAATGCCAAGTTATCTACTGAAAAAATAAAGGCCAAACTTCAACATTATTTATTTATTATGTTAGAAAATTTTGTAAGTTTATATGCTCCGTTTGATTATTCGGTTTAAACTGAGTGAAAACTGTAAATGTGGACAATGTGTAGGATTATAAATGCCAAGGAGTGTTTATTAACAGTAAACTGGACTCAACAGGCAGGTCCAGTGCAAAAACCTTTTTGTCTTAATATATTAATTCACAATTTCTACATGTTTCATGTAAAATTAATTAAAAAAAATTATATAAGATCTAGTATTTAATATGTGGGAAATTACCTTAATATTTGAGATATTAAATCACAGTTATAAAAAGAAAAGAGCTGTTTGCTTCGGCTGGTATGACCTGTAATACCACTCCAAGTCACCAGAAGCGCTCAAGAGTCCATTTGGGATTTTCCTCCTGCTGCTTCATCAATTTGCCTTTGTTGTCGATGTTTATCTGGGAGGTGAGTGCAGCTAGCTAACTATCTAGTTACTATCGCTCATTTTTAATCCAGTGCAGGCAAATACCTACATATATATATCTGTTACGCATCTCACCTGACTGGGTTATAAAAGCCAGCATCGAAGGCAAAGCTTTACTATAATCGGCTCCTCCGACCAGGTGTTGCAGTGTCACCAGCGTTGGAAGGTGTACCGTAAAGAAGGAAGATTAACATTTAAAAAGAGGAAGAGATAGAAGAGTTGTCTTACGGATGTAGTCACTTGAGAGGTAAGGTAAAGTACATATTCATGGCAGTATTACCGGTATGGTTTGATTTTACTCACGAGTGTTAAACTGTGACCGATATGCTTTGTGTTTAATGACGGCGATCCAATATTAATTGAACACCTGCTCCTCTTTGTTTTACGACTTCCGCTGCCTCCCCCAGCCAGCAGTCATGTCCATTGAGTACACTCTTGACATCCAGCTGACAGAGTTGGGATTTCCGGACGTCCTGCAGCCAGAGGAGGGGGCTTCAGGTAGACAAAGCCCGTCTGAGCACTCCTTCTCATCTTCTGCGGCTTCACTGTCAGCATCACAGAAACAGAAGCGGTTGCTCCGAGATGGGAAAAAAGCAGGTGCAACCAAAAAGTCTCACGTGTCCTCACTTCTAACTGAGACAGTACAATGTAAACAGCTGAATCGCACACAGAGTCAACCAGACGATCAGCTTATCAGCGAGGAAGGACCTGCTGAGTCGACAGTGAAAGATCTAACTACAGATACCCCCCAACTAGTTACTGAGGAGGACGAAGATAATGTACAGGAGGATTTAACAGGGAAGAATGTGGATGATGACTCGGATGACAGTGAAGTTTCAGACGTGTATGAGGAAGAAGAACTGGATGAGGAAGAGGATGAGGTGGATGAGGAAGAGCTAAGCAATGGTAAGATTGAAAGTAGGGATTGGTGACGATTGGGCAATTTTAATTCATGATTGTCATCTCATCAACATCTCACAACAAACTATCATGATTTTTAAAAATATTTGTGAACATTAGGACAGAGTCTGCCATTTAAAAAAAAACAAATTTCTGCTCCATCTTTTAAGTTCTGTAAGAGGTTGAGAAATTCCGAGTTTTAGAGGACATTCAAAACTAGTATGTAATGTAAACATGTATGAATATGTATGTGTGGGGATGTATGTCTGTGTACACATGAGTATATGGGCGTGTATGTGTATATATGTATATGCATACACATGCACTTTGAACTGGAGTTACGTGTGTGTGCGTGTGTATCTTGTTCTTATTTTTTAATTACTGTTGCTGCTATATGACCCACCAACAAAATTTCATTGTAAGTTTAAAATGACAATAAAGCCTCTAAATCTTAAATATTAAAAACATTTTACTTGTAAAACTGTCCCATGGATTACATTGCCATAATTTCATGCTGTCAGCGTTAATTGCAAACATTTTTGTCCTTTTTAATAATCTAAAATGTAAAAGATGGACAAAAGAAGGTCATGTTTAAAAAGGCCACAATCTTACTTTATATAATAATAATGATAATCTGAAGACCGAATGAAACAAACCTGCATCTGGTTATTTTTATGTTTTTCTGATTTCCTGTGCATATCGCAAGCTATTCTAATATAAAGTTGTTAATATTGAAGACTACAGTGATGATGATTGTTAGACTCTGTTTCTTATCAGCTTAATCATCTTCTCACATGATCTAAACATCAGCCATCACTCTTTTCTTTTCTACAGAACCAAATAATTCAGGGGACTACCGCTGCAGCGTCTGTGACCTCCAGCTGCCCTCCAAATTCAAGCTCCAAGACCATATGAACCTGCACATGGGAGCGCGCCCATACTGCTGTGCAGAATGTGGGAAGCGCTTCTGTCAAATTTATAACTACCGCATCCACCTGCGCACACACGCCAAGACCAAAGTGGAGCGCCATTGGTGTCGCATCTGTCTGACTGGCTTTGGTTCACAGGAGAGGCTTTCCCACCACTTGTCACAAACTCACTTTGAGGACCTGTTTTACGAGTGTGACCTGTGCAAACGGGTGTTTACCTGCCTGAAGGACTGTGAAGCTCATGTGCAATTACACAAATGCATGGTGAACATTGTGTGTGAGGTATGCGGTCACAATTTCCCTTCTCAAAAATCCCTCGCGCGCCACAGAAAGAAGAGGTGCCAGCGCAATTTTAAATGCACAGATTGCACAAAAACTTTCACCAAGAAGAATGCTCTCCTCAAACACAGCTTCTCCCATCTTGGCTTGCTGCCTTACACCTGCATACGCTGCCGCTGCCACTTCCGCTTGGCTAAGCTGTACCGCCAACACAAGTGTGAACCGCAGCGCATTCACTGTGTGGCGTGTCTGCGGGAGTTTCTAAGTCAGGAGGACTTCCAGCAGCACAAAAAGGACACAGGTTGCTGGGGCAATCAGGAGCCAAACCAGAAAACAGACGAGATCAGATGTTTAGAGTGCGGACAGAGATTCGACACTTCAGAGGAGCTGAAGAAGCATGCTGGCGCTCACCAGAGGGTGCTAAAATGTGCTGAATGTGGAAAGGGGTTCCGCTCAGCCTTGCTGTTAATGTCCCACATGGGCGGTCATGCTGGCCAGTCGCCCTGCTTTTGTCAGACCTGCGGCCTGGGCTTCCCCCATCAGCAGAACTACGACGGCCACCTCAAGACCTGTGGTCAAACACCTCCATCTGTGGTGAGTGGTGGTGGTATTTTTGTTTCTTTTTTTTTACCTGCTGTACATTTTAATCAAAGTCTTCTTTGCATTTCTACTCTGTAGCACAGCATACAAACCAAGTGCAGAATTTATATACCATCATTTTCCTAGTGGCCTAATTTACATTAGAATTAGTATTAGATTTGATTGGTTTTAATGATATGGAATTTACATGAAGCATCAGGGGTTTTTTTTTTTGGGGGGGGGGGGGGGTTTCTCTCCCCTTGGATTTCTAATCCCCTTTCTTTGTGTCAATCAAACCTCTTTCTGTTTTTCAGAGTGGCCCAGTTGGAAAATTT
>JBAMHW010000006.1:18954968-18975506 GCA_037177495.1 Rhadinocentrus ornatus
CCTCTCCACCCCCCCCCTCCCTCCCCCCCCCCCCCCCCCCCCCCCCCCCCCCCCCCCCCCCCCCCCCCCCCCCCCCACACATCCCTCGATTTATAACCATCTTTATGTGTGTAGATCAAATATATTTATGTTTGTCAGAGTGGCCCAGTTGGAAAATTTTGCATATAGGTTTCTGATTAGTATATACTAAACTCTGTTAATACTAACCAGGATAGTTAAAAAAACAAAACAAATAAAAGTAACCATAACTATATCTAGCATATTTGTAAAAAACAAAATACAAAATAAACCTGTTTATACATTGTGCATGCAAACCTTCAGCTCTGCATAGCAGGTTGAATGAATGACTGAGATGTTTTTTGCTATTTCAGAGTGTTTTCAAGAGGCGACAGAGTCTGACGAGCCCTCTGCCTGAGAAAAGTCGAAAAAAAGATAAACGAGATTCAGCACATGCAGCAAACACTGTTTCAGTGCCTGATGTTGTTCCGAACAACCCAGCTGAACCAGTGACCGACTCCAGTGGTTCTGGACTTGCTGCAACTTCTCTTGCAGCGAGTGCACCTGCTGAATCTGGACCATCAAATGGGTTATGGAGTCTAACTCTGGACAAAAAGCCGCCTCCAGGCATGAACCTTGTTTTCTTTCTTCCTGTCTGTCAAACTACTGGGCTTTCACTCCCATCTGCAATCTCTCAAACACTACCAGTGGCAGCTATACAAGCTCTGCCTCAAGCATCTTCCTTTTCAGGGACAAATAGTGAACTGCTCAGTGTGAATGCTCCCCTTGGATCTCCACTTGACACAGTGGCACCTTTAGATTTGTCAAAAAAGTGTCACTTGTCGAAGTCTGCCATGTCCAGTGTTCCTCTTCTTTCAGTTAAACGGGAGCTGGAAGAATTTGAAGTCTCGAGGCAGTATAATGGTACTGAAAGACAAGAAGTTCAGAAGCATGATAGTAGAGAAGGGGATGCTAAAACAGATGTGAGAAAGATGGACACGTGCAATGAAGGGAAAAGGTTTGAAATGGATCCCACGGTTTCCTCCCCTCTCACTGCCGTCACATCATCCCCTGGACTGATGGTGGCTATAAAGAAAGAACCTCAGTGTCCTGGTTTTGATGCAGTGTTGTCCACATCACACCAGCTGACTGACTGCAGGCCAGAGAAAGAAATTAAAAAGGAGGTTGACATTTCAAGCTCTGCATGTGCAGAGAGACAAATGAAATGCATTTGAGATTGGGGTGGGGGGGCAGAAGGCAAAAAAAAATAAAGGATGCGCATCTTTGTTTTGCAATAACTTTAGCCACACCAAAAATGGCGTTACACAACCAGCACTGATTTATATAAAATGTATATTTAGGCAGGATTTTCTTATTTCTACTTTTTTTCACGTACATGAATATGTTTGTGATGGTGACTTTTTTCAAGTGTAAAAAAGACTTTTTGTTAATCTGTAATTCAGTGAAAACATTCCACTATTTAATTTTGTTTGTATTCTTGCCCGGGCTGTTGTGTTGATGAAGCCTATGCAATGTGCAGGAGTTCTCTCAGCATTGATAAATACCTGCCATTATTTTTTGTTATTTTATGAAGAAACAACTCCTGTTTATTATTATTATTATTATTATTATATAAACTTGACTGCAAACAATTTCTTTTTTTTTTTACACTATATGAATTATTTCTAGTGCTAGGTTTAATATTTGATGACTTTCAGATGGTACTGACATTGGATTGCTTTGTGATCTACTTCTATGTAATGTGTTCTGCAAATATATTCTAAAGGCAAATAATAAAATTGTCCCTGATGCAAGATTCCTCAATATCTTACCATCAGATTTTATTCCTAAATTGCATTATTCCCTTCTGTTGGTAAGTGAAAGAACCCTTTATGACCAAAGATATTACATGAGAAATTGACCAAGGGCTCAGTTAAACAGATCTCATGTGGTAAAATAATTTACATCACGTGTCTAAAAATAGGCAAGGTGCTTCTTAAATATTAAGATTAACTAGCTGTTGCATCATATCTATTGTTAGCAATTGGAGTAACTTTTCTTTATCTATCTATCTATCTATCTATCTATCTATCTATCTATCTATCTATCTATGTATCTATACAGATTGAAAAGAAAGTAGAATTAAACTCTTGTTATATTCTGCATATAAAACATGCAATATATATAGTATATATACATACACTGCATATGTTTTATATGCAGAATGACAAGAACTTAATTATACTTTCTTTTCAATCTCAAAAGTTATATAAAAATGGTAGTTGTAGTTATATATATAGTTATATTTGCTGTTTACATTAATAATAAAAAAAAATGTCAAAGAATCAAATCACAGTAGACACCATCTGATTTGATCAAATGTGTCTTTGTTTCTTCTGACCAAACAATGCGGGCTTGATATTCATCTTTTAATATACGTCAGGGAGGTTTAATTGGCCGTTTTGTGCCAAGGCACAAGCAAAAAGCTGATCTTTCATTACACACTGTTAATAATGGCGTTTGACATTGTGTAGTGTCCAGTGTGTTACTTAGAAACCCAGACATATCTGGCAACCACTGTGTCAAATGAAAAGCTGTTGTCAGTCTTTTATTCAGAGACAAATTGGGGAGTAGTGTTGGTCATCAGCACCAAGACTCATCCTCTATCTTTGATCACAACTGCAGTTTTGCTTCCACATGTTTTTAGTTTGTTACCCATCTTCATGTGTCTTATTGCATTTTCTTGAGACGCAATCAGCTTTTTCCATCTGACTAGGAGTTGTTTTTTGACGTACAGTGCTGACGCTGAAAAGCCTGAGAGTCTGTTATGCCTGTGCTCCTACAGTTTAGCTAATAAGAAATCGTTTTTTGTATTTATTTAATTTGTATTTGTATAACTTAGTTTATTATTACTGTAAAAATAGGAGAGGGGGAAAAGGGGGTTTCTGTCACGTGACTTAAAACCCCGGAAACGGAACGTCGGGTGACGGGATGTTTGAAGTAGGCTACACGTCGAGGTGTAATGATGTCATTACATGTGTGTAAATGTAATTATTCTTTCGTCGCTTTCGCTGTTTTGAACCGTAGTGTGTGAAGAGTTAAACCACGTCTGTAAAGCAGAGTTTTCGATCCTGCGCCAACGTTCATGGACAAAGACAAGGGTGGCGACATTGTAAGTAAACGACGCTGTCATCTCATTTGTGTAAAACGTGGCATTACAGTCCATTTTGTGAGGAGTGGATAGCTTCAGCTCGTGTCACGACTCTTTTAATTTACTACCAGCTCTACATAACCCGGCCTTCAGTGTAAAACGGTGTTTGGTTTATGTACCTGTCGCAGCATGCTCCGTGTTCCTGGATGGAGATGCATCAGTTCATTGGCGACCTCCTCTCATCTGGAAACCCCTCTAAAAAACAGTCAGATATGCTCAACGCAGCGTGGGGCGTGACTGTTGCTGGCTCTGCTGCTCTAGGGCTCAAAGCTTCTTCGCTTGAACCTCTACAGCCGCTTCGACCTGCCCAGGAACAGGGAAGGGTAGCCCCAGGCAGACCGATCCAGCGTGGGGCATCACAGAGGATGGGAGAAGTAAGAGACAGAGAAGGTGGGAAGCCTGCGAAATATAACATTTAACCTAATTTCTCTATGCAAAATATCCATCTATTATTTTCTATTTGTTTCTTAGGTTTAGGAGTGCATGCTTGCACCTGTCCTGGCTGTCCATTCTCCAGTGCCCACCCGTCTTTTGAAACTTTACTACCTATACAATCATCAACACACCAGCCCAAAGACCTTAGCATCAACATTTGCTCAGCAGATACCACCATACCCAGTAGCAGGAGCAGCGGCACTACTTCAGAGCTGCAGTTCAGGCTGTCCAGTCAACGACAGAGTGAGAATGAGGCAGAGAGAGACACACAAACCCGAGAACAAAACTCTGATGCTCCCCCTTCCAGAGCATCTTTGTCCCATTTTTCCATGTTTCCTTGCTTGTGTTGCCACCGTGGCTCCCAGTTACTAAGCCATCAAGAGGGCACGGACTCCCCTTTTTCTCACACACATGCCCATCATCATTTTCATCACCACCACTGTCCTTTAACGTCTTGCCTACCCTGTCCTCAGCTTGCCCACTCAGCACAACTTTCTGGCCCTCTTTCTTGTTTGTCCTGCCAGTGCTCCCTCCCTGCCTGTTCTCAGGTCTGCCACCGCCAGCAAAGACAAACACAGCAACAAGAGGAAAGAGGCAGGACCCTTTTACCGCTGCATCCCTGTATGCACTGCTCAGCCTCGTTTTCTAGACCGTCGCAGCTGCTGCAGCACCAGCGCTCTGAGCATGCTCACAAACCCCCTGGCTTTCTTTGTACAGAATGTGGTCGGGCCTTCAACTCTCATAGCAACCTCCGCATACACCTCAATGTGCACACTGGTGCCAGACCCTACTTGTGCTCTGACTGTGGAAAGAGTTTCAGCCAGTCAGGAGCTCTGAAGATCCACAGACGGATTCATACAGGTGAAAGACCATATTCATGCGGCTTTTGCGGCAGGGGGTTTCCACATCTAGCAGGGGTTAGGGCCCACCAGCGGACCCACACTGGAGAAAAGCCCTATCATTGTAACCAGTGTGGAAAGTGCTTCACCCAGTCAGGAGCTTTTAAAATCCACACTCGCATCCACACAGGAGAAAGGCCTTTCACCTGCAGTCTCTGTGGGAAAGGCTTTTCCAACCGCTCTGGGATCCGCTTTCATTACCGCACAGTCCACGGACTGGCTCCCGAACACACCGGAG
This sequence comes from Rhadinocentrus ornatus, assembly GCA_037177495.1. Classification (NCBI taxonomy): domain Eukaryota; kingdom Metazoa; phylum Chordata; class Actinopteri; order Atheriniformes; family Melanotaeniidae; genus Rhadinocentrus; species Rhadinocentrus ornatus. Next base: position 18,959,749 of record JBAMHW010000006.1, read on the forward strand.
AGGCAGGGGCTGGGGGTTGTTCTCCTGGTCGTCCAAGAACTTGGCCTCCAACCAGTGTTGAGCAAAATTCAAATAACAGCCCAGATAGTGACTTTCACACAGCTCCAAATTCCCTTCTGTCCCCAGAGCTGATTGCTGCCCAACAGAGCTCCACTATCGCCAGAGGAAATCAGAGCAAATCGCAGGCAGAAGGAGCAGGCGGTCAGAGAGAGGGGCTTCTGTATGCATGTGAGGACTGCGGTCTGCGTTTTAAAGATGCACCATCTAGGAACAAACATCAAACTCTGGCCCATTACTCTCATGAGGGGAGAGTGGAGGAGGAGGGGCAGAGGAAAGACTTCAGCACAAATGAGGGCGTTGACGATCATAGCGATTAAGGCTGAATTAATAATGATGTTAACTGACTTTTGAAACCACCAAAGTCACTTAATAAGTAACTTAAGTATTAGTGTAGATTATGTTATCATGACTTCTTTCAAATGTTTGTGTTTGGCATTACAACTTTTTTTTTTTGCTACCACAGTGTAATTCAGTGAATAGTAGACATCTCGGTAATTTTGTGAAGCTCACACACAGGACATTAAATAAGTGTATATATACACAATAATATGGACTAAACATACAAGTAATATGGTTCATGGTTTAAATCTTACTTATTTGACCTTGAACCACCCGTTTCTGTCAAACACACCAACTCAATTAGTATTTTATTAATATGACTTTTATTGTGCCTTATTCGGTGGCAGAAATGATTTCTCATTCTATGAAAACACAAAGCGTCTCTACGAATTTTAATTTGAGGAGCTTTGTGCAACATTTCTTTATACAGTGGTAAACTGTTACCTGATATTCAGTTTTTCAGTATTTAAATAAGAAAAAAATCTCTGTACTTTTCATGTTAAATAAGTAGGAACTAAATCTACGTCATAAATATATTTATATTATTTACTCATTTCCTCCATTTAAAATCTAAAATTCCCATTACCATACATCGAAGATAAATTCAATAAACATGGCATGGCATAGGTGTTTTAAGTATTGAGGATAAAAAAAATTATGTAAAAATAAAGTTCATAAATATTTAATCTGTGGAAAGTTTGTGTAGCTGCAAAAATAATAATAATAAAAAAAACATTTTAAGCTAAAGATCATATAGTGTTTGTTATATATATTTTTCTCCTTGAGATATAAAAGTAGTCCATCACACCACCTTGTATCTTTGTGCCTTTGTGTTGCATTATTACAATCAAAGCAGTTTTTAAAATGTATTTTTTAATATATGTAACAAAAGGGTGATGAGGATTTACATCCAGCAGACACATCATTCCACATCAGACACCTGAAGCTCACCAGAGCCACCTAGTGGTTATACATAATCATAACATTCACAACCACTTTGTTACAGTGTACCATTTACTGTGCTTCTTAAACAAATGATAACAATCTACATTGTAAATACAATTTTTTGTGAGGACAAGTAAAGTCTAGTACACTTATGTATTAACCTGTTTACGTATAATCTGTTTAATAGACTTGGATACATTTCTGTAGTCGTTTTTGGAAAGTGCAGCTCGTGATTTAACTTTTGATCAGTAAAAAATATCTCTGACACCACCAAGCCTATATTTTCTTTGTGCATCATACAAACAATAACTATGCTAGTACATACTTCCTGGAAGGAAATATTTGCATCCATATGGCTCTCAGATCATCTTGTACTCTGAGTAGTGTACCCTGATATACTCAATGTATAGTGGTCCAAAGTGACTCCTGATCTCTGGGTGCGTCTCTCACTGTGAGGTGAGCAGTAGTGCACTGTGCAGGACACTCTCCAGCTTAGTGTCCTTTTGAGATTGCTTCACTTGCTCCTCTGGTCCCACAAATGTTCTGGCTCGAGAGCCTTCGCTTCCATATATGTAAGGTTACTGCACTTACAGAGGCTCCTCATATGTGTGCTTCTGTAGTAAAGAGTCACTGGACTTGGGTTCTGCATAGAGCACACTAACTGGCCGTGGGCCGCTGGTGTGTACAGCAGGAGTGCAGTAGCCATTGGACAGCATCCTGTGTGAGGGGCAGTCATATTGACTGTGGCTAGGTGTTGTCCTGACCCCTGTGGAGGGTGTTGGGACATGAGGTCTGTGTTTATGGCCGTGGTGTATCCCGATCAGAGTTGGAAGGGTGGGCTCAGAGTGCAGCTCAGTGAAAGGTGTGGCATACTCAGGCTCAGGAGGAAGTGGCTCGGCATATTCTGGAAGGTTGCCTGGAGTGTCATAATGTACGCAGGGGAAGGGGGTGGTGTAGCCCTCATCTGAGGAAGGTCTAAATGTTGAACCAACCTTCTGTCCAACAGCTGGAAGTGCAAGAGCAGCATAATCTGTAAAAGATATAAAAAATAAATAAAAAAAGGTACTGAAAATTAGCCATACACAGCATATGTAGAGGTCTCAGTTTCTGGTAAGTTCATGGCTTAATACATATTTAATAAAATTCATTACAGAAGACCTGTCAGCTTTTAGAGACACCATTGGACATATGCAATTCTAATCACATTGAATATATTCTAAACAACTGAATATAATGCAGTCCAGTAAAGAAAGCTGTTAGTCGTTATCCTGCAACAAGTTCAGACTCCATGAAGTTACTGTTCAAAGCCAAAAACATAATCCAGATAATACCAACATAAATACTGTGTAAAGAGAAAAGGGCACAGAAAGACAACTGAGTTCAGGACAGGCATTGTCAGAGTGTTAGAGGTGTTAAGAAAGGAGATGCTTTCTGTAGAGACAAGTCTTGTGCTGGGCTTGCACCAAACGATTTTTACAGTCGCAGACTAAAAACAAGACGAACAAGAACCAGGGATGAAACGTTGTAGGTGGACGGTCCAGAAAGAGGAGCGGATGGTTATTAAGAAGTAAATGTCTGCTGTGGATCATTTATGTGTTGCAGTATAATGATCTAACAAATGAAAGAAAAATAGAAAACTCATTCATCCCTCCAGATTCTGATGAGACGGTGTAACACCTGGTGGAGATGCAAAGCCACACTTAATAATGATGTGTAATTCTCTATTGATCCTGGAGGGAAACTCTCCCCTTGTTTGCTTTGCTGAGGGCAGATCAGCCCTGTTCCATATCAACTGTCCAACATATCACAAAAAATGCTGAAAGAATCTAGTTGTAGTCGTGTAAATAGCGATTCACAGTCTTTGCCAAATCTCAGTCTGAGACATGACCTCTTAAAACTCTAAACATTTGTCTTTAGATGTGAGCAGGTGTGAGTTGGTAGTGCAAATCTTTTCAAAGTCTTCTGATGTAAACCCAGCATTAAACAGATTCTTGAAGGTAAAGAGATGTTCTGCTCTGACGGCACTTGGTTGTTTCACCATCGTGGAAGCGCAAATCAGAAGAGTGTGGAATGAATCTGGGTTGAGTGGGAATGGGAGTACCAGACAACATTCCTGAGAGGAACACAGCAGTCAAGATGAAGCATAAGTTTGTCTAAATGAGCTGGGTGCAGACTCTGCCATCATTCTGTTGACTTTGAATGAAATTCAAATTCAAATTTGTTGAATGAATTTCATTTGAGCTGCCATGGGTAGCTAGTGGATTTCAACTAAGTGACAGGACACCTTTTAGGTGGATCAAACACCACATGTACGGCTGAGCCCTAGACCATGTCTAAAGGTTTTATTGAGCAAGCAAGGAGACGTGCTAGATGTTGCCCTGAGCAGCCCCTGACTGCTGAATTTATCAGTCCTGGACATAACATCAACTGGCAGTAAAACTACCTGATAGTCCAAACATGGCTCATACAAAATGCATACTGGTATCAGAATCATTTTATGAGCTTTAAACATTATAGTAGATCAATTTTAATAGTTTGTTAATAATAACTGAAAAACATTATTACAGTAAATGGATATGAAATTAGTTATAGATCAGCATCCTTTCTGTATGGGATATGCTTTTTAACCAAAGCAATATCCTGCCAGGACAATACAAGTGCATGAACTTGCATGTCCACCAAAGTCTCCTGTAATTACAGTGATTAAGTTTAAAAATGTAGCTTTTCCATCCAAGCAGATTTCACACACTCTTCCTTATTAAAAAAAGGTGTTTATAGGAAGCTTTTAATGTCTTAGCATTGTCTTATTTATCAGCAGAGGCCTGAGTGGCTAAGGGCTGCCTTGCTGGGGGAGGGGATCTAGGAGGCAGAGATGGGACTGCTAGGTGGGGTGGGGGTCTCTGGGACAGCCTTTATCTAGCTCCAATTCAAGGGTCTCTTTCAGAGAAGCTCTGTAGACCAAAGAAAGGAATGTTTCTACTGTGACTGGGCGATGGGCTGAGCCAGGAGAAAGAATAGACAGCCTGCAGAGAGATGTGTTTGCTTGTCAAGCATGTCATGAGCTGCTCACAGTGGCCATTGAAGCCAGGGACTGAACAGGATGAACAGAGGAGAGAAAAACAGATGCAATAGTGTTCAGTTACAGAAGAAAAGTAAAGAAAGAAAAACATCTAATGTGCATCAATTCTCACCATTAACAGGGGGACATGGCAGAGCATCATGAACATTTCGCTCCAGCGGGAAGGAAATGATCTCTGACTGTGGACTCTTTGACTTAAAACCCCGACAACCTGCTTGACACAAAGACATGCAGAGTCACAATCAGTGTTTTAAACAGTCCATTACAAAATACTTGCATATGCTTGACTTACCTGTGGGTAAGGAGTGCTTCATCAGTGACTCTTTTTTCCTATGTAGAGAAAATGAATATGGACCATGAAGATATTTTTCATACACAATACAGTTTCTGTGTCTGATAAGAAGTCAGCTTTTTCTTTCTCCTTTCAATTTTCTATTAATTCTGACACATAATAAATAAAAAAAAGTGATCTGACCCTCACAATTCAAATGAGAGGATTTGTAGTGATTCTTTGTTATATATTTAGTAAAACAAATTCATTTGGGCTTTGAACTTTCCATCAAACAAAGACAAGTTATGACAACCAGCTAAAACTATTTTTTAAGAAGTCTCTGACTGAACAGTTAAATAATTAAAAGATAATCAGCGGAAAGCAAAAACTAAACTATTTGAAGTCTTATATTATGTGTAAAACAAACACAAAAAATGAACCAATTTTTAATGGACAGTACCTTCGTTTCCACCAGACTCCAGCCAACAAACAACTCCCGCACATAATCAGTCCCAGGACCACTCCCACTACTGCTGGCTGGCTGGAGCCTGCAAGAGTGTAATGTGTCTGATGACTAAACAGCTGAACAAGTACAAAGATATAGTAAACTTTACTGAAATATATACAATGCATTAGGTGAGATTTAAACATTGCACCATTTTTACTGATAATAATATGTGCATCCTTAAATACTGCTAGACAATCTACCATAGGAAAGTATTACAGAGAGAGTTCATACTTAGTGTTGTCTCCACTAACACTGAGCTCTCTGTGGGGACAGGAGAGGGGCTTGGGCATGAAGTCTCAATGTTAATTTTGATGGGTGGGGATTCTGTAGGACAAGTAGGAGGTCAGACAAACGTAACATCTGAAACACCTGACTGCTGATCTAATCGCGTAAACAGATGAAATGTACTATGAGTAAACTGGAAGTCTAGTTGCTTTTGCTCACCTGCTGGGGGCCGTGACCTTGGTGTGGCCTTTGGAGCGGGACAGCCCACCACTTTGACCTGAACTGAAGCTCTTCTGTGCCAGTTCAACGGCTGCAGACGAACAAATCGGGCCACCACAGCAGGAAACAAACTGTTGAGCACTTCAAGATGGCCATCGGTGTAGGCCTGAAACACCTAGAAGGCAAAAACAGTTATTTACTCACAAAGAACTCTGTGTCACAGAATTTACAGCTGCAATGCTTCCACAATTAACACTTAAATTTGAGTAATTGGGGTATCAATTAACCAACCAAACCAGAACATTTTTTACCGCTGCCAAGGTGGAGGTCATGTATTTGGTGGTGTTGGCTTGTCTGTCTGTCTGTTAGCAACAAAACACAGAAAGTTGTGGACGGATTTTGATGAAACTTTCAGGGAATGTCAGAATTGGAATAAGGAACAAGTGATTAGATTTGGAGGGTGATCCAGCTCACTGTCTGGATCCAGGATTTTTACCCAGGATCCAGGATTGGTGTCATTATGACCTAGTAAGATTACTACAGTGAAAGCAGCCTCAAGGCTTAAAAAAAAGAGAGGGGGTAGAGAGAGGAAGTTTATTTCATCGTTTAATTTTACTTGAAAAAATAATCCCACTAAGAAAACATACAAACGATCACAGATATAATGCTAAATTATTTAAAAACTTAACATTTTGGCTATTTGAAAACTTTCCTTTAAAATTTAAATTATTTTCTGTAATTTTAGTCTTTTTTTTGTTGCAGATTAAGTCTAGAAACAAAACAGAAGCACTCAGAGAGCACAGACCTCTGCCAAGCCATTGGGCCACTCACCAGAGAAAAACATCAAAAGGCCCAACAGCCCACCCAGTTACCGACCCCATGCCAACACTCTTATGTATACTTCACTATCTACTGTATTTCCATCATCAGGATAGATGCCACATATTATGAATAATCCTTGACCCTGGAAACACACCCTTAGACAACAAGATGGGTTAGCCGTTAGTATTTAACATCTAATATGATGTCATCTTGTATTCTTTTTTTGCCAGTGATTCTGGACATTATTCATTGACATTTGATGCTTTAATGGTAAAATTTTCCCTATCTCCTAATAGTAAAGAAACCTTAAAAAAATTCTGGATCCATCCTGATCACCCACACAATGTAATCACATGCTCCTTGTTCCATTTCTGACATTTCCTGAAAATTTAAACAAAATTCATTCATAACTTTTTGAGTTATGTCGCTAACAGACAGACCGAATACATGACCTCTTCCTTGGCGAAGGTAACAACTAAATCAACATCCTCTAAAAGTAGTGTCCCTGCTAATTTTGCCAGATGTTGTAGTTCAGAAATTTTTGGAAAAGAAGCAGATGAGTTTAGTTGCTGGAAGTTTTGTATATATCAGTATTCAAAGCGTACAATGCAACACAAACCTTTTGTTCTTTGCTCAGAGCCCCCCTGAAAGGCTTCCAGTTCTTTCTGTCCTTACTGAAATGAAGACTGTAGGATTCGATGTAGTACTCAACTGATCCTGTTGTTATTATTCCTGATAAAAGAGAGTAATGTTTATTTTTCCAGATCCCCATGAAATTACTTTAACATAATATTAAATTTTATTCAATTTAATTAGATTTTGCTTTATTCTTTACAGTAAGAATGAATATTAAAATTCAGCTAAATCTATATTTTAAACAGCTACATTGGAGCACATTATAATGTTTTTAAATAAGTATAAATGTGCATGTTTTACCTGTGACAGTGCTTCTGTCAGCTAGCTCTATCTCTACCCATGGCTTCAGATCACTGCCGTCTGCTGTCCAGTGTAGGAAGTCATGGCTAGGTTCCATGTTTTTGGAGGATGAGAACATTCTGTGCTCTTGATTGTTTTTGTCCCAGAAAGAAGAAGCATTCAGACCCGAGACAGCCAGGATGTTGTTACATTCTGTTCAGGGACAACAGGAAAGAATTGACCGATGAAAGTGGTCCATTACGTAACTGTGTCATTTCATTTACAGCAACGTTAGCCACTTAAAATGTTTAATCCAAAAAGATGATTTTCTTATATCATGTGTTGCAAGGAATATATATGCTTGTTCTGAAGGGGGGAAAATGTTCATTTCGAACATTTAAAAGTTTGTTTTGAGACATAAACAGCAGGAATGTAAATAATGCTTTGCCTGAGGCAAACTGTCTTAAAAACATGCAAAAATATCTGGATATCACTGGAAAGATTTGCAGCATGTAGTTATAATTGTCATGGCTGGCTAATACCTTGGCTGAAAAGCAGCTTCTTCTCAGATAATGATCCCCTGTCAAAAAAGCACCAATGAAAGGTCAGACTGGCTCATGAGAGACATTAATATGATTTAAAATATTCAATACAATAACAACAAACACACATTTTAGAGAGGATTCCGTTAGCAAAGGTGGATTCATAGAGGGTAAGACTTCTCTCTCGATTCACAGTGATGCGACCCCCAAAACTATTAGATGTGGCTCCAGCATGGACAGCAGATTTGCACAGGACAGAGGTCTGTGGCAGAGAGGTTGATATGGAGCACTTTTGAAACATGTATTATAAAAAACAAACAAAAAAAACAACCACTGAAACACAGCTTGGCCAAATGAAATGTTGTGTGCTTACATCTCTGTAACCCTGTTCAGAGTTCCCCCAAACGTCCCCAGTGACATCCTTACATCCAGCAGGGCAGTATACACTGAGAAGCAGCAGAGTAACACATAAGAAACACTTTCAGCTCCAGTGAAACGGACTCTACTGTAGGTGACAACTGCTTACCTCAAATGCTGTGAGCTAAAATGAGATCCTCTTTGTAAACAAGAGATAACATCTGAAAAAAAAGTAAGATATTAAAATTAATCTACACCTTCTTGGAAAGTATTGGCGGATTTGAACCGTGTAAGACCCTGTGTCTCGGGCTTACATAACGATCCCATTCCACCATTTGCTCAATCGCACAATCACAGATTCTGTGTGAGACCGTCTGGCATGCTCTAAGTGTGCTATATTAGGGGGGACAGGCGGTCATCACTGGTAATGTGACTGAACCCTTTGTTACTGTCCCTTAGTCACAGTTTACGAGTACAGTGAATAGACCCTGTGTGATCACAGTTAACGGACAGTGGTTTGTGTGTCTGCACAGCTCCAGACACAGACGGATTTTATTAACAGCTCAAGAGAAAAACAGGAAACTATAATACATACTGTGCAGTTAAGATCATTTCAGTTAAAGAACATGGGACTTTAATTAATAGCATAGTGGACAGAGACTTTTCAGTCATTAAAAATCACACAAGAAAATTTTCTAACTTTTCCATCATCTTTTGTTTTTTGGCCTTTAAGTCCTAAATAAATGTGTGTGTGTGTAACTGATGGAGAGTTAACTGCTAAACCTGCAGTCTCTGAGTTGAGAGGCCTTACAGTAAAATGCATGGGATGGTTGTGGGCAGTAGTAGGGATTGCAGTAGTTAACAGTGTGATGAAGTCTGGGGGGGGTTAAGTCAGTCCATGTGACAGACTGAAGCCTGAGGCCTTACTTGATTCAGTCTGAGAAAAGACGCCTTACTCTTGTTTTCTGAGCAAACATGCCAGAGCAAAGATAGCAACAGAGGATGAATGCCAAAAAGCCTGACTCATTCACTCATAAACATCAATACACAAGCACATATATACACGGATAAATATTCAAATTACAGCAGTGTACACTTGTGCATGAACGCACGCAACTATTAATCAGGCATTTGTGGACCTAAGACTCTTGTCAAACATTGTAATCATGCATTTCATAACAGTAATGAACCAGCTACAGAGTTTACCACAAACACTGAAACCAGAGTGGATAAAATACACGTCTAACCTGGATTCTGGTCTGTTGCATACGACAACAGGAAGCCTCGTCCAGTGCGGTGTGAGCCTGACATGAAAGTTACAGTCACTTCATTGCTTTCAATGGTCACATTTTTCTGTGTTCCATCCAGCTTCCCACACACTGGACCTGCAAACAAACATACATTACTTACAAACCGGTCAACATTAATTTCACAGTAATACTGGGCTCCAATTATATCTTTGAACTGAACGATGGTATAATACAGACCTTTTATAGGCATAAAAATAATTTGGTACACAAAATTTGAATCTATGATTCATCACACACAGGATTTGGTTTTATACCCCTAAGCAAGCTGCACCTGTACTTAACACTTTTTGTGTCAGAATCTGGTTGAATATTTACAAAATATTAGAAAAATATTAGAAATGATTTAAGCTATAGAGTTGCTTTTCATGGGGAAAAAAAGATAAAGCTTTTCTTTTTTTTATATGACTTAATATTCACTTTTAACATGTTTTCTAAAAAGTTGAAGTCGGGACTTTAATAAGACCATTCCAAAAGCTTAATATTTCTCTGCTCTGTCCAAACCACATCAAGTTTTGATGTGTAATTAGCTTTACTGTTCTGTTGGCACAGCAAAGTCTGATCAAGCTTTAAATATCCAATAGTTTAAGGTTTTATTCATTTTCTGTGGCTCTATTAAATCTGCCAGCGGCAGCACAATAGTACCACCACTATGGTAATCTGCTAATACAGTGCTATTAAAAGTTTAATGCCTCACATAGATCCGGTCACTGTAGCCAGACATCTTAATCTCCATCTCATATGACAATAAAACTTGTGGAAAGCAATAACGGTATATCATCAGAGTCCAGTTCATGCAGATCTGTGGTTTCTGGGTTGTTGCAAACCATCTTAACTAATTTACTTCTAGTACAGATTGATAATTAAGGTTGTCTCTCACATTTTAAAAAAGTGGCTACAACTCCCATTTGTTCAGAAATAGGCAAAACAATCCTCTCTCTCGGATCAGGAGAAGCTCCTTGAACTACCATTTTGTGTGTTGTTACATTAACCCTTTTTAGACAGGTACAAAAGAAACTATGGGGTCGCTCATGATCATTTAAAGAGGCGTTGGGAAGTTCAATTAAATTTTGGAATCTCTCTCTCTCTCTCTATATATATTTTTTTTAACCTTATATGCCCAATTTTGGCACAGTGTTGACACCAGAAAGCTATTTTTTCTTTCTTTTTTTTTTTTAGAAAACTATAATTATTTTCCCAAGGAAAGTAATAGTTCAAAGAGAACTGTAAAATGTTGTGAATTGATCAACATGAGAGTCTTTTCATTATAGTAGTAGCACTCTGCGATTGTAGTATAAACTAAATAGTGATGAACAAAATCTACATAGAAGGACAACTTTGCTGAAACATGAAAAACCAATAAAAACAATGAGGTTGTCTGGAATCTAATAATAAATCCAACAGCAGCCTAATTTCATTCTCCTAAATCACTCAAACCTCATTTTGGTGTGCTGTCGAATACCTGTAGCTTCGAGACACAAATTATTACAGCGGGTTGCAAAACGTACATGTCTCAGTTGCAAAACAGGGCATGTCTTTTCTGTCAGTGTGTCAACTGAATGGCATGCCCTGTCTGTACAATCATGGCTGGGAGAACGTCAGTAATAGCACAGGATTGCTAGAAAGTATTTTGGTCAAAACTACTGGGGACACAGGAGAGACATCATCCAAATCAACCTGGAACTTACCCATGGTGGGTTCTTCGTTCTTGTCTGTGATAACAACAGAACCATTGCTGCAGCCTGGACCACCCTCAATGTCAAAGTCTCCGAACAGCAGCCGCAGCGTCCGCCCCTCTGGCACCCGAAGCCTCCATTTACACCAGGTGTTGCTAGGATAGGTGCCTGGGTAATTCTGGGACGCTACAGTGCCAGACTCTGGTCCCAGCAGTGTATTCCCACAGCCATTACCTGAAAAAAAGTACAATAAGGCAGCTACAACAACAGAAAATCCTTAAGTTGTCATTTGACTGTTCCAAGTTAGAATCTTCTCTCTTGTTTGGGTATTTGGTGATTTGAATATAAAAGGAAGTGAGAAACCAGCAAATATTCACACCTGGCAAGCTAGATACTAGTGCACTATCTATAAAATGAGTGATAGTATAATCTATACGGTGTACTGTGCAGCTGCTCTCTGATAAGAAATATGTATTCTTTATGCTGTTGGCAGATTCCAAAACATGCTGCAACTGATAGACTGCATTTCTAAACGCAGTGGAAAGTGTGATTTTCATTTAAAGCAAAATAAAAGTTATGTAACGACAGACAATTTTGTCATGAACTGTTTTAATAAAACTGGCAGAATATTAAAGGCTTTGCTGATGTACTATTTTAAGACAAACGACTAACAAGTCTCATCTGAACATGCCCTGCAGACCTGGGCATGTTCGTGATTGTAACTGAGCTATGACACAACTGCCAATGAGGATATGGTCTGACTCTTAAAAACTATAACCTGCACCCTGGAGATGTTGCTTAAAAATATTTAATCCCCTAAAGATTGAAGTCTGATAATTTACTTCATGGAAAGGCACAGGAATTGCAAAATAGTTTCTTTGTGAATAACATATCTTTGTTGTTGATTCGTTACATCCTCTGACCTGCAACTGCCATGACTAACACTTTATATGGGATGGAAAACACAAATATTTGGATGGACCAATATCCTGTTGGTCAGGGAAAATAAATGAGTCAGTTCCCATAATGGTTGCAGAAGTTAGTGCGGTGGAGTCGGTATGTACACCTCCTTTCACAAAAACTCTCAGATGGTGACGTGTTCCAAGAATGGTCAAAACTTGAAAAAAGACACCAGGGTCAGACAATGTCTAAACATCACCCCCCATCTTTGGCTTCCATATAAGGCTCTGGCTTTTGTGTTGAGGTGGAAACCTCTAGATAAACTTCCGCTCACCCTGTGGAACACATCCTGAATCACACCAGTGGTTCCTGAATCACACCAGTGGTTCTCTAACTTCCCAAAAGCTGTTTAGCTCCAAATATCCTAAATCTTTTTGAGTGTTAGTAAATCCCCTCAGGTCCCAAAAGGATTCCCTGGAAATGCCATACAAACGACATACTGTAACTGTGGGCAACAGAGCGTGGATCTGTCACCTTCCGGTGGGGGACTACAGAGGCAGCGATGCTGGGGAAGTTTTGGGTGGCCTGTAATTGTCTCCTGCTCTCAGAGCTTTCAACCTACAGTCTTTCTCCAGACTGGTCTGTTTCTAATCTAATTCTGAAACTGATATTCATTCAGCTTGTCCTGAGCCGTTTGGGAGATCTCAAGGATAAATTACACAGTGGACAGAATTAAAGCAGACAAGTTGATCAGAAGCACACCAGTAACACCGTTTTCCTCTTGAGGTTTTTCTGGCAGGTCTTTACAGGTCTGCACTAGCAGACAGGATGTTCACCTGTGCTACCTGTCACTACATAGCCTTATCCCCTCTGGTGTGTCAGTCAGAGCATTACTGCACATTCACAGAAATATTTCTCCCAAAACCTGGCCCCACCAAAGCCAGCATACTTGACAAGCTAAAACTGTTTCAGAATAAATAATATTTCTTTAACTTAATCATGTTCCGATGGGAGAAAACCAAAGCCACAGACACTGACAAAAACACAAAGATTTGTGGTATGGCTGACTGTTGTAGTCATAGTCTACAAGGCTCATATTAGTTTGTTTTCTGTCTATCTGTGTGTACACACATGGTAACTGAGATTCATGCTGGGATTATCTATTGCTTTAAAAAACAAGCTATAGGAGAGATAGTTGGGATCAGCAGGTAAACACATGGACAAGGCAAGAGTATGTAAAGAATGTTACCATGACATCACATAGCCGACCTTAGAATCCACTTCCAATTGCAAAGCAGTGTTTCTTTAGCAACATGAGTAGATGCACACACTAATATGCGTCGTGACTCCAAGTAACACAGTAGGACTAACAGCAAATCATTTCAAAACTGTCAGGATCTGTAGGCTCTGGGTATGGTTAGAAACTAATTAATAGTTCCTCATGTTAAACTTACTAAACAATGGCAGTTATCAAGTTGGAATAATGATGACTAGCTTAAATAGCACAGAAAATGTGGTTTAACTTAAAGAAATGTTAGTAATTTATGTTCGTCATATTTCAGCTAGTACTACATAACCCTGTTAATGCGAGAGAAGTTTGTTATTAATCTGTTTAGCTGCTTCTCAGCAGCAGGCTAACATGTTTGAACCTCAGTCTCACGGCATAGTCCTTATCATGCCAAAAGCGTCAACACAATTGTCGTCATCTTACCCTCCTGACCGTTAACACCGACAGAACAGACGCTAAAGGTGATCCAAAAACCGGCGATAAGAGACTTCACAGCATCCCTGAAGTTTTCACACTTTGCAAGCATGATTTCCAGCGCTGTGCGCGAAAAATGTAAGGTGCATGCTTCGACGGCTGGGGTTCTTGCTGCAATAAAAATTTAGAGCACAAAGCACTATTGGCCACGACTCGTAAGATCGACTTTTTATTGGTTCTTTTCGACTGTCCATCAAAAAATCCCAAACATTCCATTCCCAAAAAGGGGCGGGTGATTTGTGGCTGATCGGAGACCAGTTGCTTGCAATAATACTAGTGATTTGCAATTGTGGCCCCGCTGAACCTGGATCTCTGGTAACGGTATGTCTGTACAAGCTATATCAAAAGCAGAAAATGCTGCATTCAACATTATGAAGAACTCTCGCCAATTTATTTTATTTTATTCTGTGTGTGTACCCCTGCTGACACCGTTTTTGTCCTCAAACCTTTTAGACACAGTCTCAAACTCAATGCAAAACCTGCCATCTGCTGGTGAAATATAGGCAACAACAAAAACACAACACGCAGCCACTTTGAACAGCACTTCCAACATGGCAAACTTACATAAAGCCGCACATATTACACAATATTATGCACGCTGGGGATAAACATAACGGGGTCTATCGATTACAAAATAAATATATTTATGTTTTATATAGAGATTTTAGAAAGCATGTAATGAAGGTTGACATTATTCAGTCCGCATATGATATAGAGGCGCCCAAACCAAGCCCCGTAAGAGCAGTTTGACCGATTTACAGATCGCGTGCCAACGAACCGCTTCTCGTGACAGCGGGACAGATGCTTCTCAGGCAAATGCTGCGTTCACTGCAGGAAGTACAGCTCGGCGCATGCTCTCGTGCTTCTTTAACAAGCGGAGGATGTATTATTTCGTGCTGTAAAACTGTAAGTAAAACTATATTCGCTTAAAAAGTGAGGTGTTTTAGAGTTGTAGCATGGACGGAGTGGTTTTGTTTAGCATTTCTAGAGCATGAGCGCGCGCTACCGTTGTTGGTTGAGATGTGCGTGACGCCGCACCAACACACGTCAGTTTGAGTAGGTAAAAGAGGGTGAGAAAGGCACGCAACTGTTGGTGAGCTAACATTAGCTACTTTATAGTATAAGGTGGAATATATTGATCATTTTATGGTTGTCTGCTTTTTTTTTTTCTGCCTGTTTTGTTTCTCTTCAGCTAGAATAATCCTAAAAGACAGGATTTTTGATGTATTATTGATATTGGTACACTTCTTATATGGGACTGAACGAATAGATATAACAGAATGGAATGACTAAACTTATTGTTGGGACACTTATTTAATTTAATCACTCCGGCCATTTACTTAAATGATTTATATACTCAATACAGAATTTATATTCTATATTTATATACTCAATAAATAACAGTGCAGGAAATCAATTTTTTTTTTACACTGGACCAATCTTAAATGTGTACATTGTAAAATATACCTAAACGCATTATATGCTATATTACAATTTGTAACTCTGTCAGATACATTTGCACAAACATAAAAATATTTATAGTTTGATTCTTGAATATTCATATCAGTTCAAATTTTCTCAATTACCCAAAGAAATGGCATGTTTTTTTTCCTCAACATGATTTTTTGTTTGTCATATATGTGTCAAAATCAGTGCCTCCGTTATATAAATTTAATGTAAGAGTGGTGATTTCATGTTAAGAACTTAAGTAAAAAAAAAAGCAAAGCAAAGTTTTGGGGGAGAGAAAGACAGGGGGGGAGGGGGGGGGGGGGGGGGGGGGGGGTGGGGGGGGGGGGGGGGGGGGGGGGGGGGGGGAGGGGGGGGGGGGGGG
>JBAMHW010000006.1:18987393-19035766 GCA_037177495.1 Rhadinocentrus ornatus
CTTCTTTCCTTTTCTGTCCCCTCCGGTCGGGTCCAGCAAGATTACATAGATTCCATGATTCAAAGTAAATAAATAACTGTAAATAAATAAAAAGAATCAGACTATCAAGAGGAGTCTTAAACTTATAAGCCTCCCCTTGGCAAAGCAAATTTGTTCGGCACAATACAGCAACCAGACTACAATTCTGCTTGCTGTGATGCAAAATCCTCCAAACTCACATGGAAGGATTTATGCATATTTGATGCAGCTGTGAAACTATGCTGACTTTTAAAACTCTGTTGTATGCTGAGATATGAAGCTGTCTGAAATAACAAGTCCTGCAGACATTGCCTGCTGACTCATTATTCTGTTTTCTATGCTTGCTGGATGCAACGTGAGTGTCATATCATAGCATATCCAATGTCCGAGTCTTCAAAAATACATCATACCAACCTAAATCACAACCCAAATGTTTACCTATTGTAAGCTTTACTTCATGAAATTAATCATACTCCTCAAACACGGCGTAAAGTAAGCAAAAGCAGGTTAAGATGTGTGCAGAAGATCTGCAAAAAGATCTTCCTGACATCAAAGATAGAGCAACATACCATACCAAGCAAACACAGACACCCACACACTGCTGGGTTGGTGCTTAGATACTAGAGTGTCATTGCTTGATTTGGCCGCTTGGAGGCGCCCGACTCATATTTTAAATCAGCGGGAGACGCAGAGGCTGGGAGGGAAAGTGGGCTTGGGAGAAAAGTCTCTCTCCTGAACTGTTTACCCTGACGTCAGTTTGCAGAACTAGCACAGCCCTGTCTCCCTCCACTGTCTCCGAAACTCCACACAGTCACAACTGGGGGGAATAGAGGGGCTCCGCTTGTCTCCCGCGCGCCCGGACCTCACGGAGTGAGTGAAATGACTTCTTCTTCTCATTTAAAGTGGACTAAAACATCTAAACGATGAACACCTGCGCCTTTCTACTGATTTTGACTGTTCAGATCTACGCCGATGGCATTGAAGGACCAACAGGTAAGAGTGATGCGCATCTCTATGTCCTAAAAGCAGTTGAGAAGTTTTTTATTTTAATTTTTTTAAACTCCACTTTAAGGAAAAAGCGGAACGAGTCTGGTAAAGATGCCAACTTTGTGCCTCTGTTTCCCAACACGCTGCTACGTTTATCTGCTGCTTTTAACTCCTTCCCGTGACTTACAAATGGGACAATTTAAATTCCTCCCAGTATAACATATCAATAACTTTAATAACTTGGTAAACTGAATTTTTTTTTTTAATGATATCTTGGTGAAATATGCTAGTTATTTAGGACTGCGCCTGTGTGTTCTGGGGAAAGCTCCCATTTCCCAAAACAACACGGTCCTCTGCGCTACCCAGCCTTGGCTGTGTGGTATCGCAGGGAAGCGCATTTAAAGGCGCCAGGTAGACTAAATATTCTTTGACTCCGTGAGCCAAACTTGGTCCATTAAGAGAGATGAAAAAATCCCACACCCTGAACAAATCTGTGATGACATCCACTGACTAGAATATGAAGCTCCTCCATACTGGAGTCGGATTGCTTTGTTAATTCTTGACTTAGTGACTCCTTAAAAGTTCACTGTGGTTTGATTTGTGAAATTTGCATTGATCTTTGATTATTTAAGACAAATTCCCACTCTCACTGTAGGCAAGTGTTGTTGATTCTCCATGTTGCCGGGGTTTTCTCCAAAGGTGAAGAGCTGATTCTGCTCATCTGGGTTGTCATATGAAGGCTGATATACCCATTTCAGTTTGGTTAGGAAGCAAGCCAGCTGTTGAAATGTCAGGATTGTGTTTTCTTTTCTTTTTATTTCTTTATTTTTTTTTAAATGACAGAAACTGTGCTGTTTCAGGCAACACATCAATTCATTAATGAATCATTAAGAATGATTGTAGAAGTATTTATTTTCATTTATTTTCACAAGAATCTGTTTTTTTAAACATTCCTTCAAATTCTTGCAGTCATTAATAGCTTTGTTCACTGAATTTATGTTAGTTGTTAATGAGATTTATTTAGGATACTAGTCTGAAAGCTGAGATTATCTGGGCCTGTTTTTTTTGCTTACAAACAAATGCAAAAATGTACCGTTGTAGGAGATACAACCTGGAGAATAAGGTAGTAGTACTGATAACATTTACACTCTAGGCTGCTTTAACACCTGAAGAAGGAGATCGAGGTGATATTTGTTGTTGAAACTAGGCCAATATTTGTATTTCATGAGAAGAAATTCTCAGCAAAACCCTTGAATGCTTTAATGAAAGGTGGGTGAAGCAGCAACATCAGAGCCGTGCAAGTATTATGTGTATTATCAAGAGCTGAATGGAGCACATCATTAAGAGGAATGGGCTGAGACATAGGACGGATTAAATCACACACAGGTAATTAAAAGAGCTGAATGGAACAGCAACGCTTCATAGCGCCGTGAGTGTCTGTCAACAAAAAATTTACATGCTGTCGGGTTTTCAGTTTGTTAACTGGGGTGTTGCCAGCATTGCCATCAGAGCTTTTGCCTTCCCATTAGTTATTAACAATCAGCGCAGGTGTTGCTACTTCTCTCCCCACATCGCCTTTCCTCCCTACATGCTTCTCCACCTGCCTGCTTCCGGTAGGAGCAGAACTGCAGCCTGCAGCTCCCACAATCTTCAGAGTGCCTCTTCTGATTATCACTGCCTTTGCTGCTGTGACTGGATGAAGCCCACGTCTCAACAAATGCTTAATAACAAGTAAGAATATGGAATCCGCTGCCCTCCTTTTCACCAAATCTAATCCATGTTTTCCATAAATCTTTCTGTTGGTTCTGTTGTGATGGGCAGAGGCTGTCACTTCACAGCTGTGACATATGGAGACTATTTCCTGTGCTAGACAGACTGCAGTGTGGTTGATGAAAAGGAAAAATGAAAAACAAACAAACAAACAAAAAAAAGAACACTTGCATCATATTTGCGCAGACACAAAGAGGTCACCGATGTCCAGTTTCCAGTTTTGTCATGAGGTTATCTGTTTTAACACAATCTGGCACTTGCACTCTTGTGCTTTCTGTCATGGGAATAGCATGGACGTTCAGTTACCATCTGTCTCCTCTATTAGCCGTGAATGTTGTCAGCCGAGTGTTGTGAGCGTCTCATGACTCATTTCCCAGTTTGATCTAAAGTTTAGGCACAATTTCTTTGCTCATTTGAGTGTTTCAGACAACACTCGACTGAGATGAGATGGTCTGTTAAAGCCAGATTGCCTGGTTAATTATTATTACTGTTATCCTTTAACATATAAGCTATGCCAGTCAACTGTTACACATTATTGTTTTACAGTTTTCTGACATTTACAGTTGGCTAATCAACTAAATAATCCAACTGGAAAAAGGGAAAGCCACCAAAGGGTCAATAATACAGCATATAGACATAAAAAAATCAGAAAACACAGAAAGCTCTGCTTTAAAGAGGATAAATTTATTTGTTGGACAGAAAAAAGTATTTATATGAATGTGGAAATGTCGGTTGGACCAATTTAGATGTTC
The DNA here is from genome assembly GCA_037177495.1 of Rhadinocentrus ornatus. Lineage (NCBI taxonomy): Eukaryota > Metazoa > Chordata > Actinopteri > Atheriniformes > Melanotaeniidae > Rhadinocentrus > Rhadinocentrus ornatus. Next base: position 18,990,921 of record JBAMHW010000006.1, read on the forward strand.
CTGTCTGGAAAATATTGTTATTGTGACGTCATTCTTTTCAAGATGCCCGTTTGCTGCTCTTATATATTAATTCCATTATATCTGCTCAGTGTAACAAGTATCAGACTAAATGAAAGTAAAAGGAGCTCCGAGATGCATTTATGAATCACTGTCGGTGAAAGATTGATTTTACTGTCACGTGAAAAACGTTGCCTCACACCGCAGGCTTGCATTGCATCCACCGAGTGGAAGTTGTTCCTTGCAGGAGTCAGGCCACCATTTGTGGATGGAGTATGAGGGAGCCAGTGGGTATTGGGCCTAAATCAGGTCTGCAAAGGCCGGTGGATTTCCATCTTTGTGGGATCACAGGCAGTAATTCAGAGAGCAGACGGAAAACTTTGCATCCAGGAGAGGAGGGGATTGAAGGGGAAGAATGTGGGCAGGGAATGTTTGAGGGAGAAGATGAAAATGACAGAGGGATTCATTAAGATAGATGTTTTGTTTTCAGCTGAGCACACCGCAGGACTTTTGCTGTGCTCGTGTGTGCCGGCCGTTCTGCCTTTAGTGCTGTGTGTGTGTGTGTGATAATTTATGAGAGGGACTCTTTGTGCTGCATTGTGTCTCTTCTGTATGTAATCTATTATAATGTGGGTATATATGTAGGAGAGTTAGACCTCAATTGCCTTACTCTTCTTTCTCCCACAAGAGTGGAAGAAACATACTTATGCCTTCAAGGAGTCCTGCTTCATGCCAAGTGTCATGATAACTGATGGCGCTCTTCATCAGTGAAAGCTTGCAGGGCCTCCTCTGTCTTGAGCTGGTCTCATTTCTCATTTACTTGTGATGCATCTGGGTTTGTGCTGTGTTAAGTGTGCAGGCATTTCTTTATACTAGACTGCAGCTCATACATATCTTGTGAAAGTTGTTTGTAATTAATCCTGCTAAGCATTTAGCTGTTCTTCTTGTAATCATCAAATTGCTCCTCTGTTCCTAAATTAGCTCCAACTTTTTGTTCTCTTCTTGCTTCTTTGACCTGTGGCCTCTTTTTGATCTTCAAAAAGGTCAAATGCTGGGTGAGCTTAGTGTTTTGAAAGCAGAGAAAGAACAGGGTAAACCCCCAAAGATGGATTGTTTCTGCTCTGTGTCTACTCTGCTATTTAGACCGTCCTTCCTTTGTTGGTTGGTGCTCACTTATATCAAGTCTCGCTGGTCAAAAGGGAGCACTGAAAGAAACCACTCAGAGGGAAAACAGGTAGATTGTAGATAATTATACATGACACATATTCTCCTGTTGAAGTCGCTTTTTGTAAGTGTGTTAATAAAGGGTCAGGAATCAGGACACAGCGCAGAATCAACAAGAGATAAATTTAAAAAGTCATTTCCACTCTTAGAAAAGAGTTATAGTCATGAAACATAAGCCAATGAGACATTTGGAAATTAGCTTTGCAGCAGCACTTTTGTTCTCGTTTACTATTTAGTAAGTTTGAAGATTAAAATCTGATTGGAGTTTAAGCAACAAAATCCATTTACACAAGTAAAAAGGTCTGGTTTCAAATCAAAGTGACTTTTTTAGAGTTATAATATGGTTTTAATTAGAATGACTGAAACGGCTGAACTCTTAACAGTTGTGTGTAAAAGTTTATGCCAATCTCTAGTGAATTTGTCTCCCAGGCATCCTTTATTTATCTAGAAGTCATACCTGATGGGGTCACCTAAAGTCCCGTTCCCACCAGCGTGTGCGGGTCAGGACATGATTTTTATTTTGTGTTTCTACACTTGAAAACTGGGAAGGGTACCCTAATATCTGACCTTACCCGTCCTACTTTTATGGGACCCTTCTGTTGGGGTACCAGTCTAACTGATCCAACCCAAAAAGGGTGGAGCTTGACGCAGTGCAATCCGTTGATTGGTTGAAAAAAACAAAGTCACTTCCCGTGCGACCTGACATAATATGGAGGAATGGCTCCTTGTTTAGAGCAACAGATTTTTTTTTTGTTGATTAATCTCTGTTTAAAATGGCTTTATAAAGCACCGTCACACGGATGTCCGAGGAGCACTTTCCACAGGATCATTGGCTAGAAAGAGGTCCAGATAGAACTTGATGGGGCCATCCAAAACTAAATGTTTTGGTTATACTTTAAGGAAGACATTGCGTTGCGATTGCATAATGGTATCAAGTAGCTGAGGCATCTAGCGCTATCCTGTTGGTACTCCGCCTCTCAGGTAAGGTCACAGTTGGCTGTGGAAATCCAACGAGATTACAGTTTACAAACCATATCCGCACCCTAACTGTCCCGTCCCGAGTCCCGACCCGCACCCGTTGGTGGAAATGAGGCTTAACTATCGGTTTAGGTTGGAAGATTGGCCCTGAGATTGTGACATGTAACATGCTGGTACTTCGACTAGGCTTAAAAGACTGGAGTCAAAAGAATGACAAATGCTTTCACACACTTGTTGGCCTGTTGTATGTTTGACTGAGCATTTGGAAAAGAATTCTCTAATTTTCCTCATCAGTCCATTTGTTTCAGTGCTGTTTTCTGGTCACACTCTTCAAATGTAATTTAATCATATTCCAGTTCATTACTAAGCCTTGTGCAGACCATTTAGTATTTGAATTTGAAAATTACACTCTGTGACATACGCTATGAATGTTTTTAGCATATTAATGAAAAGCAAGTGAATAAATACACAATATGTCTACGTGTTTAGTATTTTAACCTGTGATAGCAGGAAACATCTCACTGAAATCTGTGGGCTCTTCAGGGTTACTGTGACCCTTCAGCACCTTGGATAAGATGCCAAGACTTGAGTGATTTACAGCCAGTGTGCTGCCTTGACCTGTGTCTCTCTTTCCACTCTGCAGCAGTCAGAGTGCAGGTTTCTCAGCTCCCCCAGCCAGGTATTATTTATGCAGTATTGATATTTCACACTCAGGGAAGTCCATTTCATTTAAATTTGACCAAAGTAACGTCCTGCCTGTGTCCTGCAAATAGCCAGTGTATGGTATACAGCAGAAGGAAGATACTTCCATTACATAATTGAGAGTACAAAGAAAGGGAGAGGAGAGCCAGAAATTATGTGAGAATAATGAAAGCATGAATCTCATTTCCATGAAAAGGCTGCAAACTGTTAAAAGAAAAAAACATTTTTTTTTTATGTAATGGTTTAAAATAACAGAGCTGTTAACTTCATTACCACTTAAAAGTGTATGTTTTTCTTGAATAATGGGGAAAGAAATTTACTACTGAACACAGATGGGCTTGTGTTTATAGCCTGGATATAACAGAGTGAGCCTGCATAGCTCAAGCTCACAGACAGATGTGTAAGTATCCAACAAAAAAATAAGCATCGCTTGGAGTCACAGTTGTTTCAGTCGTTGTGTTTTCTTCCCCAAGGTAGCGAGTTCCAGACTGCAGAAAGTGGGTCTGCAAGACGGATGCGGCAAGTTCTGCTCCTTATCCCCTGCCCAGAGGACAGAAAGCCTCCTGAGCAGTTTATATTTAGACCGCTGGCCATGTTTCAGTTCTTTACCTCTCTCTGTGACAACAAATTTACTCGGTTCTTCAGGCTTGCTGTGGAACGGATGCTCAGTTTATTCCAGGTTGGAGTCAGAGTTCAGGATTGCAGTGTGGATATCTAACTTTTTGTTCAGCTGCCTGTGCAGTTCTCTTCATATAAAAGCCCCAGTGAAATCTAAAACTCCTGACACACCTCTACATGTCTAAGCACTCTCTTTAAGGATATTTTACTCCCTGCTGGGATAATAGATGCAGGCTCCAGTTGTCTTTTTGCTATGATGCCTGCTATCCTACAGGAAGAGGTATTTCTGGTTTGACCAGCCTTTTTACATTTTTTTTTTTTTTAAGCGAAGAAATATCTTTACGGAGACCCAGCCGTGAACCCAAGCCCTTTCCACTCTGGTGTGTCTCACACTCAAACTTTATCAGGACAGTGGAAATTGAAGAGCATTAAAGTGTACCAGAGCATGAATAATGTTGCTGCCGTGCTGACTTAAAAGAGCGCAGCATTTAAAGCTTGCCCAGCATGACATCTAAAGCTAAACTGCCATCTTTTTCTTAAAAAATGTCATGTCTGTTCAGTTACAGTGTATGGCTTCAAGCTTTCATTATTTTTTTTGCATTTGAATAAAGGCGTTTTGTCTCTGTTTGCCTGCAGCACAGTCATGGTACAGTGGTGACACTCTGCTGTGACAGCTGCTGTTGCTGGTGGGTTATGGGAAGGTCATGGCAGCTGAGGTAGCACAGGTGCCAGCTGGTGGTAAATCAGTCAGCAGACTGATTTGAAACCTGTTGAGCACATGAAATGCATATTTAGAATATAATTCAGAATGAGCTGTTTACAAACCCACTTTGAGGATGACATTTATAATGTTTTCAGATTCTTTTAAATCTTAGTAGAAATAAAAACATCTGACTCACCGAAACCGGAGTAGTAGCCTTCTAAATGTTGCATGCAGTTTCATCACAGTTCAAAGCGGGAAGAGTTACCACAGCTTCTGCACAAAAAAGGTGTGCAGGGCCCATGATGCTTTGCTGATTTTTAAATGTAAATAATAACAGTGGATCTGAATGGTATGCCAGGGTGCTCAGATATGTAAGCACACGTCAGCTTCTGACTGCTGGATGAGTTGAAAAGCTTTTGCCAAGTGTCAGAGTCAGACTCTTTGTTCTGATTCAGGTGTTGAAGAGAGACAGAACAAAAGCAAAGCTTATTGATTTCTCAAACAGCCTGTCGCAGTCAGCCCATTGTCCTCTTCCTCTTGAAACCATCTCTTTCGATCCTACATGACCTCCTGTCACAGTCCTCCTCACTTTGACATGCTGTTATATTAGTCGTTGCTCAGGGGATCCCGAGTACCTTTTTCATAAGAAAGGAAAACGCTCTGATGCACTGTGTGTGGCTGTAAGACATTTCGGTGACAGTAGTTCAAAGTGTGCTCACTCTTTACCATTTCTCATGAGACAAAGCTTGCAGTATGCACATTTAAACTAGTCTTTCATGGTGGATATATAGAAAATATGGTCTCTTATTAATTTCTTTTGACAAGCTTCTATAATTGCCTGAAGGCAAATAAGTTGAATCTGTATTTGCTGCTCAATGTGGTTAAGACGAGTGGTTATTTCTGATGAGATACCAATGGAAAGAGATAGTTGCAGACCAAGAAAATATTTTACCTTTAGATAACTGTGCTTGTCTGTGTTGCTCAGAAACCAGTGCAAGATTCTTAACGCCGGCCCACAAATACAGTCTTGTTCTGCTTCTTACATGAATTTCAAGTGAGTCAGTCACAACTCCTGGCTTCTCCAGCCAGATTGTCCACAGTTCTCCAGGTCCTCCTGTGCTATTACTTCTCAGCTCCTGGTGTTTCTATGAGACAGTTCATCAGAAAGTTTGAAGTACCTTTCATTGTAATCCATGTAATTCTGCATGTACGGTGTGCCACTTTACTGGTATGTAAAGGAGTGTTGCTTTTTTTGTTGTTCTTGCCGGTTTCATCATCCAACTCAAGATTCCATCCATGCAAAGCTGTCACTGAAAACAGACCTTTATGAATATGCATTCAATGTTTTTTTTTCTTTTAAATTCTGGGAAACGGAAGCTTTGCTAAAAATGCTGACTAGCATGATGTGATCTGCTGTAAAGCTGCCAGCCCTCAGGGCCTGTTGTGCCCACTGGAAAAGATTTTTATTCCTTGTCTGTTTTTTTTGGCTGCTTGGTGTGATTGGTGGACTTTTAGAGAAGGGTCAAGAAAGACTAATATGATTGGAAATCTTTTAGGTCATTTTTAAATGGCATGAACCTTCTGCAGCCAAAGGCAGCACTTGCTATTCTCACATTAGCACAGAAATAAGCAAGAATGTCCAGTGGGCCCACAGGGTGTCATTAACAAAGAGCTTAATTCAAAACCACAAAGAGAAGATTGTAATTATTGCTTGGCACTTTTGTGTGCGTGTGTGCGAGGTGGGGGGGTTGTTTGTATGTACACTGGCAAGTGCCTGGTGTGTGTTTGCAAGTGTCTAAGAGCCAGCTTGGTGATTGTTCTCACTTGATTATATGTAAATATTTGCTGAACTCCTTTGGCCATTTTGAACTTCCATAAATCACAGCGGTGTGGATTATTATGGAGCTTTTGTTTGCTTTATTCTATCATGCCATGAAAATGCAAATGGTAATAAATTAGCATACCGATCACAGGACACACTCTTCTGATGATGAATGTGTTGCTCTGCAAAGATCAAAAAGTCTGGCTTTGCTGTTTAAACATGCTTCGGAAGCAGTCTGTATTTAGAGAGTAGCTGGAATACACCCCGCATTGGGGACCTCGGCGCACGTTGGTCACGGCCTTTTGTCTGTTCGGACTGCCAGGGTAATTAAGAATCAGCTTAGTCTGGGATTACGGCTGAAGGCAGGCTGATCACAGGGGACAGGAGAAAAAGCATTAGAAGAATGGTGGTTAATATGGGTATTACTCTGCTTAGCAGAGCTATCATGTGACATTAAGACAGCTGACAATGGAAGGCTGTGGAAGCTAAGATCCCCAGCTCTGCCTTAATAGGCTTTACTGCAAATACCTTTGTTTACCCACAGTTACTCCACCTTAGTTCTTCAGCTTCCCTCGCTGCACACTTCCAGACTTTTTATAATTTGTCTCAACCTAATGAGGAAATTGGTATATTTTTGTTCCACATCATCTCCCTGAGGTATTTTTGCTATGTTTAAAGGTATTTACCTTACACCAGAATATCTGAAATGAAAGATGCATGATTGTTCATCTCCCCTGTGAATACACACAAGAACAAATTCTTGCAGCTTTACAGATTTTTTAAATTTATTTATTTTTTGAGGAATGCCGTTAATATTATCATCAAGCTCTAAGGAACTAAAACCATGGCACCCCTGGGCCTTTGTCCTCCTCTGCTTTAAGAAACATGATCACTGAAATGAATAGCCTGTGTTATGGTTTGTGAAACAAAGAGAGGCAAGATAGCTACTTTGCTGTTAGTCCAGGTTTTTTTTGTGGTCTGCTTGCAGACGTAACCTGATGCCTGTAGCTTCTGCACCACCTCCATGACAGAACCCATTCGTTGCCCTTCAGAAAGTAGTATGGAGCCAGGACTGTGTTAAACAACACAGATTTGTCCAGACACACTGTAAGATTGCATTCAAATAAAGCAAGTTTATTGCGTTGATCTTCCATACAATGAGCTCTGCTGGTATCAGCTGCTTGTGCTTCAGGTGCGTGGTTGGCAGAATTATCAGTGCACGACACAACAATGCTTTGTTTGACCTTATTGAGAGGGAGCAGGGAATTGTTTTCCACAAGTCTTAAAGAGCTAATCCCATCAGAGGAGACTGCACAGCTTGCAGGGGCTAACTCAGTCATGTCCGAGGTAGTGCTGCCAGAGCAAGCAGCAGACAGGAATGTGTTTGTCTGGCTAACGTGGCTTTATTCACCCTGAGTGGAAAAGCAAAGGAGGAAAACTCCTCCTAGCCAACTAGACTTAATTCCTCTTTCTGAGCCAATGTAAAGAACAGGTTTTCTGATCGCGTGAGCCCGGTGTGAAAAGCAGGAGATGGCTTTTGATTAAGATTCAGCAGCGGCTTGGGGAGATGCGATGGCCGACTGTCATTATGGCAGATGAATTCCTTTAATCTCTCAGAGCAGAGTTTCTCACTTCAATGGTTGTCTATTGGCATGGTTAGGCACATGTGCACCTTGGGGAATGGACTCATTCAGTACCAGGGTCTTGTGGTTGAGGATTTTTCTCAGTCCAGTGAGTCCCTACGGCACCACAAGCTCCTGTTGAAGGATTTAAGATCAGTCTTCCTGAGTGTTTTCCACAGAGATCAGGTGGAAAGAAATTTCTTTAGTTGAAATAATTTTATTTGTGTCTGGACTTGATAATGGAAGATTTGAGGGTGAAAGGTTAGGTTGAGAGGATGTTCTATTGAAATGAAAATATATTTATTTTTTATTTTGTAATAACTGACAATATTGTACTCTTTTACTCTATAACATAAATCAGCAAGTAACAGAAAGAAATCTTTCCAGCAGAGTCTGAGAAATATCTTAATATACATGTTTTAGGAATTTTAACTTATAGCTTACTGATGTTTAAATCTTTTAGACATTTTTAATAAAATTTTAACAAATTGTTAAGAACCTGAAAGACAAATCTCTGTTTGCTTCCCTAGATGGTCAGCAGAGGGAGTCTCTCGGGATATTTGACACAAACCTTTTAACTAAACAAACACACAGCAGTTAAAACTTAGTTTTTAGCCCAATATTCAGAGTAATTTTAGAGAATGTTCTAGATTTGATGTGGTTTCTTCACAGTAATCAGCAGACATCTGCTGTTTTTTGCTATGTTGAAGCAGCTGGACAAAGTGTTAAGTCTGAATTACAGGATGAAAAAAACATCTGCTTTCACACACTTGCCGTCTGCTGCTTCCTGTCCAGCCAAGTGCAGTCGCTGTGGTTCGCTGTACTCCACTGTTCCAGCCAAGTTCCTCAGCCAAAACATTTCCGAGTGGGCTTTATTCTGTATGTATTCTGTATGGTTCTTAATAGTTGGCAAATTATTGATCGTTAAAAAAAGATATTTGTGTGTAAAAATGACTTAAAACACCATCAGATTTTTTATGATTTATAAATTTTATTTATTTATTTTTTTATCAAACAATCCAATGTTATATTTGTTTAAGTGATAAAGGTAAAAATGAACATCCAGTTTCAGGAGTAAATTTGCTGGTAACATTATTGTTCGGTGTCTGAATAAATTGATAATGGAGATCTATCTGTCCGAGGATGGAGATCTATCTATCTTTGGCGATTTTCATCAATGTCAGTCAAAGAAGTAGTTGAGGCTGATAGATTATCTTGTCTTATTATTATAAGATCTCGATTATCTAACATGATTAAAGAAAGAAAAAGAGAGAGATTTCTTTTTTTGGGGGTGGGGCAGTACCTGTGGTAAAAACATTGGACTGTAGCCACGTCCTTCACAACACCCTCATGAGACTCATCATACAGGGCAGGGAGAGACACGCGATTAAAATAGTGACGAGATGGCAGTGATGGCGTTTGTCCAAAGTGTTGATGAGTTTCTTAAATCCCGGGTTGTTCACTGTGTTACCTGAGCGCTGATCTTTGGCGAGAAAAAAAGTCATGTTTGTTTATAACGTTTGTTATCTCTCTTGGAGCTGGTGGATTATTTAGTCATGACAATCAAAAACTGAACATTTTTCTATTTCCTTGTGTCGCGTCGTAAGCCCCCGTGTGCAAGTCTACATAAACGAGCGCAACATTTCACATGCGTGAATGTCGCCTGTCGCTTGGCTGGAGGAGGGCAGCTGTTCCCACAGCATCACGCAAGTTCCATAGAAAATTAATGGAGAAGGAGCAACTTTGCCTCCCGTGTGTCCAGCCTATAACTTGAGGTTTTTGCATCTGGAGTTGAATTAAACCAAAGCGACTGGGACTGTGGGAGGAGTCTGCAACAGAGCGCAGCGCTGCAATGCCAAGGGCGCTCGATTTGTTACTGAAAACAGCACAAGAGTAAACTGCGAAAGAGCAAAATAATCGGACCATTTAATTTTTATGATCGTTGAAAACCCAGATCTTAATTGTGATTAAAATTCGATTATTCGCACAGCCCTAGTATACATTTCTATTTGTAGACATTAAAGCAAGATATAGTGCAAACTTTACTCCTATTTGTAGTTTCACACAAAATACTTGATATCTTATTTATAATAACCCAGGTAGTACAGTTGGACGTCATCATAATTACACAACACACCTCTGGATATCAGCATCTTCCTTATTAAATTAAAATAAGAAACTTTGGTTGTTAAAATCAAATGGAAAAAAATCATCACGTTCTTTCTAATAAATTATTACTGTGTCTTTCATTGATTTGATATTTTAATGTGGAAAGATGCTATTGGATTGTCGATCATTAAAGCGATTGATGGATTGTTCCACTCCTACAGGTAGTATCAAATGGTTCATATAAGGAAACTCTAAAACATCCCAGAGTTGAACTTTTATTCGTGTTATAAAAAAAGAAATTCTCTCTAAGAAGACTGATATGACTTAACTAGATTTCAAAGTGCTTTATAAAGACATGTGTGGATCATCTGCATCACTTCTTGTGCCTTGGTGTCTCTGTGTTCTTAAATTCTCCTCATTGCTCATCATTCCTATCCCATCTTTATATCAGGCTCTGCATTTCCTCTCAGTCTTTTCATATTTCCTCCCTGCATTGGCTCAACGCTGGGATCCACAGCACACTCAGTATTTCAGGGAAGGGGTTTCAGTATAGCAGACAGGATGAGAAGCTCAAAGCAGACCTACCTTTGAGCGCGTGTCTGCCTGCCTCCCTGGGCTCTCATTAAGTCGATGTCTGAAGACGTGCATTTTCCGAAGCTGCAGAAAAATGAACGTGCACTTGGAGGTTAAAAGGCCCCCAACAGAGAGATAATTTTCCCATCCTGGGATGACGGCAGAAGGTAACTTCATTAGCCAGTTCCCTCTGCTCACATTTACTTGATTATACTAACCAAGTCTCAGTGGCTGCATTGGTGCAGTCACATCTAGATTTAAAATCTTTGCATCATTTATTTCATTGTAGAAGTAGTGGCATCTATGTATGTTTGCTCTGCACGTTTGCACATGTGGGTGTGTGCAGTGAAGGAAGGGAGTGTGGGAGGGTCAGTGGATACACCTGAGTCTTTTGGTTGCTCTGTTATTTGCAGTGTGACTTACCTTCAGGTAATGAGCAGGTTCCAGTCTATAAACCTCCTCTCTATAATTTGGTTGATGAAGCTCACACTTACAGTATCACACATGTCTCTGTTAGTGTACACGTAGCAGCTTTCCTTTATGCTTTCAGACACTCAACCTCTTACCTAACCAACCTCTGTTCTTAGCACTTTTTTGTTTTGTCCTGACATTCCAGTTTCGCTTTCACAAAGCACAATGTTTTTTCTACTTTCCACTGTATCTACACAATCCGCCAACATGCGTTTCAAACATAACATGGCCAAACATTTGCAGGCATGCACAGTCACACACTTGTTTCTTCATTACTCAGGCAGGGAACAAAAATAACTTTTTTATACCCTAAACTGATACACAGCAACTCCTGGTTTTACTCTCATTACTCTCATCACATTAACTGATGTTATTAGGGAAGGTTAACCCATTTAACTATGTACCTTTTTTTTAGGCCTCCACTCAAAGATTGATAATGAAATGTGTATTTCTACAACCACGAGGTCAATTTCAGGGATGTCAGCAGTCCTGTCAACACCTGACTCAGACAGAACTCTGACGACGATCTGTTGGACCCATTTTATTTGAATCAGTTGTGTGGGAGCAAGAAAATATCTAAAATTTGCATGACTGTGACCCTTGAGAGCCAAAGTTTGTGGTCTGTCTGAATACTTTTAGAGTGAAAATAAAGGGAGCACTTGTGAGAATATCAGTTTCTGTTTTTCTGGTGAAAAATAAGATTTAATCTTTATCAAATCAAAGTACAATATTAACATTCTTCAAAAGCCAACTTTGATAATGTGAAGCAAAACAAAATTTGAGAGGTTTTGATTCAGAAAGTTCAGGCCAGGTCTCCAAAATGGCCATTTTGGCACAGTTTGTCTTAAAAAGATTTTAAATTCACTTTCTACCACTGAGGTTCCCTTTGAGCAAAAAAATTTGTTGATTTGAAATGACTATTATTATATTTTCTATGTCCCTTTGCTTCTATTTTCTTAATATTTATTGGTCAGAAAACAGCAGAGTTTTGTTTTCTCATGCATGATAGATTAAAGCTGAAAACCCTCAGCATGATGCAGTGTGCTTCAGATTAAACCCTTTAAATCTCTTGAGGGAGTTGCCTTGAAGGCCACTTTCATGAATCGCCCTGCTTCTTATCCTGTAATACATCATAATAGCTTTTTGTCTTTCTCACCTGTTGAAACCTAGTGCTCTGTCCTCCGTGTGAATGTGTGTGTGCTCAGCAAATTTTGTATTCCTCTCACTCACGCTGCTGTAATATAACATTCAGAAGGAAGGCTTTACTGCCAGTCCAGACTAAAAACTATTCCTAAGCCTTCTGTCAGGCTCCCATTGAGGCTATTTTTTCTGACCTACAAATGCTTCAGAAAACACACATGCACATAGACACACACATTTCACATGCCCGGGCTTGTCAGCTCCCCAGTCATGTATCCTGGTCAAGGTGAGGAGTGTGAGGAGGGGGAAGCTACAGAAATGCAGACACATGGAGATGAGAGGAGGGAACCAGGGATACATCTCCCATGTCTTGCCGGCAGCTGCACTGTTGTTGTCAGTCTCAGAATAACAGGCTCGATTCTGTGGGATTCTGCCGAGCTGCTGCTTTGATGTAATGTTTTCAGGAAATCGAGGGATACTGAGCCGACTTCAAACTCCAGTCTTTAGGAGCTGGACGAGCACTTTGCTTTACTGTAGACTTTTCTGTCCTCGTGCAACCCCTTTAGCAGCAACAGATTTTGTTGCTGCCGGGTAATTGAGCACATATGCTCATATACTGTGTGTTTATAAGTGCAAATTATAATTAGATGAAAATTACAGCTTTTGAATTCCTCCAGTCGTCCTCTAGACGCTGTGTGTGGCAGTGTTTACAGTAGAGTCATCTGGCAACAGCAAACCCAAACAAAGACAATCATTCAGGTTGATCATTAGTGGTTTTAACAAAAAAAAAACCCTCATAACTCACTATATTATGGTATTATCTCAACAGCCACAGCCACCATGTTTTAGCCTCTGGCAACATGGAGGGTGGGGAGCTTCCTGCAACAAGTCCTGTTATCAGTGCCACCTTTTCAGAGCTGGGATCAGCTGCCTGTTTGGAGAAATACTGTCCTCTTTCCTTGACCTTTGATAAAATCATCAACATAACGCACTCCCAATGGCAATTGAGCAAGGAACGGTCACATGATCAGGATTGTCTCTTTCTGCTGCCTGCAGATAGGGCAATATTAGCAGAACAGGGCAGGGAGGTTTGCAGCAGATTGCACGAATGGCCTTTTGGCTTGTCAGGTTACTGTTTTGCCTGGCAGACATATGTGGTATTAGAGATTTGTAATTTGATAATATAATGTACAGTGAGATGACATTCTGCTGTTCAAAAGTAGAATATGTCTTCAATGCATTTTTTGTTTGTTTAGGCTCTTTATTGTAAGCCTCTTGACTAAATCTGATTTGCAGGATTTTCCTTCAGTGTATTTGAATATAATATTTTGTTAAATTGATTAATTGCTTGATAGAAAATTATTAGATGCACTGAGTAATTTAGCATGCTGAGGTTTTAAATTTAATGTATTTTAAAATGTAAAAAGTAGAATATTTTTCTTTTTTTTTTCTTTTCTTTAAATTTTACATTGGATGTCAATTTGGTCACACATTGTGTGTTGAGTACAAATTATTATTAGTAGAAGGATAAAATAACCATTGTGCTACTTACAGTGATGCTTTAATGTACAGGTGCTTTCTAATTTGATATATCTGCAAAAATAGTATCTAAAATATAGATTCTCTTTTAATACTAACCAATTAAAGAATCACTGAATAAAAGGATTTTAATCAGTTATTTATTCAAGAGAGTCGTCCAATATTTCAGAAATGCTAAATTTTGTGACGCACTAAGTAGGATTTTTGGCTGATATCTAATATTATGATTTTTTCTAGTCATTTGGCCGATAGCTGTTACTAATACCCCCCTCCAAACCTAAATTTAGAGATTATCTAGTTTAGATAAATTTAGTAGTATTCTGCATAGGGCTGGGTTAAAAAAATCGACTTATTGATTTTAACTGATTCAATTGAAATAAATCCAATATCGATTCATACAACTTGGAAATATTTTTTTCTTATATTTCTTCATTTCCTGTAACGTAACCCTACTCTCGCGTGACTTACCGAGGCTCAGCGAGATCTTAGCATATATACACACAACTGGTTTACTGTGTTGCCTCCATCCACAATCAGCTTCTCTTGCCAAGAAAATGTCAAGTTCAGATGTTTTCATTCACCAGTGTGGATTACATTCACCTATAAAGTCTTTTGCAGCATATTCCCGCTCACATTAGCAACTAGCTCTAAGCTCTATATTAGCAGCTGATGCTAATGAGCACCGCCACGTTCAACAACAGGAAGTGATGTCGTCATCATGCACGTAGTTTAAAATAAATCCGATATGGTAGTTTAAAGTCACAATTCCTCTAGAACAGGTTTACACTTTGTCTTTTTATCAAATAGTAAATAGTTTGATGATCTGATTTACATGACTTCATGTCATTGCTGAGCCTGCTTTTTGTGTCCACAGTGAGCACACACATGTGCGCACACACAGAGTGCACACATCGAAAAACATGTCAGCCAGCTGAAAATCAGCTGTTTGTTTTTTTTCCATTACAGCATTTCTGGCTCTGAATCTGGGGAAATACTGTATTGTTACGTTACTTTAGAAATGAATGTAGATGTGTCCGATCAGATTATTAAAGTAATTTCAGTACTGCCAGATAGCTGACTTTGATTGTTTAGTAAATGCACTGTTTTATATACAAAAAGTTATTTTAGAATGTCTTTAATATTCAAGAAATATTCCTATAAACACACACACACACATATATATATATATATTAGAAATAGGTGGTGTTACATAATTAGCTGTAAATGAATCAAAATCGAAGTGAAATGGATTTAATCGAAATCAAATGGAAATGGGCTGCTCAATCAATCCTAATTCTGCATACTTTTTGTCATCTTGGCCTGTTGGCAACTGCAGACGTTCACTACTTGTGCAAATTAAGAACAACATTTTAACTTGCATTATGTACAACATGTCAAATTTATTCATGATAATTGTTTTTAAATAAAACAACTAGATAAATCTGGATTTTTTTTCAGGTTGATACCGATTCCAATATTTGGCAGAACAAAATTCATAAGTAATATGAATTATATATAAACAATATAATGAGTAAAGTTACTGGCAAAACATTATTCTTGCAGCCCTCTGACTACCTTTAATGTTAAATCACATTTTCTCTACTCTATTATTTTCTTGGACATGAAGTCATGACTCATATGAACCAAAATAAAAACCAAAGACGCCTTTCTCAGATGTCAAAACATGTCATCTTTGACAGAATTGCATTTTAAACATATAATGGTCACAAATAGTCTGGAACTTATGTTCCTCCACAACAACACAGTAAGTGGCTGTTACAGCCTGAGTCACGTTGTAGTATTTTCTGACAAAGTAAAACTAGGAGTGACATGACATCATGACAGTTGCTGAAGATAGAGTAATGTTTTCTCCAATATTTTGTGCATTCAGCTTTCATTCTGCAGTTACTTTTTGCTTTAGTTTTTAAGCTTTTAGCGAATGCTATGCTGGGTTAGCATAACCACAGCCATGCTATTGGTAACATAAATGGACAGGAAGCAAGTTAAGCTAGGTAGCACAAAGTTAGCAATGCAACGTAAATGAAAAGCATGAGCGACGCAATGAAGCACAAGTCACTATCATGACACATTAGCAAACTAAGAAACTGAGTTAAACTAAAACTGGAGACATGTTGAGTCATTCTGAATTTCACAATGTCGTTAATAAACATACCTGTCGTAGTCCTGTACTGTAGTGTTTCCTGGCTCTAGCTGCTGCAGTAGTTATTGACAGCAGTGACTGAGGACTGAGGATTGAATGAAATACGCTAGCTTCGTTGGTACAGATAGTAGAGCTGGGAGTCTTTATACTTCATATTAATCTTACTTGTGCCAAGTTTATATACAGAGTCCTAAACACAGTAAATCTCAGCTTTAAAATATGCTTATAAAGTATTTCACTCCACCCCATTGAGCGATAAAACATAACATAAAAGTGCATCGGATCTCATTTGCTCTGCTTGGGGCGGGGGGGACTCTCTGCAGAGTCTCTAGGTTTTAGCAGGTAAAGAAAACAGCTGAGGTTTATGCCAGATTTGAGCCAAGCAAACACCGGAAGCTAAAGGCCTCATAAAAACCAAAAAACAAACAAAAAAACAACATAAACACTTGCACTATATACAGAATTAAAATAGGTTAGTGTCATCCCAGCATCACTGACATGTTAAGCAAGATGACCACCCAGTAAACTGTTTTAAGTAAAATAAAATAAAAAAAAAAAAGAGTACAGTACTTTTTGGTAATATTATAGCCACATCCTGACAATCCTTTAACAACAATTTAAAATTTTAGGCCTTTACTGATGTGGCAATGCTTCATTGTATAAATATAGTGATATGGAAGCTCAGTATTTTTCCATGTTTTTGTAACAACACAACAGCACAAGCTTAAACACTGTAAACAGATTTACACTTGCCTTCTTTCTTTTTCCATATGTCCTATGCAGACAGTCGGGTGTAAAGAAAGCTGCTATCTTAGCAGTGGTGTAGTGCTGATCATGTGCACTCTTGCAGAGCAGTTTGTAGTTGAAGGAACAGGATTTGCATAAGTTAGTGTTTAAAATATCTTGCAGTGTTCTTCAGTCTGTCTCAAATATTATTTAGTCACTTCTTTTTCTCCTGCATGCTCAGCAGAAGTCAGTTTTACCTTGCGAGCACAACAGGGTTAGAAGAGGTGGTCATGCTATAATAACTCGTCAAGGTCTGGCTCTGTTTATCATACTTTCTTCTCTCACCATTCACATCTTGATTTGCCTGATCCATTTATTTGACGACAACCCCACAAACCTCCCCCCACCACCACCACACACACACACGCACACACACGCACACACACGCCCTGAGGCTATATGCTCACAGGGGGCTTCTGTTTACTCGGCCGCCTCTTTTTGCACATTATTTTCAGATGTGCTATGGCATGTTCTTGGCTGCAGCAAGAATTTTGCATGTCTTTACTGCCCACGGCACAAAGTGCTAGAAGTTAAATACGTTTTATTTTTCTCAGTGTAACTGTGCCATGCTTCATACAAGCTTTTATTCTGAGTCCTGCAGCAATAGCCTTGATCAACGCCTTTCACGCGTGTTTAATGCTGTTGGAACTGAAAAAGAAGTGCTTGGTTGCCAGAGTCTTCCATGTTTCACTCTGCCTGCACAGCTTTCCTTTCCCATCTTTCCTTATCCCTCATCTCACCCTTTATTGACTTTGACTTCTCTTGCCTTTACAGCTTCTCTTGCTCCTCTGTTTCCTTCTACTTCAGCCTCTGCTTTGCGGAGTCCCAAGTTGCCCTTAGTGAAATCTCACATCAACACCAGCAGCAAGACTGGGCAGAGCGGATGTCGTCCCTGAACATGACCGCAAAGCAGCGTGAGATTGACGGGCCGTGCAGCCAGATGCGTTCTGCCTCGCTGCTCTTTGTGTGTGTCTCAGCTTTTGTGTTTGTCATTTGCTGGATGGAGAGATGGCTGTGAAACATAGGCTAGGGTAACTATCTTTGCTTTTATTGAGTTTACATATTTGATGCTTTGCTAAATGAAACTGTGTCTACTCAGAGTATCTGCTCTGATCACAAATGCAAATATTGTCATGAGGAGAAGCCTGGAAAATTCTCAAAATGCTTCACATCCAGCTAAACAAGACCCCCTCACCCCATCTACGTTATTACAGGTTGTAAGTAATTACATTTCAGGTAATGAAAAGCTATAAATTTTAGTTGCCCAACTAAAAGAGTGTGTCCTGATTTTACTGAGATTATTTCCAATGTTTCTCTGTCAGTTCTCCCTTCTTTCTCTCATAAACCAAACTGTTAGAAAGCGTTACAGGCATATCTAACGTGACTTCACTCATCATTAACATTTTAAACAGCAGAAAAGTATTTTGAGCACTTTTGCTTGAGTGTCCTTTTAATTTTGGTAGGTCTTACAGTAGTTTGCCATCCAGTGTCAGAAAGGCTCCAGAGAAACCACTGTGATTTGCATCCCACCCCTGGGACCGTATAGCTTTGTGGGATCTGCTCTGTCAGCACCAGAAAGGATATTTATTACACACTTCACCATGGTAACCCACACACCATGGAAGAAAATTTCACATTTCTATATGTGCTTCAGAAAGACAAACAATGAATACATGAAAGGCATAGATGCACATGTCTGAAAATAATGAAAGGCGAAGGCAATTCTTCGCATTTTGTTGATCTACGCTATACAGACAAACTGTCAAGACTGTGGTGATTTTAACAAGGGATCTTCATGCATAACAATAAATTTGAATGTGCTGTCTCTCACATACACATGATAAAAAAGCAAAACAAAAAAAAACTAACCTTCCTGAAGCACAACCCTGAATACAACACACAAAAACTTTATACACCATCTCAGGGTTTCCACTAAATGTAAGTGATCACGATGCAGTGCCTCAGCAAAATAAAAGCTGCAATCCCCGACAGTTTAAAAAAATCTATTCGATTCACAGCGGCCTACTTCAATTTAATTTTTTAGCTTTGATTAATTTACAGCTAATTGTGTAACACCACCTATTTTTGTTGAATATTAAAGACATTCTCAACTATTTTTATATAATACTGAGTCCATTTACATGAGAAATCAAAATCAGTTATCTGGGAGTAATCAGATAATTGTAATAATCTGACATCAACATGTATTTCTGAAATACCGTAACAATACAGTGTTTCCCCACATTCACAGCTAGAAATGCTGATTTGCAAAATGGGGCCAGAATACTACAGTTTGTGAAAACATTCGACATAAGTGATGCGCCAAACAAGATACGTTCAGTTTTACTGCCAAACACTGCTTCACACTATTTATACAAACCAGTGGCTTAGTAAGTGCACTATTTCTATTTAATTTTCAGTAAGCACATCAAATATTGACAGTACACGAGATTTGTGCTGCCAGTTTGTACGTGGGTCAGTTGCCCGCTGCTTACTGACTGGTTGTTTTAGATTCTTAATAGGATGCAGCACTTCGCGCTTTGTTTGCATTTGACAAATGTGCAAAACCCAAAAAATAAATAAAAATTTATAATATGTCAGAACTATGTGAGCAAGAACTAAGATAGTACAGGTCCCAAGTCTGAGTATCTGCAGCTTACTTCACAGTTTCTTTTAGATTTTAGTCAAAATAGCCCAAAATGCATTGAAGCTTGTTTCACACTATTGCAAACTACACCTGTACATTTAGAATTAATAAATGAATTAAATAAATAAACATGAGATGAAGTGTTTACCAAGCAGTTCTGTAAATTAATCTTATTATCCAGCACACAGTATGGACACACATCAATTATTTTGTTTTTATATTGTTATGACACCGCTGAACTAAAGCAGGAAACCTATTTGGTCAGTAAATTAACGACAAAGATGAATGACATGCTGTACGTTCCCTTCTTGTTTACCCCTATGCAGCACACATACACGCACACACGTGTGGTTTGTATTAAATGTTGGGACTAGGGCCCGACCGATTTAGATTTTTTGAGGCTGATACCGATTCTGATATTTGGCAGAAAAAAAAATCCGATTTACCGATTAATCGGCCGATAAAAAAAAAAAAAAATATATATATAATGAATAAATTAACTTAATTTTTGTTTCAATAACATGTACACCACCACTTTAAAAAAGCTGAATCTCCAAAAACATTCAACAAACCATTAAATAACTGGGAAATTAAAATATATAACCTTAAAAAAGTCAATCTATAAATGAATTGTATAAATGAATGATGAATTAATTAAATATAGCTTGAATTGTACTTCTTGCTGATGCAAATTAGAAGTAGGTTTAAGTACAGGTAGAAATATATATATATGAGGTGCATGCCTTATATAACCAACATGAGTGAAGTTAGCAAAACATTATTTATTAAGCCTTCTGATGCCCTTTAAAGTTAAATTATATTTTCTTTATTCCAATATTTTCTTTGTCATGAAATATATTATAGCATATATCATATATAAGCCAAAATAAAAACCGGATATGCTTTTCTGAAATGTCAAAAATATGTCATCTTTGTTGTATTTTATATATAATGGTCACAAATGGTCTGGCACTAATTGTAACACAGTGAGTTGCTGTTACAGCCTACTAGGTCGGGATGATTCATTAAATGTCAAATTGGCAAACTATTAGTCAATGGTGAGAATTTTCTCTTAAGATGGACTGCCTGAATGCTCTACATTCACAGCAAGTTTAAGAGAGGGACAAACAGCATGATGTACTAGATGTGGCTATTTTTGTATTCAAGATAAGACTGTACAATATTGGGCAAACATGCAGTTTGCAAAATTATTGTTGCAATAAATGAAGAAAAACTTAAGTATCTGGACTAATTTCAGATGTATTTACGAGAGCTATTAGTTGTAAAACGTCCCCAAAAGACCAACTTTCTCCAAATGCAATCCTCATTAATACACCTGTCCTTGTTCTATTCCAAGTCTAAATGTCTTTGCAATGTTGAAACTATCTTTGCAAAATAGATATTGTGCATGTTTATATTGTGATAAAAATACATTTTCAAAAGATTGTGGTGGCATAATGCAAAAGCATTAATAGATTTCTCCTGACTTGTGCAGAATTTCAGTAGGAAAGCTTAGAGACAAATAAAAATGAGCAGACAAGCTCTTCAGTGCTAATTGCCTTGGAGTTGTCATTACCTCTGAATGCCACGTTAGTATTTTCTGACAAAGTAAAACTAAGGGAGACATGACATTATGACAGTGGCTGAAGACAGACTGTAATATTAACAATACGTTTTTGGTGCTGCAGTGAATAAACCTCCTCCCCTCTGCAATGACATCTCTCCTCCTGAAATACGCCTCAACCTACAGCTGATGGAGTGATGAACAATCGTTCTGTACTTTCAGATATTTTGTACACTTCCGTTATTTCTGCAATTACTGGCTACTTAGCTATTGCTATGCTAGGTCGGGATAAAAACAGCACTGTGTGAACTGCCGACATCAGCCGGTTCTTGGCTACAAGTCAAAGTTGCAATGCTCTAACATTTTACATGCACATCCTGTTCCGGTGCTTCCCACTTCAAAATAAGAGTTCCGCTTACAGCAGTTAGCCAAGACATTACAACGGTTAGCGCTTAAGCTAATTTAGCCCAACTTTAGCAATGCAGCGGAAATAAAAAGCTAAAGGGCTAATATCGGCCGATTGAATCGGCTTGCCGATTAATCAGCCGGGCCCTAGTTGAGACTGTTTATTCAACACATTATGTAGCCCTTCACTCAATCCTTAACCATCACAAACTGTGCCTCACTTTAACCCTAAGCAAAGTTTAACTCTAACCTTTAAAACCAAGTATCAGATGTAAAAGATCACTTTATATCACTTCTCAGTCCCCACATTAACATAAGTTTCTGTAAACTGGTATACAGAAACATTTATGTCATGCAGGGAAAAGAAAACCTACACACACACACACACACACATGGCTGAATCACTGGGCTCAGTGGCATGTGACTGTAATTCAGCCTCAGAGCTCCATAAGTCATATCCATAATGGTCTGCATAGGACTGCATCGCAGTAGTTAACATTACCGAATCACTTTGATGAATAACTGCAGATGAAATGGCTTTAATGTGGTCCTGACTTATTGTTGGTGGTTCCTGATAACCCTCCAGGAAGCACTATACAGGCTACAGTTCTGCTTGTAGTAAATTAATAATGTATCTGGAAGCAATTTAAGTATTTTGTCTTCATTATGTGTAACTCATTTAAGTGCATGTTCATAAACTACAGTGGCACTTAGCACTAAATTGGTGTAATCTAAATTTATGGAGCAGATATTTAAGAAACCAGGATATGTTTGTCCTTCAGTGTAGAGCCAGAGCAGTTGTCAAATGGCAGAAAATGAAAAGCTGATTTTTTTTATTTTTTTTTAAATAAATGGATTTTTATTGATCTTTTTTTTTTCTTCTTTTCATGTTACAAAAAAATATATGTTTGGTGGTTTTGGTGTCTCAAATATTAGATTGAGCTACTTCTTGCAGTAGATTACAGTTAAGTGTTTATTTTTGGCATTTTGCCTGATAGCTGGGTTTATTCCAGATGTCACCATGGATTCTAGCAAATTACAGAGGTGATATTTAATCAATAAAGAAAATAATTGCAGCACTGCGTTGGTGATTGAGCTGTTCAGAAGTTGGAACATTTAATTTTTTTTGTAAATGCGAACAGATAAAAATATGGCTCCAGCAGCCTGTTATGACAATTGATTTTCCATTTTGTAGAACATTGTCCAATCTTTAAAACATGTCATTCCTGAATGTTTGTTGGATTGTTATGATGATTCTCCCAACGCTCAGACTGTCACGTTGTTGCCTGTCAATTCCTCCCTGCTCATTGTTAGCCGGAGGGTATAAACAGGATTGTAAGATCAATATTTGAACCCGCCGTACCTCATGTCTCATCTTTCTCTCCCTCCTTACTTATCAGGGTATTACAACGGCTTGTTGTATGCATGACGTCAATAAGACGTTTGGCAGGATTAGGCCAGGGCCTCCACAAGAGGGACAACTCTGCGTTCATCGCTGGCTTATTAAACATACGTTTGCCTCTTTTCCACCTGTAAGGCTTGCTTTGTGATCCACATCACATTTCTCTCCAGTTTCTTTTATCTGAGAACCATTGTTCTGACAGCTTCTTGGTTATTGATAAAAGCGCAGTGGAGACTGACAGCTAATTTTTCCTGCTGAAGTTTAGGCTGTAATTGTGCCTAGAGATATGATGACCCAGTTTGAGGCAATGAAGGGATAACTGACTCCATGCAAAATGTGAATCCATTTTATAGGAGCCAAGAAAATATATGCAAATACTAATATAAAAGATTCCATCATTTGGAGAGAATCTGGGCCTCTTTTGACATGATAATGGTTTCATTTAATATGCTAATAAACGTACAAAACTGTGGCCCCATTATTTATTTTTTGTATAGTTCAGTTGTCATTAACATTAGGTTAGGCAGCAGCTCTCTCCCACAATGATTCAATACTCCTGCAGACCCTTGATGGACAAAGTGGAAAAGCCTCTAAAAGATAAATCGGCTTGTAAATACGCATTGCTAAGCTTTAAATGTGTTTATTACACTTTATCTATTTATATTCTCCATGCAGCTATGCCAGTTTAAAAAGATGCAGTCCTGCTAAGAAGGCACTGTTCTTAATGCTTTTTTCTTTAAAAGGTTTAAAGGTTGGCAAAAATACTGAAACGCATAGTCAAATATATAAATAAAAAATATCCAAGCAGAGTTATTGGAACTTTTATGAAGCTTTTTTTTTTTTTTTTTGGCAGAGCATTCAGAAGTGATGATTCATTAAATGTCAAATTGGCAAACTATTAGTCAATGGTGAGAATTTTCTCTTAAGATGGACTGCCTGAATGCTCTACATTCACAGCAAGTTTAAGAGAGGGACAAACAGCATGATGTACTAGATGTGGCTATTTTTTGTATTCAAGATAAGACTGTACAATATTGGGCAAACATGCAGTTTGCAAAATTATTGTTGCAATAAATAAAGAAAAAACTTAAGTATCTGGACTGATTTCAGATGTATTTACGAGAGCTGTTAGTTGTAAAACGTCCCCAAAAGACCAACTTTTTCCAAATGCAATCCTCATTAATACACCTGCCCTTGTTCTATTCCAAGTCTAAATGTCTTTGCGATTTTGAAACTATCTTTGCAAAATAGATATTGTGCATGTTTATATTGTGATAAAAATACTTGTGCAGATAATTTCAGTAGGAAAGCTTAGAGACAAATAAAAATGAGCAGACAAGCTCTTCAGTGCTAATTGCCTTGGAGTTGTCATTACCTCTGAATGCCTGTGATGGCTCAAAACTCAGATAAATTGCTTTAGAAGCTTTTTTGTTGTCAACAGTAGACAGAGATTATCTTCAAGGTACTAGTGCTGCTTTCAATGCCCTGCTCCACACAGTAGTTTTCTTTACTGCCCAGCTGGTCCTGGAAATAATGCTTATCGTCTCTTATAATGGGTAGGAGGAAGAAGGTGGCAAAATACAAACCAATCAAGAGTGGAAGGTGTCAAATGGGTGTACATAAATTTGGATTTGTGGAGAATCCCTCTAAAAGACTTTTCATAGTGCATGACAATAACCAGGTGCCTGTGTTTCTATAGAGCTGAAACTGCAACAGGCAAGATGGTTGCCATTATTTATGTTAACAGACTTCACCCTTGATTAAAAGGGCGCTTCCTTCTTTGATTTACCACTGTGTACCAATCACACACAAGTGTTTGTAGCTTCCCACAGACTGTTATGCTTTTAGCAACAGACTTCATATGATGCAGGAAGTCAAAAAAGGAAAAGGTGGAGTTTACAGCTTCGTCTGCAGATACATCTGCTTGGCATGGCATTAGATGTTTTGTGGTAGGGATGTAACTGCACAAAAAGTCAGACCTCTGTAGCAGCTCAGTAAATTTTCATTACAGCCCAGTCACCAAAAGAAGATGTTAGATTTTTTTTAGTTTAAAATTTTCTAAAACAAAAGAACTTGATCCCAGGAGGTGAACAGATGTTTTTTAGACCAAACCACACTTTTCCTAGCCTCTAACCAGACTGTGTTGCTTGAACTTAATTCAGAGAAACACTATGAGAACAGCAAAGACACTTACACTAAAGTTGGATTCAGACAATCTCCAGGCTCCATGGCCGTTTATTTTATCACACCTTCAAACTCCAGAAAAGGTTTTTGGGTGTCATCGTTAAATAACGTGGATGCCAGTGCATCACAGCACACACAGCAAAGGTTCAGAAACATTTTAATTATTTGTATCCACAGTTTGCATAAATTTAAAATGGTAATTTTTTCACTGGCAAGCGGATTGACCTTCAACACTAACAGCATCTTACTGGCTATTGTTCTTCCTCTCACAGATAATAAACTCAAGTGCTGGCAACATTAAAGAACAAGTTAAAGGAAACTATTGGAAAACTGACAAACACATCAGATTTGTCAGTACTCAAATAGCACAAGGGCTTGGCCCGTACATTCTCATGTAGCACTGTAAGATTTTTTGATTATAAGCATAAATCCTTTGTCTTATATGGCCACAGTGATAAATATCCATGAAGTCTGGAGCCACTTTCATACATAAACAAGTGCAGGATTAGTGTGATGCAGAAATCAGATTGTTGAAACCAGTGTGTTTTCTTCTCAACCTGTTGGAAATAGGATTAGGATGTCAATGGGAGGATTGTATGTATTTGTACTTATCCAAAATAGTGTGGGGTGAAAGGAAATCAGCATACAGGTCAGACACGCATTCACGTGCTCGGTGACAGGAAATGCTGCTGAATATTTGCTGACACGTTCATACATTGTCTCACCCTCTGATGATCCGGAGATTAACTAGGGGGCCTGGGTGGAAAATTGGTGCATAAAGTCCAGAGCAAGTGTTGCAGACATTTGCATTCTCGCAAGCCATAACCCTGGAACATCTCCAGAAATTTTCAGCCCTCCAGTACATGTGTGAAAATTATTGTTTTAGAAAATCTGTAGGGAGAGAAACTTGCTGTTTAATCTGTTTCTGTCTCATTGTCATAAATGAGTTAGTTTATTCACAGAAATGCCTGACAGTGGCATAACCTTTGCCACCGAGGACAATCCTGCAGCATGCATGCTTGCAGCATAGAGCTAAAAGGCTCCTTGTCTACAACCTGATAATTAAGGACTGCTGTTACTCACATGTTTGAATTTGGTTTCATATTTACATTAATTTTTGAGCATGACTGTGTGCACCAAAGTATAATGTACCTACAGTAATGATTCAAGACAAATATGCGTACCTTTACAGTGCTGGGACACTAACAAGCTGAGCATTTCTTGTGTGAATAGAAAATGGAGAAATCTGATATCTGGTTAATATTGTGTTACAATTTTGTTGCTGAATTCTAATTTTCTTGAGCATTCACATGGTGGGATTTTCTCTCATAAAAATCATATAGCTTTAAGTAAATTTGTCCCTTTCTTTTCTGTTTGCTGAGTTGTGAAGAACTTGCATCAGCAAAAGCAAATTGAAATAGGTTGGTAATTATTTCAAACTTGTAAACAGTGATAATATACAGTATTTATAGTCTGACAGCTTCATATTCTGGCTTTGATAAAGAGATTAACAGTTTTATAATTTCTCTAAATGAATTAGATGGTATAGTGAAGTATCTCTGGGTATTTTTTGGCTTAGTAAATACCTTCATTTGGATCTCTCTTTTAAAAGAAACCTGAATTACAGATTTGTGTTCTTAAAGCAACATCTCTGAATGCCAGATGAAAAGCTGACCTCGTGTGGCATCTTTTCGCTACATGGTGGACTGTTTTGTGCAGGATTATCAAAGCATCAGGGTTTTCTCTTCATGTTGCTCCCACGCTGTGGGAGCTCACAGGCAAGCCCATGCTCGCCCGAGACTGACAAACATCCCCTCTCTGGTCCCTGTACGAGCCTGGTTTGGTGAGGAACAGTTATATGCAAGGACACATTTTCTCCACATTTGAATACTGTAATGGGCAATCTGTTTGATCATTTTTTATGAAACAAAGCCATGCTTTTTTTTTTTTTATGAAAGAGTAAAGTTATTCTCAATGCAAAATGAATGACAGCCAGTTTATTGGACAAAGTTAAGACGTGGGAGTTGTTGAAGGACTGATTTCTATTGACTTTTACTGCTGGCTGGAACATGAAGCAGGCAAAATTAGTGTAATCCTCTAGTAGAGAAAGATTCAAAGCAGTGACCAAGCTGATTACCCTTGTGTTCACCTTGCCATCTCATAGCTCTGTTACAGGGAAGCAGAGAGTAGAGGAGGGAAAACTAGTAATCTTTGATGACAGACTGAACCTTTTTTAATGCTTATTGGACGCAGAGTATTTTTAACCATGCAAACTCTGAGGGGAGTAAACTGTTTGTTTTAGGATTTTGACAGTTTGTTTGAATATGTTAATATTACAGAGAGAACAGGAAAAAAGGGAGGGAGGGAAGGCACATAGAAGTAACTGCTTATTTCCAATCAGGTCTTGTGATTACATTATACTTGTTTAATGGTATTACATGGTAGTAGTGTGGATTTATAGTTTCTGGACTTTAAATATTGCTTTTAAAAAAAAAAAAAAAAAGCCAATTTATGTTATTACAAGTGATGTAAAAGCATAGTGTTGTACGCTCTCCATTAGCTGCATGGGTTTACATTACATCAAATATTAAAAATAAGACTCCAAAGTATGAGGATGAATTTATTAGTTTCTCCACATGAAGGTGTACAGGCGTAACCACAAAGGCAACATTCTGGTTATTGAGGCCATGATTTCAACTGCACTCAGGCATGAAAGCTGCAGAGAAACCATGTGCTGCTTATGGGTTCTCTTGCCAGGAGCAGGTGATTTTCCAACAAGGAAGGTGGCCCAGTGGAAAACTAGTAAAGATTTTAGATAGCAAACAAATAAGGAGTGGCATAGCTCTTTTCATTATACACAGCTTGCACTATAGGTGTTAAATACTGTGTGCTGTGTTATAAAATAAATACAAAATATAAATGCATGTTTGCATATGATTATGCAGAATCTGTTGATTGGCAGGACACTTTGGCTCCATTAAAAGGCTTGAATGGGCTTCGGTTGCTTGCACATAAACTATAAATGTGCAAAACCATTGTTCAATGCCGCTTATCTGAAATCAAGCTTTTTATTAGCATTTACCATTTTATCTGCTTTAGAACAGCACACAACAGAGGAAGTCTTGACAAAACCAAATATCTGCTATGTACTATCTATTGTATTCACAACACCGGAAACCCTGAAACACTGGCTGTCGCTCCCAGAAGAAAGCGGACAACATCCGATAAGTTCCCAGATTGGAGAGTAAATCAAAGAATGGAAATACTGTTACTGAGGAGACTATAATTAGAGCATAAAATGACCTTGTCATGTGTGACATATCCATTTAGAGACAGTGCTATAATTGGGTGTAATATGCTGCTGAACTATTAATCAAAACTTCCACTGGAGATACGTATAGTGGGACTGCTGTTAACTTAGTTTTAGAAAATGGACATCAGACAAATTGAGAAACCGATGTGGCACTTCCTCTCAATTACTTCAGAGGCTGTTGGTCTGGGTATCTGATGGGTAGTGAGGGTCAAGGACCCACTAACAGGCTATGTTATGTTGATTAACACACAACCTAATGTGGACCATTCCTGGCTAGCTGTAATCAATTTAATGCTGAGGTTATGCACACTCACCCCTGCATATCCTCCCCTCACACCCATTTCTTCCCCTTTGTGTTCACGGCCTAAAATCAGCGTAATTTTGGAGGTGACCTGCTGCTCCTGAGATTAAGTTATGTATCATTCTCTTAATCCTTGCTGACAAGTGTGTGGTAGTGGTGAAGCTGACTTCTGCAGCATGTCATCCACTAACAGATGGCATAAATCATTCTCTTAAACGCTGCATTAAGTATTAATCATTCTCAGTGCTGTCACTGTCACACTGCTCGGTGGGCCGCAGGCATGCAAAGTGTGATTAATGAAGGTGGAGATATAAGGAGCCACTTTTGAGCCCCGCCCCTTTTACCTCACGTCCCGCATCGGCTGCAGTCGGACTGCTGGGGCAGTTGCACTTCTGCAGCAATGACCTCGGGGAATCATGGGGGGTAATTCATGCTTTGATGTGGAAAAGCCCAGCTGTCACAACTGGGAAAGGTAAAGAAGCAATAAATTGTTGTTAAAGATAGTTTGTTTATTACTCTTCTCTGGTAAGTCCTTTTGATTTTTTTGTGACTCTGTGTTTCTTTAAAGCCAGACTACGCAGAATATTCCTTATTATAATAAAATATATATTATATAGTATATTATAAGAAACTAGACCCATATAAATAATCCTGGTAATTGGTATCATCAGCTGATATTTAGCTTGTTGACTGCAACCGGCCTGTCTGCAGATAAGATAATATAAGTCATTGCCAGTGGTTGAAAAATACATCTCGGAATTTAATTTAGTTGGGATCAAAACAGATTTTTGTTGAGCCATGTAAGCACTGAAGTATACTACTTCACTACTGTCACTAGTAGCACAGGTCACAGGACCCAGGCTGGCCTGTGTGTGGGTTGTCAATCAAACCCTCGCTCAGGTCAGGTGAAGGGAGTCCCACAGGAGCATGCAGGGAGGCTTCGGGCGCAGGATTGAAAATCCCTTTTTGTGCATCTTTTTATAAAAGCAGTAATGTGTAAGTGTATATTGATACAACTAAAATCCAGTCAAGAAGCTCTTATTTACATTTTTTGTCTTTTTTAAGATGGCTAAAAAATTAAAAAATTGTGATTGAAAAGGAGCCCATTAAGGATTGTCAGCTCACAGTTCCTTAAAACATTCGTTTAAAATATATATATATATATATATATTTATAGATATTTATAGATATATGATTTTTAAGCCACAGTGTTATCTAACCGAATCACGTGGCTATGCTTATGTAAAAGTCAGAAGATGAAGAATGTCTAGAACATTTGTTCACACGATCCACAGTGTGGTTTCAAACATACTTTGTAGAGCCGGGCGAAATGGCCTAAAAATAAAATCTCATATAATCATATAAATTATATGAATGAATGCCAGCTAAAAGAAAATAAATGATGTCATAACTTTACTACGTATAAATGACTTCATATCTTGCATAGAAATATGCAACACAACTGCATCCATGATCTCTTTCCATCTGGATCCTTATCATACAGGATCCACTACGGAAATAATTCCCCTGATGTTGGTCGTCTGTTAACGAGAGTTTGTGGGCTGAAGTTGACTTCTGCATCTTGTAGTCAGCAGCATTTCTCACTGCAGTTAAACGCACAGCTAAATCCCAGGCGTGAGTGACGACTCACTTCACTGTAAGTCTGTCTGACAAACACCGTTCTGGTGTGGAGGGAGGACTAAGTTCACTGCTAACTAAGGAAAAAAATCCAGATTTTCATAAAAATAAATCTCCAGTATTGGAAAATTCGATTTATCGATTTTATCAATTAATCGTCAATAATTCAATTACCCTCCAGTGGATGTGTACTGGGAAATGGACAGATATTCAATTAAATCCCTAGGATGAGCTGTTATTACAATGTCCATGTGACTGATCTCATTGAGACCCACATATGTAATTGCTGAAAAAAGGAAGCTCTAAAAAGTTTAGTTTTTGGGGTTGAAAACGTGTGAATTTATATGCTTGTCTTACAACTCTGTATATTTGGGACCTTTTAAGTGGAAGCGTGTAACCAAATAAAAACGTTTTTCAAAACCACATTCTGCTCTAATCAGACACAGCTTCTGCAAAAAGAAAAGAGAAATAAAGTAAATGAGAACACGTGCTTAATTTAAAACTCCTGTCACACAGAGGCCCGGTTCATTTACAAAAGGAAAAAGTTGCTGCTTGTTTTACTTTTGTGTGACATCTGTGACATGTTCAAACATGCCATTGAGAAGAAGAAGTGAGCAAAGTAATATTAAACAGTTGGGCAATAGCATCTATATAATAACTCAAATAGAGTCAAGATGGTTTTGCATTGACTCGAGCCTTTAATTATGAGTATAAATAAAGTAACACAAATTCAAATGACAAGAATGTTTGTCAATAAAATCTTAACAGCATTGTTCTTTTCAGTGAAGAACGAATCCCTTGTGTGGAGGCAGCTTTTCTTCATCATCTTTCATCATATTTCTCTTCCCACAGTGGCCCTCTGGTTATGTGGAGTGGCAGCGTTGGCTTCCAGATTAACAATCTCCTCTCTTGCTCCCCATGCTCTTTTGCTACTCTTGCCCCTTGGTGCCTAAGCTCCAACTTTTACTGCAAGTGCCCTAGATCTGACATTGATGCGAAGTGAAAGACCACTAGTGCTCGTCTGACACCCCTATTCCCCCCTCTCTGCGTCTGGTCTCCAATCTACTGCCTTTGCATTACATTTATTTAGCTTCAGGCTCTGAGCTTTAAAACCCCTTCATCCCCCTGGTCCCTCAGTTACCTCCCTCAGCTCCACTGCTGCTGCTGAGTTGCTGGACTCTGAGCTGTAGCTGATGTGGTTTGGCAAGCCGTGTGAAGCGAGATACAATGCATAATTATGTTGTCAGAGGGCATCGTGATGGAAATGTCTCAGTCCCTACACTTCATGATAGGATCCTTCCCCTTTCTGTTTGTAGCAGTTATACAAAGGAGACCCAGTTGATGCTGGTTTTCAGCAATCTGAGTAGTTATCTTCTCTAAACTGTTGCTATAGAGACAATAAGTGCTTTTGCTATCATATATATTTTATTGATTTGCTGTTAAGCCAATTGTCTTCAGGTTCATCCTCAAGCTTTCTTGATGTAATTAATTTAGGACGGGCTGCACAAAACATGCTCTCGGAGGAATTAGTCGTTCCTGATAACCCTTGGAAACCTATTGGTCTTCTTTTCTTTGGGCTATACTGGCTCTGATAATTAGGATTTGAAAAAATTTTCATTTTTCTTTAAGTTGTTGCTACTTCATACCTCAGCTGAACTTAATTTCAACATGATGATTGACTGTCTCCCTGATATAAATAGGTGTGCAAGTCAATGCAGGCTACATCTCCAGACTACAAACATTCATATGCTATTGGAAACAAAAGGGAATAGAGATTTCTTTAGCAACCACAGGACATAATAAATGCATGATTCTAGCCCCTTCATTCAGAGAAAAATAGCCTCTTTATAAACATTATATTAGAAATCCAGTTTCAGCATAATTAGATTTTATAATGAGGAGATGGATGTTTCTGAACACCTATCCTGAGCACAAGCTTGACAGATTCATGCTGAGAGAATGTGAAGTGTACCAGCGGGGTCTCTTCAACTGTTGGATGGTGAAAGCGGGATATTAAGGAAGCAGAGCCTCACAAAAAAAGCCGTTCACCCTCCCCTCGTCTAATGCCAGGTGTCCCCTGGTATTTTCACCTTTAATCTTCTCAGTAAGAAGTCTCAAACTACTTGATCCCCGATTAAGAACCTTAACTTATCTTACCTTGGCTGTGTAATGAGGCTGTAAAAGCCCCAGTGTGAGGAACGGTATGAAATAACTTCTTGGATTGTGCCGCTGTCTCGTTAAGCCTTAAAAATACTGTAAAACTTCGATCGTTTAGCTTCTAATTGTGCAGCACGCTACACCATTGCGCTACTATACTTGAAAGCAAATTGAAATATAGGACAGCTGAGAAATAGTGTTTCTGTTCTAACAATTCATTTTCCCTTTTAAGACCTTTCCAAAGACAAAGTTTGCACCTTATTGGAGGATATAATTACACAAAAGTGCAGTCATTTTTAAAGGGTTAAAAACAACCCTGAAGTATACACCTCTTAAAAAGATTGGATTATTTTCTGACCTTTTCTAAATTGCTGTGGTTTTTGAAAGCAGCTAAAACCCCTCACAAAGTCCCACCATGAAAATGTATTAGAGGTGAATTTATGTCCTGTGCAAAATTGTTCTTTTCTCAAACCAAGGTGTGGCAGCGGGAGTGGTAATTCTCTACAATTAGGCAACAAAATGGTATATTGTGCTACAGCTCTATTAATATTTTCTCTAAGACTTGGCCTCTAACTTAATGAAGAGAAAGAAATCTTT
The DNA here is from genome assembly GCA_037177495.1 of Rhadinocentrus ornatus. Lineage (NCBI taxonomy): Eukaryota > Metazoa > Chordata > Actinopteri > Atheriniformes > Melanotaeniidae > Rhadinocentrus > Rhadinocentrus ornatus. The sequence goes on from JBAMHW010000006.1 coordinate 19,023,574, forward strand.
CTTTATTGATTTAGCTCGAAAAAAATCTGAAAGTAGTTAAAAGTATCAGCTATGGAAGATAAATAGCAAACCAGTGACTTTATGTGATTTGGAAATGCTACATATTAGATTGAAATTCCTCTTGATGTCTCTTGGCGTCGACTTTCAAAAGAGAATTGGGTCGTCTCAGATGAATTTAAGCATGGAATTAAAAATAGATTCATACAGATAAATTTGTAAGCAACAATGTATCCCGCATGCTAAGCATAAGCTGGTGTTATCGTTGCATGTTAAGTGAAAACTTCTGTCGCAGACGTTGAGAACGGAGCAATGATAAAACAGGCTGCTCTCAGCATGGTGTCAAATTGCTCTACAGATGTAGCCCTTGCACTCTCAATTCTCAGTTAGTCTGAGCTCACAGCGGTTCTCTGGCTGCACACCTTTAACTCCCTCTGCATGGCTCCCACAACTGTGGCTGATTTTGTGAAGAGGAGATTGAAGTAGCCCGTGGGGTTTTCCATCAGTGAGTCTGACCAGCTGGAGCAGATTCCCATTAGAGATACAGTGGGGTACCGATGTCTGAAGCCTTTGCATGCTCTTGTGTTAGCTTTGTTTTTTCAGAATCACATCCTCAAGAAATATTTGTTGCATTTGTTTTATTAGGGAAAGCTACTTGAAAAATGTGTATTCTAGCTAACAGAAAAGGTTGCAGTGCAGCAAATAACTGCAAGTGAAGTTCGGTGAAGAACAGAAAACAACACCAAGCAGTTTAGTTTAGTTGTAACATTCAGTTAAAGAAGAAAAGCGTATGAGCAGAATTTAGATGTGCAGTCAGAGCTCACATAAATGGCCTGGATTCTTTTGGCATGCAGCCATATAAAACAAATCACCTCCCTGCTTAATGTCCTCCTACATCAGGACAGGAGAATGTCCCTATTCTCCAGATTTCTTAGAAATTTTCCTGGATCTTATAAGCTGTCTTCAGCTGTGCAGTTACAGCATCTTTTGGTGAAATGGAGTGTAAAGGAACCGATGCATTGCAGGGCCCAATGGGATTGTTCTTGAGAGTGTTTTTAAGTTAAATTTGATGTTGTGTTGAAAGGTCTAACATACGTGCTGTTCTTCTAATAACAGGTCCTTTCAGTAACAGTTGTGACTGTTGAAACTTTTGAAGTGCTATAACACTTCAGTGCTTCTTGTGAAGGTTTTAATAGTGTTAAATAAAAGATGTAGCAACATCATCAAACCATTTGATCTCCTTCTTGTGTTACAGCTGCTACTGTCATTCAGTTAGCAGCAAAAACTCCTACTTTTATTATACTATAATAAACCAAAGTGTAAAAACACACGTCTGCTGCAGCACATATAGCAGTACTGGTCATCAGCGCATCATTTGCACAACTGCCATTTTAGTGCAGAATTTATTGCATGATGTTTTCCTTTTTAAAACATCTGTGCACATGAGGAACTCGTCACAGCACATCAGGGCTGAAGCTGCTGAGGGATTTTTGGAGTAGCCTTTTCTCAGCCAACTCTGAGCTCCTTGGAAAATGGAAAAGACGGTTGATCAGCAGCGAGACCGAGCGGCGTCACTTAAAGGCCCTCATCTGCCTTTTTTTTTTTTTTTGCTTGACTCAGTGGAAAATTTACCTCGGGAAAGTGAAGCCACAGAGTTGCTTCCTGGAGTGAGCCTGAGCCTTTTCTTCAACCCTCACCTCCTTCACAATGGGCCGATGGTTTAATTAGCTTTCAAACAGCGAGTCTTGGCAGCCTTCCTTCTCTCTGTTCCCCCCCAGGCTACTCACCTCAAACACTGTCCCCTGCTGGTTGGATGAGGTCCAAGAGACAGCACCACTCCCTATGATCCATCCCTCCTTTTTTTTAAAATAATTTTAGATTTCTGTTGAGGCACACTGGTTCAAGACAAACATTGCAGTTGCAGTTTTGATGCAATAATTACCTTAAAATCGATGGTGTGTTGCAGATTAAAGAAATTTCATTTTATTTTGTTCAAAACTCTCCTGGTTTTGCAGTTTTAGGACTTGATGGTCTGTATTTAAAAGTTTTTTCCCCTACTATCTAAAGTATATGACTCCAAACTGCAGGGACACAATAGAAATTCAGTCAAAATAGAATTTTCCACCTAGAGAGCATTTTCCTATCTTCAAAGTGCAATGATTGAAGCACAGCTAATCGCTTAAAATTAGGCGTTTTGTTCCTGCCATCTTCGCTTGGCATAACAGGGCTGAAACATGGTCCTGCACTTGTCTCATCTCCAGCTAACTCTTTTTGCCCTATTCCTCTGCTCTCCTTTCTCTCGTCAGACAGTGTCGACGGCAAATGCTGTCAGAATCTGTCTGACTGGGCCCCTAGAGACCTGGGGAAATACTCACACTCGCCTCTTTATTTTGTTTAAAAATACACAGTGTGACGTTAGGGGGGAGAAAAGGACCCAACTTTAGCTCAATGCTGCTTTTTTTTTTGTCATCTTGTATCTGGAACACCCAGAAATGAGAAGATTGATTTGGAACATGTGCTGCTGGGTGGCCAGAGGTGGTTTCTTACAAATACTACAGTTTCTCCTCCAGAAATCAGCTGAATGAGTACAGTCTAGTCTTGTTAGTGCTGCATCTTTATGAAGAGTGCCGGCCTGAAATGCTTACTGAGGGCAAGTTAGCTAGCCGGAAACTCAACCGATATTAGTTAAAACAGACATTTGAAAGCAGTGCTTGTAAGAATGGTGAAAGCATTAAGGATTAACAGGAATGCAGGGGGTTTGTGTGGTGCGGCAGTCAGGATGTAGTTTTATTTGGTGTCTTTTTGACCATTTCTGCCTGGATTAAGTGTGAAAGCACATCCTCACATGCGATTGCTGTATGTCTCTTCCCATTCTTCTACACGTCCATCTTTGTTTGAGTGGCTGCCGTGTTTCCTCATGTTTCTGCAGTAGGAGCAGGAGTAATCGAAGCGGTGTACCATATATTACACATAAGAAAGAATGCTTACATACCAGTAGCTGACTCTCAGATTCATATATCAGATCACAAGGGACTGTCTCCTTGGCCCTAGCAGTGCTGAGATGGATGTAAAACAGCACTTAACTGGGCAGATGGCAGCTGCACCAGGAAGCTGGTCCACAGCAAGCCAAAGGACCATGTGCTTCCAAGAGCTGCCCCAGTGCGATGAGATGATCAGGTGGGTGTTGATTGTTGGCTGGGTTGGAGCCCAGAAAGCAGAGCAGGTGGAGGCCAGAAGGCGAGAAGGGCGCTGTTAACAGGTGAAACAGCAAGTCTGTGCAGTTTGACTCTTCGCTTCTTTCAGGTGTTGTAAGAGTCATGCCTGTTGACATTGTTGTGGTTTAAATTGGCATTGTTGTTCAGAGATTTTCCCCATGGACACTTAATTAGGTGCACAGAGCCAGCTGGAGAACCTGGTTGTTTTTTCTTTTCTTTTCTTTTTTTTCCTCCCTTCTACTTTTTTCACTTTGATTTAGAAGATTTTAAGAATTACCTCCAATATAATCATTTAGCATCATTATTGCAGGGGACGAGTGAGTTTCATTTCAGCAGACACTTTGTATTTAGGGTTTGCTAGCAGAGTGCAGTAAAATATATTTACATGGTAAATGGAGATCATTGCATCATTATTTCCTAAACAATTTACAAACCTTGTTATGCACACTTTGTGCTCTGGTCAAAAATTTCCATGCACCTGCTTATTGCCATTAAGACGCTCACCCAGAAATGACTTTCACATTGTTTCAGCAGCCTATCCGAGGCCAGCATAACAACAGTCTTGCTCCGACATTCACTGGCACAGCTTACTCATGACCCCTACCCCCACATAAATATTTTGTTGTTTTTAAAGAAAGTAGATTTAAATAGCTTTTTGTGTCCCCTTAGCGCAGCAATGTCACAGGTGGTACTCCCTGTCTTCTCTTATAATCCTTTAAAATGTCAGGCACAATGGGGATTGGGGCTCCTTCTCTTCATAGCTATGCAGTCGGTTCTCAGAGTTATTTGAATAGAATACAGCCAATAATAGCCTAACGATGTGCTGCATAATTAATCAGCTGCATGTTTTAGACTCAAAGGTCTGCTGTCTAACTATTGAGATTTCTGTTTTTTATAAGTTAAAAACACTAGATTTATACTGGTTGCTGCTCTGTCATTCATCATTAAGTAATTTTAGACGTGGTTTAAAACAGTTTGTGTTCAACCTAAATTCCAAGGTAAACATTTAGTGAACCCCAGTTTCTTTTTAAATGCATTACACAATGGCTTGTGACAGGTCTGTACAGTTTTAACACCAAATGAACTGTATAAACAGGTTTCTTGAATAGAGCAGCACCTGCTAAAACAAGCTGATTTAATCCTTTCCCACTGGCAGTAGTTGGTATGTTTATCCTCACGCCTTCTTTCCACGTCTAAAAGTGTGTGTATGTGGGTCACACAGAAGTCCATTCATTCCTTTGTAAATACATGGATTCTGATGCAGAAAATGTGATGTGTGCCAGACAGTTGGATAAACAAGTTAGCAAACAGGCTAACAAACCACAAGTTTGACAATCAAACTAATTAAAACTGCCCATACTGACGTGTCCATACTGCACATGTGAATACATGTAGATTTAGAAAATAATTACATTCAAAGAAACTGCAAATCTTCTGGTTGTTAGATCAGCTGCAAGTCAGTGTTGTCTGTGATGTTGGCTGCTGCATTGAAAAAAACAATGTAGGCCTATTTTCATGTACTTGATTTGCACCTTATCAAGTAGGTTTGATTTTTGCCCAAAGCTAAGCCTAAAGCAAGCCGAAAATGACGTGTTTTAGATGTTTCCCTGTTCCAACACACCTAATTCAAATCCAATAGAGCCAACAGCCTATTAAGTTCTACACAGTGACTCATTAATTTAAATCAGGTGTGTTGGAGAAGAAAAATCTAAAAGTTGCAGGACCCAAGCTTCCTCACTAGTTAACATGTAACCATGGCAAACTGTAAAATAGCATTGTTAATTACGACTGTCACTTTGTACAACACACCAAACAAAACAATGGATTTTAGCTTAAACCGTAAACTTTTTCTAATTGTATCAAAATAGTTTTCAATGTTTATTTATTTATTTGGGTATGAACTCAGCCAGGAAATGAGGGAAGTGTACATTATGTGCACCCCACTAGAGCCTTGCAGACTTGCAAACACGTCTTGTTGCCTAAAACAATTGTGGTGTTCTGATGCTAAAGCTGTTATACTAATATTTTAGCCTTAACTCACACTTACTTTCCAGATTATCCTCAGGGCTACCATCTCAAATGACATGATTGTATTGAAGTATGTTTACATATAAAAATATTTAAACTCAAATATATATTTAAAATGTAAAATATTTGAACAGATCTTTTAAGGATAAATTGCAATTAGCCGATTTACACTATCAATCTATAAATGAATCAAAGTTAATCAATTTATTTGCTTATTTTTATTTTTTACTGCCACTCAATCCTTGTCACAGGGTTAGGATTAGTTAACTCTAAACTAAAGATGTGATGAAAACTGGAATTTGCACTAATATTATTTTAGTCACACTTCATTGGTAACTGGCTTCTAAACAATTAGAACAATGGTGTCCAAGAAAATGCAGCTCTAATGAACTTTTCAATGCAGTTTTTGTGAATTACATGGAAAACCTGTATTTAGTTTTTGCATTAAACAGGGGCCAGTAAATTGTGCCAAACTAGCTCTCTGTGTCTGTTGTTATTGTTTTAACATTGGACAACCTGTGAGGACCTCTGTGCTCCGTCAGTTCTTGCAGCTATTCTGAGATCATCTCTCTGCTGAGCAAACTCTTGAAGTTAAAACATTTTTGAACTCTCCACATCTCTGCCAATAATTCATTGACTTGGGAGCTACAAGCTACAAATTCATCTCAGCAAACATCACAAATAGATATCTTTTCCAGACAATGGAAGTTCACTGTTATGCTGATCTTTTTAAGGCAGGGTGTTACGGTTTTTGTTTTTCAGTTTAGAAAACCTTTGCTTTTTCTTTCATTTCAAGTACTTTACTTCAAACCTTTAACTTTAATTTTCTTGGCATTTGGGCAGATGCAGGGAAAAGTCTTGGCTTTTACAAAACATTTGAGAATGTTTAACATCTTCAGCAGATTAGGATTTTACCATTTATAAAGGCTGAAATTATCGGTCCTTTGTCTCCTTCTCATTAATGTCAAAGGCGAGAATAAAGAAAGACAGAAGAGCAGGGACGTCTTATGCTAAACGCGTGCAAGAACAATGGATGTTGAGGGAGAAATAGAGTTGAAAAGAAAGGCATGGTGAACTGAAATACTCCCACTCCCCTCCCTTTGTGTGATCGTTGTGTATGTGGGTTAGTGGAATTGAAAGGCTGCAGGTTGTGGAGACAGCAATTGGCTGCCTTTATGTGAGCGAAATTGACAGGCAGCAGAGCGGCGAAGCTGCTACGGGGTATGTGGTTTAGCTGAGTTGATAGACGGCAGTCCCCCCCCCCCAGCGAGTTGCGACACTTCAGGCAATACTCAGCTGGTCAGGAGCTGCGTGCAGCTGGCTGAGGTTGGTTGAAATGACCATTAAAATGTTTTTCTTATTATTGTTTTTTGAGCTTAAATAAACATGGTTTTAAATGATATACTTGTGATCTCTAAATGAACCCTTTGTTGTCATTTGTTTACAGAGCACACAAAAAAGACCTGTGTTTGAACCAGGAAGTGTTTATAGCTGCTCTGCAAGGAGATTCATCTGATATTTATTTCAGCTATTCATAACAACATAGAGAAATTTAATTCCTCAGATATGCACATTTTTAAATTCAAACCCCTCAGCTGGATTTATGAGTACTAGTAAGCTTATGAAAAAACATGAATAAAAATGTTTATTTTGAAAAGTGTAGTATTCAAATGACACCCCAGTGTAGAAAATGTAATGGTGATAGTAACAGTGTGAATCATAGCACTAAATTGGATTATGAATCATTGCATTTATGTCAGGAATTATGAGTATCTAAATTATAAGCATAATTTAACACAAACGAGGTATGCCACAGTTGAAAGTTTATGTCCTTTTTTATGAGTAGTGGTTGGTGATATGTTTTTTTAACCACAGTAAATATGTAGGGTTAAGCTGCAAGGCAGCATTACATTTTAATATATGCTGAGAAATTGTTGAACTATATGAATAACAGTTGATTCATACAACATATGACGCAGTTTTACAGCAATTTATCTATAGACTAACAGCTTAGTGGTTTCAGTCACTGCTCTGCGAAATGATGCTTAAAAGCTTTGAGTTGAGCATTTACACATCAATTTATTTACTTTTGAGGGCCTAAATTAACCATATTTAGACAAGAGAGTTAAACTTGAAGCCTGATTGGATAAAAAGATGCATTTTCAAACACCAAATTATTGACTGTTCTGTATTTTAGAGTTTGGTTCTTTTTGAGTGGAGTGGATTTGTTGGAGACCGGTGAGGTTGCAAAGCTATATCGGCTTCTATTCCTACATTGGATGAATACATCCATTCTTCATGAATATCATGGTGTTTTAATAAATTATACAGATTTTATGCTAATAAACCGTAATTCTTTTTACATGCTTAAATGGGCGTAGATTGAGTTAGCACAGGCTGTTACACTGTTATGAGACTTGTACACCATAAAAAAAAAACACAACAAAAAGTAAAACTTATTACAGTATCTTGATTATAGCACTAATTCGGTTTTTCCTACAGCACTTAGTGGGACAATTTTTGGCTATATGGCTCATGATGGGGTTAAATATCTTAGTCTGCTGCTTGCCTTTTCTGTTGTAGGCAGTATCTCTAGCAAATGTGTCTTATATATATCATCTGGTTCAAGTGTTATTTGGGCTTTTTTAGTTTTACCTGAGAATTATTAGTTTGAGCGTGAGTATTAGTTTCATACTAAATATGAAGTTACATACTTCATACTAGGTATTTCAAAGCATGTTTGCAACTAAGGTGGTGCAGAAAATTGCTCATGTTGTTGCTTCTACATTCGCATTTGCAGTAAATAGTTATTTGGTCCACTATGTTATCATGCTCAACTTTAACAGCTTCACCTTCTGAACTTTCTCCATCCATTTTCCCTGCTTATCATTACCAATAACACAAATGCTCTGCTGTGTTTGGCGGTGCAGCAGTGAAAAATGTCTCCCCTCGAACAGTATCTCGCTGTGCCACCTTCCCAATGTTGTTCAGGCTGTTTAAACTGGCCAATCTTTAAACTTCTTGTTTGATGTTTGAAATATGTGTAAACTTTTTCCTTTCTGTGTTTTGAGCCTATAGAATCAATTCATTAAAAAGATCTGTTCTAAAGATGTTACTCATCTTTATTCCTGGTTAAGGCATTTAGATTAAATTAGCTTTATACACATAGACCACTTTCAGTCACATTAATGGTCTAATCAGAATGTTCAATCAGAAAGAATTTTATATTAGATCAAGAGGGGTGGTTTAACCCTACTTAATAATTAGATCAACAGGAAAATCTGACCATGTTTAGCTTCAAATGATTGAAATAAATACGTTCTGTCTGATCAACCTCAAACCGTGTATAGATAAGGTGACTTTTACTGAGTTTGTAGGGGTAAGAAACATGACTTAAGCAAAACTTAAGAAGTTCTCTAAGAAACTTATGAGGTGTTCAGAATAGTTGAACAAGTTTAAATATAATCATCTGTTCTTACAGAAAATACTCAAAATACATTCAAACAGAGATCTCTGTAGTGTAAAAAAAGTGGCATAATGTTGCTTGAAGTCAGTCGCTTAGACGGTATCGTATGTTAGTATGTAGTGATACAAACCACAAGCTTTATAATTAAAACTATTTATATTCTATGGTTGGATTGATTCATTTGAAAAACTATTAAATTACAGACACAATTCTTCTCACAATTCAGAAACTAAAAACCATGGATTTTTTGTCTGTTCTCAAATTTGTTGTTTGACATTCTGGCAGTTTAATTAAAACCACTAGTACTTGATTCAGTTACAAGTTGCAAGTCCAATGACATTTTCCGTGCATTTCATAAGAGTGCCTGCCTTTGTTCCTCACTGGTTGAAAGACATAAGTCTTACAGTCCTTCACTATGTCAAAGATCTCCCTAATTATATCCATAAACTTCCACAGATCCTTCGTGACGTGGCTCTGTGTCTTCATCTCTAAATTTAAAGGATGCATTTTAAGAAACTGGCGCCCAAAAAGCAAAACAGATGTGGAAGACTAGGCCATAAGAAATGAGATACTTTTTACTGCTAATTAAAGTGATTTATTTTGTGTGCCTCTATATTTTCTCTACCGTCACATTCAGTTGTGTCCCACATTTCTTCTTCTGTGGAAATGGAAAGAGCTGCAGAGTGGAGATGACTATGCAGGTACGAAAAGAGCTGGTGAACCATTAACTCAAAATAGACCATTCTGAAAATAATAAGTGTCTTAATTAAAACGTCTCATCATGAAAACATCAATGTGAACTGATTTTTTTCCTACCCCCTACATTAAAAACCACAGGAACCAGAAAGTGGAATAATTGATGATTCCTTATTTTTCCCCAGAAGGAAAAACAAGACGAGCTCAGACTGCTTTTGTCATGGTGTGCTTGTTCTTTTCTTTGTTTTACCATCAGAATAGCACAGAGGGACTGATATGGGAAGAATAATGTTTCTGGTTTTATTTCTTTGACAGCTGAGATGCTTTTATCATCAACCCAACATCAAGGATGAAATATTGTACCAGTAGTTTTAAAGAAAAGGCATAATTAATTTCAAGATGAATTCCAGCTGACTTGTATCTTAGAGCTGAGCATGAATGCAACTGCAGGAAGCTTTTGTGTCATTGTTCATCCTCAGAAAACGAACAAAGGGAGAATTTTCTTTGCTTGTGTAACTGAACATTTGAATTTAGGGTTAGACAGTATAGAAGTGATCACAGAGGAGGATCAGAAGAGGTAGGAATACTGTAGATCCTGCACCTAATTGTATGAAAACAGCCATGTGAGGACAGTTCCAATAACCTAGTTTCATATCAAAATGTGTCAGTTACTTTGATTTGTAGTGCAAAAGGATTAGTTTGCCAATACACTGTAAAACTGTGAGCGCTTGTTTTTTCTGGGAATAATGTTTGGGCAGAACTTTTCAGTATGAAAATGTAAAACAATTGAAAATAAAGTTTTTATGTGCGTTATCATGAAAGCAAACCACATCCATGACCTATGCTAAACATAACCAAGAAGTTTTGCAGCCTAAACCAATCACTAGCTTGAAACAAAAACAAGTCTAAACATATGCAACATCTAAACATAGATGAGAAAAAAATTGACACCAAACAAAGTCTCCATGGTGAAAGTTCATGTTCATCAAAGTTTAAGCTTTATCTGTTTCTGCACTGTGGAAAAAAAACAACCTAAAACACTCACATGACATTCACATTAATAGAAAGATATGGCCAGAAACATGGGATGCTTACACACATGCATTATGATGTACACTTGAGACCAATATTTGACAAGTATACAAGTGAACAATCTCAATCTCTGAATTATTTTTAGTTAATAATACAACAGCACTTTACTTTTCACATTCTGGTTGCAATAAGGCAATAACATTAGGCTACTTGATTAAAGTTAAAACAAGGTGTTTATGATTAGTGCTACAATACATTAGTTTAAAATGTGATTGCCACCTGATGGATACCATTTTGTTGGTTACATATAAACATAACATGCTCTGTAAAAGTATCACATACTGTTTGGTTTTGGCGAATAACATGTCAGGTTATGAAATAATTATAGCTACAAAAATGTACAGTAGCTGGGATATGTAGTAGGGCTGGACAATATATCAAAAATTTACCTTCATCGCAATACTAGCCTTTTCAATATACTTACAGTGAGGAAACTAAGTATTTGAACACCCTGCTATTTTTGCAAGTTCTCCCACTTAGAAATCTTCGAGGGGTCTGAAATTTTCATCGTAGGTGCATGTTCACTGTGAGAGACATCATCTAAAAAAAAAAAATTCCTGAAATCACAATGTATGATTTTTTAACAATTGGTTTTACTTTAAGGAAGGCGCTGCGATGGCGTCATGCTATTACGTAGTTGAGACGTAAATCTCTATCCGACTGATACTCTGCCTCTCAGGTAAGGTTACAGTTGGGTGTGGGAACGTCACCAGATTACAGTTTATGCACATTAACCGTCCTGTCCCAACCTGCACTGGTTTGGGAAAACGAGGCTAAAAGTATGCATGCTTTCTTGCAGCACATCTCAGTGTAGTCTACCCTGAAGCTGAACACATCTGCTGTACTTCTTCACCTTCTTCAAATCCTTCCTTTTCTCAATCTGCTTCCTGTCCCTCACTATATCAGGACCAGGCCCATCCAGCCACCAGGGTTGAGTTATTAATGCCCGGGGAGGTAGAGAGATGATTTCATTGCGTATTCAGGTGTGGGGATAGATGGCTTTCAGAGGCAGTCAGGGGAGTGCAGGCGAGGAGAGTCTCTGTAGAGAATAAATATACCTGTCTCCTGCTGATGCATAGGGCCACATTCACTGCAATGCAGATCAGGCACTCTATCTGCTTCCACCCATTCCCACCTGGATCCCCACCAGGCACAGTCTCATACTCTCGGCAGATTTAGATGAGGCTTCTTCGTGAAGTGGAAGTGCTCTCAGCTTCCCAGCATGGTTCAGTTCTCGTTTATTGCTGTAGGTTCAACAAGCATCTGTATGTCTTTGAGTCACATTTCCCAGGTGACTTGACAGGTTGTGGTTTTCATCACCATCTAGACTCCCTTTTTTTTGTGAACTTTGTTTAGGACTCAGCTATTTGATTTTATTAAACTGGCTGTGTTTTCATTTGACCTAGACCAGTTTCAGACAATATGGACCAGATGATACTATTTTCTGGCTCTAAAGAAATAAGACGCCCTGGTTCCCGGGGTGGGTGGCTGAAGCATCTGGGTGGGTGCTGGCCCGCACCGGGTGGATGTTTGGGGGGGCCCGGTTCTCCTTGGCATGGTGCGGGCCCTCTGCTTTTGTGTTGGGGGGGCTGTCCCTGGGCTCCTGGAGCCCTGGACCCTTCACTTGGGCCCCTGGCGGGGCCAGCGGCTACCTATCTTGGCCCACTGGGGCCTGTGCCCCAAGACCGCGGGAGGCTCG
>JBAMHW010000006.1:19039165-19055172 GCA_037177495.1 Rhadinocentrus ornatus
GTACTCCCCCCACCGCCTCACAACGTCCCGAGTCGAGGTCAGCAGCCCCCCATCCCCACTGTACACAGTGTTGACGGTGCACCGCTTTCCCCTCCTGAGCCGCCGGATGGTGGACCAGACGATTATTCATATTATCCATATTATGGCTTCAGTGCTCCCACACAGGTGCTGTGATGTTCGGGCTTTAATATAAAGTCCATAATAGTAATATCATCAAATGTTTACCTGAATGAAATTGGTCTAATGAAAGTGTGATGCCTTGAAATAAAAATTCAGTGGCAGTAAAACCCAGCATGCTGCAGGAGATGGTGCAGAGATGACGATCATCTCAAGTAATCACAGTCGATCATGTATTAGTTGTAAAAGTCAATCTTTAACTTTTTTCAACTCAAACACTTCTGTAGCTCCACCTCATAACAGCTCTTAGAGCCAGAGAGGAAGAGCCAATTAATTAGATATTGACTTTGGAAACTTAAATTGTAGCTTACCTTAAGCTAACAGAATCATTATGAACAAACTTCTATATTTTATCCTGTGACAGGAAGAGAATAAGAATATTTCCCAGCTGGTCCTCCAAACTAAATTGAATTTACCTTTTACATGTTGTGAATTTAATCAGTTTGATGTTTTGTGCTGACAGTGTACCCAGTTTTTCATTTATTTTCGTATTTATTTTTATTGATGAGGTGTGTAAAAACTTATTCTACTGACACAGCAACACACACCCTGATGGGATGTATTTACATCAAATTTATTAATTTATGTGTAAAACCTACTTCTAGAAAACACTCAGATGTAACCTGCTATGAGAAAGAATGAGAAACCTTAGGTACTCACAGTTTCCAAAGCTGGAGAGCTGAAGGAAAAGATCGAACATCAGTATCTTTGGGGGATTTGGGGAAATTGGGGCAGCATGTCTAAAGTGCCCAAGAGCTGCAGTATGTCAGTCTCTACAGCTTTATGTGCAGTAACATCTGTTACAAACACTGATTGGCTCACCTACATTAAATGATACCACTTAACTAACAGTGGTGCTTTATTTTAAGGTACTATGAAGTACTATACTATGACTATAATGGTCCATTTACACACTGCCTTGGTGGTTTGTCAGTCTAAAGTGGACATAGACCCCAACATGACACATTCACTGAACATCATGTTTTCATGTTTGCGGCCGTTACTCTTCCACTCAAAAAATACATGTAGGTGAAGAAAAATGTGGGGCTGGGCGATTTGGCCTAAAAATAAAATCTCCGATTTTTTTAGACCAAATCCGATTTCCGATTTTAATCGATTTTTTTCCCCCCTTCCTGTTTTACAAAAAACAAAGAAATTATAAACGGAAAAAAAATGTTTAAAAAAAAAAAAAAAAGCTTTATTGCAGTCAACCTAGGAGTTTACCTAAATTTAAAGTGCAACTAAACAAGCTGTGAAACAAGCTTGTAAAAGGAGATGGCAGGCGCTGCCACTGTAAACAATGAACATACAACATGTTTGCACTAAGTGCTATTCCACAATGAGCTAGTTTTTAAGTTTTGAGCATCCATTTAAGAATAGACCTCATTTCACTTGTGCAACTTTATTCTTACATAAAAAATGTAAAAAAATTAATAAATAAAAGTGCCTCCTCTTGGAAGAAAATAATTACTCTTTTTAGAGTTAACAATAAACAAATAAACAACAATTTCCCATTTTGGGAATGAAATAATGAAAATTAAAGTTTCATTACACTTAACATGTGTTTCAAGAAAATCGACCTCTTTTATAAAAACACTATTTTAAGAAATCCCTGAATGTTAACAATAAAAACTATATTTCAAACATACATTCATTATAACATTCTTGCTGTCTTTTGTTTAAACTACACGTTTTTGGCAAGGTAGACAAGCCTGTCTACTGCATCTGGCTTCAGGCATGCCCTGTGGCATGTGACAATGCCCCCTCCCACACTGTAAACCCTCTTTGATGGGGCACTTGTTGCAGGGACAGAGAGATATATTTTGGCCAGTTTACTGAGCCTTGGAAAGTTTGGTTCGTGGCGCTTCCACCATTGAAGTGGATCAGTTTCTGGGTCTATTTCTGCCTCAGGTGTCAACAGGTAGGTTGCCAGGTCTGTCTCTATTTTCACAGCCTCTGATTGTTGGGGACATGGCACTGGCACACCTTTTTTAAAGAAGGCAGCCAAAATCATTTTCTTATTGGGGGAAGCCTGTTCTTCTCTGCACACATGCACAGCTGGACCAGGAAGCTGTTGGGGTGCACTTGATTCAGCAGGCAGAGACATCAGTTCAGTGAGAGCTCTTTTTTTGATGTGTTCCACCCTGTCTGGGCCGATGTATGTTGTCTGGAACCTGGGTGTCCAAAAGTTTGTCCTTCACATGGTCGCTGTATTTATCATTAAGGTACCGCTGTATGTTTTTTTTTAAAAATTGTTTTGGTTAGCTCAGTGTCTTCCTCCGCTGGCTGTAGGAGACTAGTTTTGAACAAATGGAGTACCGGTATAATATAGGAAACACTGACGTAAGCCTCACCAGACAGGGCATCGGTAAAGTATTAGAGTGGTCTAACAGCCTTATTTACATACTCTAAAACATCTATGTCTTGCCAAGTGGGCACAAGATGACGGCTTTTCTTGTCTGAACCCAGAACACGAGCTACAGCCTTTTCCTGTTCTAGAAATCTCTATCATTTTTTGGCGTGAACCCCATCTGGTCGGGGACTCTGTTATTAGTTGATGAGGGGGTAGACCAAGCTCATCCTGTACTTAACTCATCTCTCTTCTTTTTTTCCAACTATAGGAAAATGCAGCAACAGCCTTTTTACAAACCCCAATAGCACGTTCAATCCGTGGGCCCATCACACCTTTCTCTGTATAATAAAACACAAATTCATCCGTTTTACTGTTATGAGCTATGTTAAACATGGTGATCAATATGTCAAAACATAATTTCTTCACATTACAGCATTTTACTGATGTAGCCGTATGACGTTTATATGTAGGTTACATATGAAACGTATATCACATACAAAATAAGTATACTACACACAGATTGGACTCTTACCTATGGCATTGTGTAGTTTATGTCCAAAGCACTGAAGATTTGGCCATTCGATGTCTTTCAGAGCTTTGACAATGTTGGTGCCACTGTCTGTTGTCATACAGGCGAGTTGTTCTTCAGTAAGGTTTCTGGAGCTCAGAGCATCGTTTAACCCCTCAGCAATTGCCTCACTTTTGTGATCATCCAGAAAGTAGGCCGTTTGCAGGCAGACACTTCTTAGAGCCCAGTTTTCATCGACAAAATGCGTCGTTAAACTCATATATGGCTCCATTGTTCGGCTAGACCACAGATCTGTTGTGGCAGAATAAATACGCACACCATCCAGCTCTCTTGCGATCCTTTCATGTGTGCAGTTGTACAAGTAAGGCAAGGCAACTTCTGCAAAATATTTCCGGCTAGGTAGCACATACCTGGGGTCTAAAGTTTTTAGCAGGTTAATAAAGCCGCACTGTATCTTTGGCAATATACAACGCAACCGCGTCCGTGAACGCTTTCCATCGGGCCCCAGTCTGATCATAGGGGACAGAGTGTAAAATGATTCCCCTACCATGGTTTTGTAGGCTGTTGCTGTTTTGAGCATTTTGTAGACTGCACGATTTCTCCCACTCCGTCTTTGGTAGCAACAGCCCTTAAACAGATTTTGCAACGTGGCGTTTCTTGCTCCAAATCCGAGGTCACAAAAACATACCAGCTCCAAATAATTGAATAAACTGGCTTTTTTGAGAACAAGCTCTTCTTTGCTAGCTGCCATGTTGATGTGTTTATGCGGTTCTGCGGGAAACCGGTGGGAGTGCACTGACGTCACTATGATCTACGGAAGCCCAAAAGGTGCTAGCGGGGGCAAGAAAAAAAAATATCTTGATTTTCATTAAAATAAATTTTCATAAACGGCAAATTCAAATTAATCAATTAAATCGATTAGTCACCCAGCCCTAAAAATATGATAATACATTTTGTGATGCTAAAACTGATTTATATCTGTTGTATTCAGTAATTTAGGGATCTATGAAAATCTATTAGTTAACCAACACAGACATGCTGCACATTATTTCATCCACAGGCATGTTTTAAATCTTTTTCTCTATGAAAAGAAAACATCATAAATAAAAAATTTATTTTAAAGTTATGATATCTGTAATAAAGCCTTTTATCAATGTGCCAATCATCCATTTAACATTTGTTATGATATATGTGCAAAACAGCATCCTAAACCTGCGTCTTGTTAAATGTCAAGGCTTAAAGGTATTTGTTATTTTATGTTTCAAATGAACTGCTGTCAAGGGGGGGCAGGAGTATATGCATTTATCTAACACCTCCAAATGATATCTGGAAAGTTAATTTGCTCAGGTATTCTCACATGCAGCTTTTCACTGCCTGTTTGAGTGTCTGATATGGCAATTTGGTACTCTGACAAGTCTTGCAAAATTATAATCTGTAAATGCCACCCTGTGGTGCTGGACTCTGCTGCTTTATTCTGCTCACTGACAGGACTGAATTTTTTACAAGTGAGTGAAAGATTAACTGCAGTATTGCCAATCAAAGGGATTAATTTTTATTTTTTTTTAAAGCACGTTACTCTTTTTCTGAGAAATGTTGGAAAAGAGAACATTTCATGATTGCACTTAGGCATCTTCAACAACTCTGTACTGCTAGTGGTGCTACTATATAGAGTCAAGCTTGTACTTGTTGGCTGATTATGATTTATTCAAGTGAAACGTTTTCAGCATTATGGCACCTAAAATAAGTGTCCTTATCATCATCGATCATCAGTTTATTTATAAAGCACTTTAACACCAGCCACAGCTAAAAACAAAGTGCTGTTCATCTAAGGCAGATAAAATAAAAACATAAAAATAACAACAACAACATACAACAATTAAAATGAACAACCTATGATAAAAGTAGCACAATAGAAAAAAATCTAGACCAGAAATCCAGACAATAAAAACTAATTAAAAATCAAATAAGATCAAGTTAAAGGTTTTGTTGAGACTTGATCTTATCCTTAAAACGTGGATATAAAGGTGATGAAGCTTGACAATATTTACAGTGCGTAGCTGGCACTAATTAGATAGCAAGGCAGGGGATTATTCAAGTAAAGAGAGGACAAGATATCAGATCTAATACAAAGAGCTACATGTGACACTAACAGCTGATATGAGCAGAGTGTGAGACCTGGAGCCATGATTAACTGCAGACATAAAACTAGGGAACATTTTACGTATCGTCACGAATGTAGCGGCAAATTGAAGTGTCTGCTAAACAAGTTTCCACCTTTTTTTATGTCCAAATAAAATCAAAGAGGAGTTATTGCACCAGAGTGCATGTCAGTGTATGTCTGCGTTTGTTTTCTTTTTTTTTTTTGGCTCTCTGTAAAGTCCAAGGAGTTTAGAAGTGATTTATTTAAATGGAGCCTTTTGCAGAAATCAAGAGTAAGCTCATAGTAAGCATTGAGTGTTGAAATTATCTTCATCATTTCTTCTTGTTGCTCTGCGCTGTATACTGGGTGTTTATTGGCTCCCAATCCAGAAATCTAATGCTTGGTTGAGAGTTTTTTTTTTTTTTTTGATTTTGCCTACAAGAAATTACATCTTTTACTTGGCAGGTACATCCAAAATGTTTAGAAACCTGGTAATTATTCAGTTTAAAATATAAGAACAAAAAGGATAAAATGTAAAGATGAGTTATAAAAACTGACAAAAGGGACACTTGTTGCCATTGCGATGTTGTAGTTATGTTAAGTAAAAAACCTTTTCAAAAAAGTAATAAGTGATTTATTTTATGTATATTTAATTTAATATGTATATTCTATAAGTTAGTTATTAACAGACTGTGAAGATGTCTCTTAACCTCAGTCCTGAAACCTTAGCATCATCTTACTCTGTGCTGGTGATTGCACTAAATTATGCTGTAATTATTCAGGTAAAAAATGACCACTGACACCATACACACCCACTGGTTCTCGAGAGGGAATGGTTTTGTCATGATAGATGAGCTGAATCTCTCCCTGTGTGTTCTGAGGAGATGACATTCCCAGGCAGCCCTGGCCTCGGATCCCGCCTTCCTCTTTTTGGACGATGAGACTTTTGTGAGGAGGAGTACGCAGGCTTCATTTACTGAAGCAGTGGGAATAATATAGTGCCAGCGTTTGGATGTGTCAGGTCCCATATCTCTGGCTGTTCTATTAGCAATAGACCCTGGTGCAGGGGCAATTAACCCCTGGCCTCAGCAGCAGATCTGTGCAGTAACAGCCCAGCATGGGGAAATAAATCAAACCCAGAGGGATAAAACACACTCTTCTTTCCCCCAAGTTCAGCCGCTACTGTATCGCCCACTGGACCAAGCTTACATGATGTGCTCCACTATTATCATATAATCACTGGAGGTGGCAGAGATGTTGTAGGTTGGCTGTAGGCAAGGGTGTTCTTTTTGTGCTACAGTTCACCTTCTTCCATCTACGGTATCCTGTGAGGGCAAAAAATGAACTTTTCTTGTATTAAATGAGAGGTTTGTACTTGCAGCAAGACAGATTGAACATTGACTCCAAAGCACCAGTATGTCTGAGAGGAGACCTACGCTTTTAGTATATAGCTTTAGATTCTGAGTTTCTTTTGTTTTCTTTGTTTGTTTGTTTTTTTTTTGGGGGGGGGGGTTACACACGAGGCATGTAAAAGCACAAGTACTGCTGGCTAGAAATTACAGTTGTATTTTTTTAAGGTAATTTCATGCTTTTGAAATGCATTTATGCGATGTGAATGAGAATTTTTCTCTTTTTCCTTTGAATTGGATTTTTTTTTCCCCGTTAGTTTCCAACATACAGTACTGTGCAAAAGTCTTGAGCCACTACTTTAGGCTTTATGAAAGTTTTTCAAAGTTTTTCATTTGACATTGGCTTTTAATCATTTTTAGTCCAGTCATTGTTTCTGACCTTTTCCAAACGAAAGAGTTTTTGTGTTTAAGTTACTTCACACTGCCTACTAATCATTCCAGCAAGGGATAACTCAAGGAAAGGACCGTTGTTGTGTCTATGCATGATTGACAACTTAGCAAAGGTCTCAATAAACTATCTACAGCAGATGAGCAGTGCCTGAGAGTTTTATCCTTAAGCACTTCAGCAAAAACCTGGGACATGCATCTTCGGCTTTTGTTTACTTTAAGGTGATCCATCTGTTTTCTGAAGCCTCCTCAGGAACTGTCTCCATTGAAGTGTGGCTGTCAAGAAGCAATTCATAAGGAAGAAAAATGAGGAGAAAAGACTGAGATATGCCAATTTGCACAACAACAGGGTTAAAAATCAGTGGCAATTGGCCCCAGAAACCAGACCTTAACATTACTGAAGCAGTTTGGGAACATCTTGACAGAGAACGGAACGACAGGCAGCCAACGTATGAAAAAGAAACTTTAAAATGTCCTTCAAGAAGCCTGTAGAACTTTTCCTAAACCTACTTTAGCTTCGTGACAAGGAACACCCAGGGTTAAACCTGATGTGTCATCCTTAACCAATTTACTTGACTATCCCAGTCTGTCTTTCAGTCAGTGAATCATGTTTTTAAGATTTTAAGAAGTTAACTAAATCATTAAAATTTGGAAACTGACAATTCAAAGAGGGGAGCACAGAAGAGACAGACATAATCCGACGTCTAAAGTGTAAAGCGTGAGCCGAGTGTCAGTAAAACACACAAAACAAGATCCAAAACAGTCCAAATTAATCTCAAAGCAAACATTGTGTTACTAACAAAAGCCCTGGAGCAGGCACTGAGAAACCAACAAGGAATATAAACCAGTAAGTAGATAGAAGGTTTGAATGCAAAATGCACAAAAAATATCTGGCAAGCAGTAGATGAACCACGAGGCAGATGTACTATAGTGAGTAATGATCAGATCAAACTCGAGCGTGGAAGAAAAGCTGCACAGGAACAGCAGATAAAATAACACAAAAGGCATCAGGAAGGAAACAGAAACCCAGAACCAGAACAGGAAATGGTTGACTGTGTTTTATTTACACTGGAGTTTATGTGACTGAATGATTGAAAGGGTCAACATGTTCAGTGTTTTTTTTTTTTACTGGGTTCAGTAAACGAAGGCCTACGAAACATTACCAATAAGTTACTTGCTGTGAAGTTGTTTTGTTTTTTTAACATTATACCATTAAAAAGCTACAATTTGATTTAACAAACCCAACTAATCCAGCTTTTCCAGCTTTAACCTTTAGAAATCTTACATGAGTAGTGAAAATGAGACTTTTGTGTCTTCACTACAGAGAGTCCTGCTGCTTTTTTGTCTTTACTCTCAAATTGGGAGCATTTGTTTAATGGCAGATTAGAGACAAGAATGGGCAACTATAAAACTGTAGACCACAGGAGTCACCTTCAGGACCTGCTCCTGATTATTCCCATCATTAGCATGCCACGTCTCATGCTGTCCTGCTCTAATTGTTACTGACACAGGCTTGGGTCTCATGACTGAGCCGTTTAAACTGCCCACCGATAGACTGTAATTGTCACACCGATAGACTAATGTGAAATATGGCAACAGATGCAGAGGAACAACGACTGAAGCACATTTATCTGAACCCAAGGGTAATTATAGCCTTAGCTGCTCAATATAATTCCAAAATAAGAAGCTACTTTTTGGTGCAACAGATAGCAAGTTTTCAAGCATTGTGATAATCACTATGCTTCCCAGCGTACCAGCTCTCCTTAAATGTTACTATTTGTATATGCGTGTGAGTGGGCTTTGCTTCGTGCATTCTTCTGGGTGGTAATTATCCTCAACTGCAGGTGCAATTATTGCTTTTTACCAGACTTTGTTTTCTATGAAAGCAATTAGCTGATTGGTTGTTTGTTTTGGAGAAAGTGAGCAAATGTGTAGGTATTGTTGCAGTTTTAGCACAGTCCGGAGTCCTGCCTGCCTGTGACTGATTCTCATACATTGTTCTATGATCATAAGCGCCTAAAACTTTATATTTAAAAATAATGTTGACTTTTACTGAAGATTTGAGACATCAGCTTGTGCAGTTTGTATTCATCATTTGAAGATGCTTGTTTGCCTGTCTTGTTAAAGCTTTTTGTGAATCATTTTGTCTTGTTGTTTAAAGTTTTTTTTGCAGCTGGAAGTGTGAAGGATGAGTTTGAGAGGACCACAAGTTGTCATCAGTGTATTTTGTAGAGATGCTAGATTAATCCCTAATGCTACGGTTACTTACACTGCATCACAGCTGTGGTCAGCGCTCACATAAACAGCTCTCAGAGGTCTCTTCTGAAAATGCTGGGAGATTGTCAGTGTGGCTTCAATGCACATTTGGCTGCTGCAGTTGCCGTCTGGTTTAAGTGCACATTTAATGGAGGAGGAGGATGTCTTGACTGTGATTATTCTTAAACTTTTCTATAAAATAGGAGAATGCTGATGGAAATTAAGAAATGAGTGATGCATGCTAATTGCAACGACTTGTTTGTATTGACCTTTATTCTGAAATTCTCCCTTAATTTGGATGTTATTGTTTTTTGTTGTCTTCCGTCGCTGTTAATGATCCAAAAATGTTGATTTGTTAAATAACAGAAGAAAGAATTTTTGAATAAGAAATTTGGAAATGAATGTTTTTGACTTTAGTGCCGCATACTTTTTCAGCCCCGTCCACTGAACTAAATCAAATATTTAATTTTTCCCTTCCCTTAGCTGCCGGCTGCACATTTGAAGAGGACTCCGACCCTAATCTGTGTGACTTCACCCAAGGGGAGGAGGATGACTTTGACTGGCTGCTATTTCGGACGTACAGTTCACCTTCTGCCAGCTCTGACCTCTTGAAGGGTGAGTACTCTCTTCTTCTGCTCCTCATTAGTTTTAGTGTAGCAACTTCAGTTAAACTGTAGTAGTACAGACTGATTACAAATAATCAAGCTACTTTTATCTGGTTCATCTGGCTCAGGACGAGAAGCTGTTTTTGAGCCTTGATATAAATTATTTTGCAATTCAGGTTCCTTTAAAACGATCATCCAGTCTGAATAATACCTTGACTTCAGACCAGATAAGTAAGGCTGTGTGCAGACCTGCTTATGCAACCCACATGTCCGGTGTCCATGATGCATCAGATTTAATGAAGTGTTTGCCGTGTTGTCTGCGTCCTGCTGACCCCAAGGATAATTTTATGTTAACCAACCTCACAGGACTAATGGAAACCAGCATTTTCCTGCCATCATCTCTTCCACTGGTGGCTGCCGGAGGGAGATGACATGCATAGTTTATAAGGTGCTCCTCCATCTCTGCATTAACAAATACCTACAGGGATCTGACAAAGAGAAGACTGCTGCTTCAGCTTCTTAGTAAAAATATCAGTGGCTGCAGTTAGCCCTTCACTAAAGTGCTTTTATCGAAAACCAGCAGTATGATTAGGGAATAGGCATCCTATTGGTCTGTGAAATGGTAATTAGAACTAAAAAAACCCATGTAAAAAACATTCATTTAAGTGCTTATTGTATAAGAGAAGGAGCAGCAGAACACGGATGCTCAGTAGAAGCATGAATTTTACAAGCTTGGAGTAGAGGATGGAAGTGATTTAATGGCAGAGGAGACAGTTAATATGGCAAATATGAAGATAGATAAGCTACAAGGAGCAGATGGAAAGATGAAAAAGGATGACATCTTCTAAACAGAGTTAAATGCAATCCTCAGGGGAGCATTCTGTCCATTTAGACCCATCAACTCAAATAGCCTTTGAAAATGGTTAGAATCATCCTCCAGGAGTAAATGGACCTTCTTTTACAAAACTGGCTCCTCGCAGTTTTGATTTACGGCGCTAGAAATTCCTTCTTGTATGCAGGTGGTTACGGAAATACAATCCTGAGGAGCATAAATCCCACATTTAATTCATAACCACACCTCATTCACCTCCACATCATTAGCATTCAAGTGAGAATCTGCCTGCAGCCACCAGCCTATTCATGGCAGGCGATGATATAATTAATACTTTTCCCTTTGGGTTTAATTAAAACTTGCTGCAATGGCATTTACAGAAATCCAGAGCCTTCGGTGGGACAGTTTGGCACAGGTGGAATGAGGCAGGTACTGTAATCTGCACATGACAGGGCTGCAAGAGAGGCTCTGAGCATCAGCCCTTGATCGATCGGCTCTGGGTACCAGGAGACAAATTTGGTTTATTTATTATCTGTTCATCCTTTAGCATTGCACCAGAAGCAGTCAGCTACTTGTTGGTGACAGCAGCATTTCCTCGTTATGCGACTTGATATTTTCATTTTTAATTAAGGTGGGTAACCTTGCTGCAAATACCGGCACAGGTAGTTTTTGTCTTTTTTTCCCACCTTCTTTGACTTAATCCCCTGCGTTTTGACTTCTAACTGCATTTCACATTGGGCAGCCAAGGTGGGGGATAACAAGAGTTTATGAGATAAGGCTATTTACATTGGGCCAGTGTTAACTTTGTAGGGCTGAAAAATTGGTGTCAAGGGAAGATTAGTAAACACAGCTGAGATAGCAGCAGCTTGAGGCTCCCTGGAGAAATTAGAGACTATCGCTCCCATGAAAAAAGAAAATAGTATTGGATTTAAAAAAAAAGAGAGATAGAGTGCAGTGAGATCTTAATAAGAATTCCGCCGTTTTATCACAGCCTGCTTCATTTTCAATTGGATTAAAGATGTCTGGTTGATATTGATAAACTTTGCTTCTGCTGTTTTTAATAAACGAGTCAGGCGTGCGGGACGATGACCTTGTTGAGAGGAACGCGTTTGCATGTCAAGCGTATCTTGTTTTATGAAAGCCAGAATCATTAGCCTTAAAAGTTACGCGGGTGCAGCAGTATCCTTTATACATTAGTGCACAAGATTCGCCTTAAGGGAAGAAAATCAATTTATCAGAGTTGGAAAGAGTGATTGGTGATTTATCTTATTTTATTTCTTTTTGGATTTCTAGCTTACGCCGTCCACATGACTACTTGCTGAAAGCCAAACTGCTTTCGAAGCCAGGATAAAGACTTGCATTACCATTGGTGTGTGAATCTGTGTGATTAGACAAATTATTGTAAGGTACATTCATTCATAGGACTAGGCTGTTTTCCCAGAAAGCATTAACACCCATTTAAGTCAGATTGATGCCTCCTTTCAAGAAATAGTTCTCAAAATTTCTCAACATAACTGAATAACTGTGATAGATAGGCATATTAGTTAAATGGCGGAGTAAAAAATGATGGAGCTGTTTGAAATGTATCTTTTTAATTATTTACTAGTGTGTGACTTTGATGTTTAAGCTTTAGAGCCCTGAACTTATCTTGGAAACAAAGGCAATGTATGAAAACTATTGCTTTAAAAGGAAAAATATGTCCCTAATATATCTAGCACAGCCTTGTTTTAACATCCTACATTACATACTACAAGGGAAGTTGCTAGCTTCAAACGTGCATTTTTGTGTTTGCAATACTTAAAAGTGTATTGATAAAATCAAGCAAATAAAAACAGATTCATCAATTTTTTAAGCAGGAACCCTGCTCGACCTTTTAAAACCACTTGTATTTGACTTGTTTCATCCAATGCATGATGATTCATATACAGCGCTGTGCACCTCTCTATGAATAACAACGAACATACACATTTATTGAAAGGAACTTTTCATATAGCAGTGATAACTGCCCCAGGGGAGAATTTAGAAGCATGAGTTACGAACGTAAAAATGCAAGACAGATTGTTTATGTGTGGAAAAGTGATATAACTGAACACACTACATTTAATTAATCATCTGAAGGTGAGTTTGTTACTAGTACCTGGCATGACATGGCACCTCTACCACAAAAGTGGCATCCCAAAGGAAAAATTTGTGTTGAAATCAATCAATTTCATACTTTCCAAGTCAAACCCCAAACCAATCTTGGTCTTACAACAGTTCTGTCAACAGATCACGTCTTTGCAATATTTTGCATTATCAAAATAAATCAACTTCTTTATTTCACATATTGATTATTTTCTGTCATTGTTCTTTTTTACTGTACAAATTCTTGTTTAATTTCAACTTAAAAGCAACTCAGTCTGTGTTGTACATTCATCAGACTGCGCTGCTGATGCCTGAGTAGTTGTATTATATATTTAGAGCTAACATATCTTGGCATACAATCATTTAAATAATTTATTGCATGCACTACATATTTGATATGAATAATGATATCCTCTTATTTTTATATAAGTTTCAGATTTAATTTATTAAAATTTTACATGGCAGGAATACACAGCACGTCAACACCTTGTTAAAACCACGGATCCTGAATTGAGACAAATGTACAATAAAGTCAAAATCATTATCACTAAAATGAATCTAAAACTCATGACACAACTAAAAACATAATTGCTTGTAATGCAGTTTAAAAGCATGAGGAATAAAAAAGAGTTTATGTATTTTGGTTTTACTCATGGGTACAAGTTTTCTGTGCCACCGAAAAAAAGAAGAAGGGCAACAGACAGGAAGCAGACGTGAAGAGCTGTCCCTCAGGATGTTGGTGCTTATGTAGAAATTAAACGTTTCAGTGACCAAGATTCATCTGAGCTCAAATGCTGCTGTGGTGCTTATTTTTTAAATGGCAATGATGCACAATTTCTACTTCATTACTGACAGTAAAGAACTCTAGGAGCAACATGCATTAGTTTCCTCTCTCTGCATACGGTGGACTGACTCATCCAAGGGCCTTTGAACTGGACCTCCCACCCAGATGGCTGCCCTGACCTTCAGGTGCAGAGAGAAACATTGCTGCTGTCAACCTGTAGTTATGAACAAATGTTTTACGCTTGTATTTTAAAACACAATGACCTATTCTAGGGCGGTGTAGAAGCACGTGTGAACATTACCCACAGATTGGAGCAATAGGCCAGCACCCGGTTGTTGTTGGCGTTCACACTAAATATAGTATTGCTGCCTTTCAAATAACTTTTTTAACACTAGTTCTCATATTGGACTTAGAGGTTGTGTTTCTACAGAATTAAAAAACACTCAAATGGTTTCTGGTTTCAAATAATTTAAATGAAAAATGAGTGAATAAATAAGTGAATGGCTACAAAATAATTACATTATTATTTTATGCTGCAATTGTACAGCTATCTGGTCCTATTAAAAAGTCACCCATTAGACTGTAGAAAAGCAAACTACTTCAAAACTAGCTGTAAGAATAGAAAACTATGAAGAGTTGCTGAGCGAATGGACCAGCTGCCTCCTTGAATTAGAAGATGCAACTGCTCGGTGTCAGCTCCGAGGTAGCGGAGCGTGTTGTTGTCTGGTTCGAATTATACATGTAAATTCTATAATTGAGTGTTAGAAATAAAGAAAAATGAATTACTTGTTTAAAGTTAATCTTTTCATAGTGGATACTTAGAGCTTTCCATCTTTGCCACACTTTCAGACAGAATTTTTTATGGACGGTGGGTTTAAGCAGTTCAGAGGCTTGATTCTGAAGACTCAAAACTGTTTTGTTACTCATCTATGATTTGCAGTGATGAAACTATTTCAGATGATAGTAGAGTACTATTGTCAATACACCCAGTGATTAACCCTGTAGCTTATTTTTATTAGCGCACAACTTGTTCTCACATAGACTCTAAGATGTGATCTTAGACTTCACATAAAGTATAGCTTTATGCACTATTGCAGGGTCAGAACCTGGTCAGGTTGCACATATGACAGCAGACAACATGTAATGACCCCAACAGAGCTAATTCATACTATCTCACACAGAGTCCTCTATTTCTATATCCAGCATCCTCTAGTTCCATTCTGCCTTTTACCATCTGCCACCTCTCACTCCTGCTTGGCCTCATCCTCTCACTGGGGCTCCACTTTACTGTGCATGTGTGTCATTGATGGTGACCTGAGATTCATTTGGGTCTTAAAGGGATGAGGCAGAGGGAGGAGACGGATATGTCTGTGGTGAGAGAGTTGTTGCTATCAGGGCCGTCCAGCCATCGTTACTGGTTTAATACTTCATTACACTGCCCTGCATGTCTTTTCTGGCAGTCTGCGTTCAACATTTGTTCTATAAAAAACAAAAGTATAGTTAATTATTCCAGAAAAGACATAATTCTTTTTATTTTCCTTTTAAGATTCTCTCATTTTCAGTGAGACAAAAAAATTATAAAATAAGGAAAAAGGTCTCTCTTGAAGAAAGCTGTGTCCAGCCCTGTAGTTTTTGTCTTAAATGTTTCCACCAGCTGATTTCATTAATTAGCTCACCTTTAGTTGGAGGGGGAAGAATGAATTAGTGAAATCAGTCGTAGTGTTTGGTGGGAATGGAAAAATTTCCATGGTCCAGAAGGGACACTGCTGTCTCACTGGGATAAGTGCTTATGACTCATTACCTCGAGGCAAAGAAGATCATATTTATTGATCACCAATGTCTAAAAGCCTAGTCTCCTCGTAAAGTATCTCAGAAATGCCTGTCGCTACCCAGAAGCTTTTAAAACACGATGAATTAATTGGATAGTTATTTAGGGAAGTGAGCCTTGGCTCCTTTTATACCTTCCCAACACAGCGAGGAGGAATCATTACCGTGAATGATGGAGGCACAGTTGGGCATGGCAGACATTTTGCCTGTCTTTGAAGCCTGCAGTCTAGCTGGTGTATACTCATCGTCCACTTCCTTTGTTCTCTGTTTTTTTTACTCACCCACACACACTCCCAGGTGAGGGGTAGGTATGGTAATAGCTGTAGTTTCTGGCTAATTAGTGTCGCTTTAGAGGGAGCGCTAGAGGGCTTTTATGTGTAAGGTTGCAGGTTTAACAACATAATTGATGCTCAGGGAGCTCACTCAGGATCGCAGCCAAATAGACTGTCTTGGAGAACCACCTTAACTCAGGTGAGATGAAGTAGTTTGGTCACTAGAAGTGGAACATTTCGGCTCTTCTTGATGACAAGTGCAGAGAGGCTGCAGCAGTGTTTTTGGACAAATTGGACTATAGATGTACCTTA
>JBAMHW010000006.1:19069428-19086975 GCA_037177495.1 Rhadinocentrus ornatus
TGAAATGTCATACATTCTGGATTCATTACAAATCAACTAAAATATTGCAAGCCTTTTATTGTTTCAATATCGCTGATAATGGCCTACAGCTTAAGAAAACCCAAATATCCTATCTCAAAATATTAGTTAAACGTTTGGTAAAATCAAATCAAAGATCCTTGATTACAAATAATTAGCAATTGTTTAAGTATAATTTCATTTTTAGCCGTTATAGCTAACTGTAAGTTTTTGTTGCATATATTTTCATAATATAAGACCAAATATAGATTTTATAATAAGTGAAAGGAAGCACAAACAGTTAAACTATATATGGTCATTTAATGATTATTCTTAAATATATTTAAGAGATACAGATTACATTGATCATTGGTTCTGAATGTCGGTTTCACTAAATTTTTGATTAATTGTCCAGCCCAACTGTGGGGCAGCGCAATGATCTGGGGTTGCTCAGCCCATGGGAGGCAACCAACGACAGCGACAGGCGAAACTCATCGGCACTCTCGTGAAACCGAACACACGGGATGCGACCAACAGCAGCGACAGCAGCAATGTCGTGCATCGCTTTTGTCCAAGAAATTCGATTGGTTGTGATATTGGAGGAAATTTTGACATTTTCAAACCAGTCCGTGACAGACAAAGTATGGCGGATGAAGAGTCAGAAGATTTTGCACGAGTTGATAGAAATCTTACTGTTTACTTTACTATACAAAAGAGAAAGAAAACCCTGGGCTCATCCAAGTTCACAAAACAGGCAACAGCATTGTGAATATCATCATTTGATGGCGGACCTCAAGGCTGATCCAGATAAATCCAGAACCTACGGACAAATTCACACTGGCGCTACTTTTTATTTACATCTCTGTAATCTTTGTGTGAAGTATCGTAAAGTATGGGAAGGTCAGACACGGCTAAAATGATCTGTTCCTCCATGTTGAAAGTGTTTGCAGACTGCACTGTCTAGCCTGCTGTCTTTGGTCAGTCAATGAAGCCCCTCGCTGATTCGTTGAAGTGCCATGCGACAGCAACAAAAATAGAATTTTTTTCTATTATCTTTTGTCGCATCGCTAGTCCTCGTCTGCAAGTTTCATAGGAAATGAATGACGAAGGAGAGACGTCGCCTCCTGTGTGTCTTGCCCATTATGGAATGATAAATCCTCCCCAGAACTTAGACTCCAACATTACTAAAGCAGTGTGGTATCTTCTTAGCAGAGGAGGGGAAAAAAGGCCTCCAGCATTGAATGAAGAGCTTTGAAATGTCCTTCAAGAAGCCTGGAGAACTTTTCCTGAAGAAAACTGGAGAGGGTCTAGGCTATGCTGAAAAAGAAACAAGGTCATACCAGATATTGATATATTATGTTTACACCTGTTTTAATGAATCTCTGCACATATTTTCAGTTTTATAGCAACAAATAAAGAAATGAGGGGTGACTCAAGATGCTTTAACAGTTATGTATTTTTATCTTTGCTCCTGGGTTTCAGGTGAACTAAAACTTCCCCTCACTTTTCTTTTAGTTGTTTTTACTGCCTCCCTTCATAATAAAGTCCTCTCTCCCCCTGTTTGAAGTAAAGTTAAACACTCAAAGACAAACTTGCTGTAGAAAACATCTTCCTAATTAGAGACTTATCAAATGTTACAGAGTTTCTGCAATATACTTGCCTATCTGTTTTTAATTGAATCAGGGGAAAAAAGCAAAATAAAGCAGATATTCTTCACACATTTCTTGGAGCTTGATTACAGAAAGCGCAGACTTAAAAATTCCAGCAGCTGGGTCAGAGTGGTGCTATCTTCTTCTACGATTAGAGGGCCAGATAACCAAAGATTTATTAGCCCAACATCCCCAAAAATAATTAGGAAGAGAGGCTAGACTAATCCTGTTTTCACGGGCTTTAGCGGGTTGAACTGCCTTCCACTGCCAATAAGAGCTGAAGAACACTCCAAAGACGAGGCAAAAAAGTAAAGACTTAAAACAGTTTCTACATAGAAGTGTTGATACAGCATTACAGTATGTCTAAGTGCATGTGTGTATGCAGAGGGGTGTGTGTGTGTCTAATAACACCCTGCCAGACATATTATTGGTGTAGATATGTGTAATAGGATGGACATGTGGACCAGGGTTGCTTGTTTACAGAAGCAGATATAAATCCTCTGACGTTGTAAAGGTTTAACTCCATCCACAGTTCAAAGGCTCGTCTGGAAATGCTGCTGGCATTCAGGATCCTCCTTCATTTTTCCTCCCTGTGGCTCTGCTTGGCCTCATCTCACCAAGACCTCCTGCCCTGGGAGGCTCGGCAGGTCACAGCACCACATGGAAATGTGCAGTCTGCTCGCTTTGTTCTGGGCATGCTTGACATTTGGTCTCATAAGACCTCTGAGTCTTTTAACGCAGTGCATACCAGCCAGATGTCTGAGGAGCTTTGTCTTGGACATTAAATAAGCCATAAACTCTGGGACTAGTGCTAGTTCTTGAACTAAAGTCTTGCTGAATTTAGCCTAATGACCACTTGAAAGCCCATTGCATTAAAATGGGACTGAAATTTATTCAGAAGCTGTGCTCACATCATGATGAAAGGCAGTCTATCTAGTGGATATTTTTCCAGGACTGTGAAACTCTGTAGTCATAGCTCATTATGCACTGAGTGGAAGCAAAGTGATACCTGAGCATATGTTGCAAAACTCATAGGAAAATATAAATCAGCTGTCATAATGGCTCACAGAAGAAGATGGAAAAATCACATGAATGCATGTTAAATATCCGACTCTTCAAATAACCACTTCGAAATACCTGAAAACTTTCTCAGCATGACACAAATGGCTGTATTCTCAGTTTTATGTCTTTCTTCTTCCACATATAAGTCATTACATATAAATAAAACCCTTTGGTTATTATTAAATTACCTCATTGGGAGAGTCGATTGAATTTATTAGAATAAACCCAATCTGTGCTGTCTCCTGTCACATCCTGTGTTTTTATTTCATTGCCTACCTGTTTTGCTCATTAGTGGAGTTAGGATTAGGTTCATATACATGAAAAATAAAAACAGAGTGGTGAAATACAGGATCTAGCATACATTTACTTTCTTTCATAGAATCAGACCTAAAGAAATAATACAGTATTAATGTTAGTATGTATGTATGATGGATCCTAGAAGTCTTCTTGTAAGTTGTCAACAGGGTTAGACTTTTGAACAAAGAAAACAGCTCTTTGGTCCACAGGGGTGTGTGTATTGTGCGACAAAAGTTGTCAGGGTGCGGATTTTAAGGTTAGAAAAAAAGTATTAACTGTATGTGGATGCATGTCTTTTAAATAGCACAAGCATGTTCAACAATAAACAGGCTAGAAAAGTCTTTGAACACCGGGGGAAGAGTTGGCAGACATAGGGTCTGTTGGGGTTTAGGTGTTAAAGAACCCTCAAAAAAGGAAAACAGACATCGGTCTTCAGAGATAAAGCACAACACGAGTGACAAACGTCCCCATAGTTGTTTTTCAGAACTCTGAATTTTCTTTTACTTGGAAATCAGTGGTTTTTATTAAACTGCTCACCAATGGCAGGGTAGTTGACAGCAGGCGTCCCACAGCTGTATCAGACATCCAACCTGCCTTGCCTCTCTCTCCTCCCTGTCCTCTGTCCCTATCATTAAGGCCCATTTATGCTGATGAGCTTAATAATAAAGAACAAAACACTTAGTATATGTTCATAAATGTACGATTTTTCTGAATCAGTTGTTTCTTTGTAACTTTCTCATCATATTCCCAACGTGTCTCGGGGGCTCCAGCTTAGTGTTGGTCAGTACTCAGTTAGGCTGGTGTCCCTCAGCAGCTGAGGTCCAAGACGTCTTAGATCTGTGCTCCTCCTGCTGGCCTCGCCCTTGTACACCTCCTGGCCCATAGCTTTGTATTGCGAGTCCATGATGCTGCACTGAGTTTACACTTCTGAAATGTGTTGTCTCTGATGATAGAAGCTCTGTCACGTTTGAGCCTCCTCCTGAGGCTGCAACACTCCACTGATGTGCAGCTTTCTTTCTTTTCACATTAACTTTTTTTCTTCATTTGGACCGTTATGGTATGATGATCCAGCTGCTCACAGCAGTTTGTGTACTTGTTTTAATACACCATAAACAACACAGGACTCCACTTCACAGCTTCTTGTTTGCAGATTTATTAACGAAAGATCAATCATCAAATAAAATAAAATTGTGTCATTCAGGTCCCTTCCACAGAATAAAATCATTGTGTGTTTTTCACGGCTTATTACGCTGCAACAATGGCAGTAGAAGAGTAGTAACAGCCTGAATCTACTTCCCTTCTGAATATTGGTTCTACATTAGTTTACACACAAAGTTTCAGTAATCAAACCAAACAAGCAGTAAAACAGAAAAACACTGCTTATTGTGCTATTCCTGCAAAGTTATTGTTTTTAGCATATTTGAACACATTTAAACTCTGTTAAGCTACTGAACACATGCAAAGAATGTTGGGAAGCTCCGCCTACCTTTTATCAGCTCG
The DNA here is from genome assembly GCA_037177495.1 of Rhadinocentrus ornatus. Taxonomy (NCBI): domain Eukaryota; kingdom Metazoa; phylum Chordata; class Actinopteri; order Atheriniformes; family Melanotaeniidae; genus Rhadinocentrus; species Rhadinocentrus ornatus. The sequence continues at coordinate 19,073,934 of JBAMHW010000006.1, forward strand.
CTATAACTGCATGTAGGCGATTTTATATCTTTTCCACCTCTGATTCAACCACATCAGTTTCATATTCCATTAAATTATTCTTCTTTTTTGACATTTCTGCTGTGTTTGTCATTATTTGGGCTAAAGGTGAAAACATGCCATTTATTTATTGTTTTTTGTATATTAATGTTAGGAGAGAGGCGGTCCTGGAGCTGTGCTCAATTCAAGGAAAGATGGGCAGGAACAAGCATATGCACAGATTCATACATCTCAGTATTTTTGGGTGGACAGACTTTCCTAGTTTTGGTTGTAAACCATCTTTCAGTATGAAAGCTACACAATCCTTCGTACATAAGCCCCCTGGTGATTATTAGGTAATCCCTAGCAGCTTGGGTCATTAGGCCCTCATGTGTGCACTCTATAAAGCCACGTCCAGCAAGACCTCAGAGAGAGAGATGTTAGTTATTTTTCCCAAAATAATCACGAAATTAAAACTTGGACAAAAAAATAAATAATGCCACAATATATAAAACCCACTTAGTGAGTAAGTGGGTTTCCATCCTGCCGTTTCCACATTGATGGTTTCTCTTCTTCTGCTGAGTTCGAGCTTAGTAGAACTTGCTTTACTCAATCCCAAAGCTCTGCAGAAAAATTAATACTATAAATTTTTGCGATTTTATGTTTTATTAGTCTGAAATTTCTCCACATGTGTATTTACAGATTGTTGAACCTCTGCCCATCTTTATGTCTGAGAGGCTCTTCCTCTCCTAGGTGCTTTTTTAATACCCCATCATGTTACTAACCTGTTGATGATCAACCCTAATTAGCTGCAACGTGTCCCTCCAGCTGTTCATTTTTAATACTATTATCATTTTCTGCATGTAACCCCTGACTTAACTTTTTAGATGTGTTATTGCCATCAAGTTTAAGGTAAGTTTGTTTTTTGTAGAGCCCGATCGATTGATCGGCTGGCCGATTTTAGCCTTTTTAAAAATAAACGTAATTGGCGTGTTAAGACGTATTGAAGGAGGAGTGATATGAGCGCAGGGAGGAGGTGGAAAAGTTGAAATGATTAAATGTGATTGAACGTTAAAGGGCATCAGAGAGCTGCATAAACAATGTTTTGCCAGTAAATTCAGTCATTATAGATTTAAAAACTCAGTTGAATTGGTTTTGAAGATTTTTAGTGCCAGTTGCCCAATTTTTAGCAACATAAATGGAGCAGAATAAATACTACATCCATTTTAGGCAAATTAGTTCTTTTCCACCCTTTTAGAGAATGAGCCAAGCTTGGACACATTTTCATAACAATACAGCCAGACCCAGAACAGGGGCCTTCAGGGAGCAGGAGAAGGTTAACAAAGGTTGGTTTGTGCTCAGCATCTTTCATAATCGAATATACGCACACTACTGGGAATTAACTTAAGACTAAGTTCAAGTATAAATCCAAGCACATTTTATAAATGAGACCCCAGATCTCTGCCCGTGCACCTGCTCAGACCTGCAAAACTAAGGTCCTCGTGGCTTAGCAAAGTTACCTCTGAGCCCTATACTTCCTGGCTGCGGGTATGGTAGAGCCAGCTGGTGTTCCTTGGGTCTCTGTCCATCTGGCTCTATTGTTGATTGCAGACAGACTGGCTGACGAGTGCAGCCTGGATGTACTGTAGAAGCAGAAATAGGGCCCTGAGCTTGCCGGAGCTCCCTTAGGATGCGGCTTGGCAAGGCTTTTCAGAGCTGATCACAAGCCTCTGAAAGTGAGCTCCACAGTCTCCACGGCTGCCTAATGGCCACGCTGCTGCTTTTCAGAGTCTGGCAGTTGACAGTCTCTGATCCTTTTTAAGCAAGAGGTGCTGATAAAAGCTCTGGCAGTCAACGAGGTGAAGAAGAATTTTCCTCAGAGATTTAAAACTAGGAGAGTTTTGGGGGAAAAAAAGGTTTTTGTGTGCTGTGTCTCATTGATTGTTTTAAAGAGAGCTTTTTAAAAGCTACAATATCTTTCCGGAAATGCTGGAAATAGCTGCTTTGCCATTCCGTTAATTTAGTTCTTTGCAAGCTTTGCCAGCATAAAATTCCCTTATGGCTTGCTGACAGCAGAAAACAGATCCCAGAATACAGTGTCAGAGGAAGGCATAATAATAATGTTAAATTATTCTATACAAGGACACATGTCATCAAAATCCAGATTAACTGAATAAAACTTTCTTTCATCATACATCGAATATATAGCCTTATACCAGCATGGAGGACAAATATCTCTGCACAGAACCATGTCAAACTCATCATCAGGTCACCTCAAGGTGGACTGATACTAGCACAGAAGACTGCAAAACAGAAACTAATCTTCGGAGAGGACTGAGGGGAAAAATGGAAGGAAAGCAGAAGAGCAACATTACAACTGTGATGGAAAAAGTAATGCCAAATAGCGTGCTAAATTTTTCTTATTTGTTTTGTTATTCAGCGGCTTTAGTTTCTCTCTCCTAGTTTTGTTGTCAGGACAAGAATGTCACACCTCAGACAGGCGCCACAATGATAGTCATGGGGGGGAAAAAAATTTACTCTTCTTGGCCTGCAGAGGTAGTAATCGATGGTAAGTTAGACAAAAATAGAGGAAGAAAGGCAAAGTTTCTGCCAAGCCTTGTAAAACAGAAACCACTTTCATGGTTATAATAAAATAAAGAAAGGAAAAAAACAGTGACTCGACAGCATTAGCACTTTAGTTGCATACAGATGTGCTTTTTCTTCAGAATACTGATGTCGAACAGATGCTTATTACCTTGATAGATATAGGTGCATCATCATTTCAATGACTATCATGTTTGGGTTCCATATTGCTTTTATATGTTGTACTTTGCTAGCGCTGCTGGAAAGCAAGACCTCAAACCTGAGCCTTCATTGGGGACACTCTCTCAGTACTTGCACCAGTTTCATCCAGTCACTAAAATACACGTGTCAGGTGTATGTGCAGCTGACATATATGTAGACTTCTGAGCCACAACCACCCCTGTGCCTGGTACGGGGGAGTCATTCACTAGGCCCAGGTGCACGTTTTACTGGTGCTGATGATAATAATGACATTAAATTTTTAAATCATTATCATTACATTAGTCCTTATATCTACATGATATTTTTGTAATCTCCTTTCAGATGACAAAATCACATTATTGACTGCACATTGTGTTAACTGTACAGTTTTTCACAGTTAGAACAATATGTCTCCAGCTACTCTAACGACTCATTTGCCAAAAGAAGTACCAATAAACTAAAACCAAAATTTTTTCAAGCTTTCTATCATCACTGGAATATCATTCATAGAATTTAATTATCATGAATCCATTTGGCATTATTAATTGTGTTGTCAGAATCTGATTGTGACAGGCCTAATTTGATAAGTGAATGAGTCAAAAGACCTTATAATTCTCAGCCTTTTATTAAGAAAAAGAAAAGAAAAAGCACATGTAAAATGGCATCAGGTTAAAGTATAACTGCATGCATTTTGTACAGGGCAATTAATAACTTTTAAAATGTCTGTCTTTGGAACCAGTTACAAAGGTTTTTGCAGAGTACATCCTGATTGCAGAGCACTGCCCCAATATCCTAGTATGATACTGGTGTTTGGGAGTTTTGAACTCTTACTTTCTTCACTCCCTCCACAGCAAAGGTGACTGAAATTCTGCTGTTTAACTCTGAACAGTGAAAAATAAGTTTTCTCATATGCAATGTATGTTTTCAGACATCAGTACACTTAGGATTTAATAAACTACCTCATCGGGTTCGGTTCCACTGTCGAGTCTCAAGAGCAACTTTGCTGGTAACTGTCTGATTGGAGGGTTTGCGTGTGATTAGTTTTTATGTAAGAGTCCTTGAGCATTAGACCTTTTTGAAACTTTAGTAGGAAAAGCAAAGAAGAGTCTTGACGGTAACAATGGTTCTCTTCTTTTTACGAGTTGCAGTAAGCTGTGACACATTTTCCATACCCACTTTCAATCTGGGCTTTAAAATAAGTACTTCAAGGAAAATGCCAAACATTTCAGATAAATCCAGGTATTTGAAAGAAAGTTTAATATAATGTGATAGAGACAGACCTGCTGTATAAATCATGATGTGATTAAAATTATATAAGGGGAATAAGAACCAATACTGAATTCATCCACCAATGCAGAGATTCTAAAATTTGTTAGATTAATGGAAGAGTCAAATTTCTTTTACATTACTCACACAGCATTTGAGAAATAAACCGGTGTCAATATATTTTCATAGCACTGAGGTCCTCTAAAATAATATAATAATACCTGGCACTATCTTCTAGCGTTTTCAGAACAAGAACTGCACCGATTAAAATTCTTTATTTTGCTTTGTAATCTTCCAAAAACACTTCCAGGGTTGAGATGAAAACCTAACCCAAGAAATTATTTACTCCTGCAGCATATCTGAAAAACCTAAGCCTTAATATTTCCACACAATTTTATTCCTCTGTCTGAAATACAGGGATGTGTCTGGATAAAAAGAGATAAACATATTCCTATTGGCGCATTATTTACATATAAGGACTTTCCCAGCTACATTTTTGGTTGAGGCCAAGGTCAAAGCTACGGTAGTTGTCATAATGATGAGTGCTTCTTACTGAGACCGAACGTCTGCCCACCAAACAGGGGGGATTGACAGTTAATCACAAGCACATTACACCTCTGGGATGGGCGGACCTGCAGCCTCCCGCCTTTGGCTCCAGCCTACCTGTCATTATGATGACTCTGTGGCCTATCAGTGTCTGCCTTAGATTTATCTATCTGGCACTCGACTGTGGCCTCGTCTCAGGCTGAGCCTGGCACCTGTCCATCCATCAGCCTCTGAAGCCCTCCTGTGACACAGTGGACGCAGCCTCTCTGTCTCCAGCACACACAGCCACATGGCAACACTTTTGTTCGCACTGTTCATTCAGCGAGAACAGGGACATAAATGCTGCACAGCATCAGCAGACGGAGCAATGTGCTGCTGCAAAACAAATCTGCAGCTCCAGAAAAACACTTTCGCTGTTGCACTGTAAACATGTTAACATTACGTCTTTTCCACCGGGTTAAAAGCTGACAGAGTTCACTGTTTCACTTGAGTATATTAAGAAGGCAGAGTGTGGGTGGACAACTCTGCTGATGGTGCTGGTGGAGGCTGTTTTAAACAAGTAGAGTAATTACTAAAAAGCATCTTGTAGAGCTGCATCTTTGGACATTTAAGATTAGGAGGATAGTATACTGACATAAGAAAAACCCATAAAAAAAGCCCGGTTCTTGACAGTTTTTAAGATTTGGTTATTACAATATTATTTATTTTCTTAAATCTGAGCCAAAATAAGCAAGTACTGTGTTTAAAAAAAGCTTTGAAGTGTGTGTGTTAACACAAGGCCAAGGAGGACATAAAATTAGAGAAGCAACTGTTGCTGTCCATCAGTCTGACAAGGGTTATAAGGTCATTTCAACACAATTTGGAGTCCATCATTCTTACATGGGACAGACTTTTTACAAGTGGAAAACATTCAAGACAGCTTCCAATCTTCCCGGGAGTGGATGTCCCAGCGAGTTCACTGTGAGGTCACACCACATAATAGTCAAAAAACAAAACCAAGAAATAAAAAAGAATGAGCTACTTATAAGACTCTACAGGACTCCGTTAGCATGTTCCTGACAGTGTCATCAGAAAACCACTGGACAATTGTGATTTTTGTGCAAGGTCACCAGGAGAACCAAGGTATATTCTCTCTAAAATGAACACCTTTTGCAGTAAAACTAAAATTTGCGAAGATGCATCTGAATAAAACCAAAAGATCTCTGCAGAAGTGTTATTTTTACAGATTAGACCAAGATGGAGATTAGGGTGGAGTCACTGAGTTGCCCGTGAACTACTTTGTATACCACAACAGTTATAAGTCAAATATAAGACCAAATGCCTGCAGCTACAACTTGGTGAAACTGGGTCATGCAACATGAAAATCCTCCCAGTACAGCAGCAAATCTACAACAGAATGATTGAAAAAGGAAAGAATCAAAGTTTTGTGATTTTGTTGTGTATTACCTGAGGTTGTATTTGACCTAAATTAAAGACCTTGAATTAAATTGGAAAAGGGTACTTGCTGTAGTATAAATGACCACATTGTACATGAAATTGTTAAATTTATGTTGCTTGTAATGCAGATTTATCACTTATGGCTTAAATATAAAAGGAGAGTTTAGTGCTGACTTTAAAAGCAATTCAAACAAGGACAAATTACCTTTCTGTAGATGCAGTACAAAATGTTAGTTTTTCCAGTAACTGTGGCAAGATATTTTCAACAATGTCAGTGTTTGCTGACTGTTATCCATTTTCTCTTGTGACTAGCTAATTAGCTTTGAGTGAAGTCCGATGACCCAACCCTGGTACGTATTAGCTGCACCCTCATTCCTGGGAGCCTCTGTTTTTTACCACAGGGGCACATTGCTGACATTTTAATGGGATCCATCACTGATAATAAGGACCTAATGGAAATCTAATAAAAAAAATTAGCCCGTCGTTTGATTGTCAGTCTTTTCACTGACATAATGTCTTTCTTCTATAACCGCTGGGGAAAGTTTCTATCTCGGGTCTGATTAGCTGTTGATGAGCGGTGCCTTTCAGAAAAAAAACAAAGACAAAAAAAAATTCAACATGGAAAAATCCTTTAAACATGTTTCCTATCCACTGCATTAGTGTTAAATTTAGCTTTTGAGTTCAAAAGGGGCATAGAGGGAAAGAATTAATGGAGCCCCATTAGCTCGTTCTATTTTATCCTCCTCTTGGGGTGTTAAGAGGGAAGACGAAGAGTAGGTAGGTCACGGCTAAGGCCAGGATAATGTTTTAAACATTCCACCAGAGAAGGTCAGATGGATCTTACACATAAAATTAAACGTATACTAATTCAGAGAGTTCAGTTTTGTCTATAGTTGCACTGTCACCGTGGGTGACAGTGACTTTTCTCTTCTATGTCCAGGCTTTGTTGCTCTAGAGAGCCACTAACTGGGATGAAGCCCTCTGGGTGAAACTAAATGGGCAGGCTTTACAGAGGGAAGCATGAATGCCCTGCAGGCGCTAAATGTAGGACAGCGAGGCAGGGTTGTATGCATATTGTCTCCAGCTGTAATGTTGGAGAGTTGCGCCTGAGTTACGTTTGAACATATGCTCAGCACTTAATTTACATGCTTGTAATTAGATACTGTGTAAATGTTAATTAATGAATGTTTCCACTCGCATTTCATCATTCATCTTTTTTTTTTCTTTTTAAGTATGCGTCTCCCTGCTGTATCTTTGAAGACAAACTACACAAGATGTGTACACAATGCAAATTTATTTTTGTGCATCTTTGATGTTTTGGAACTGTAAGGAAATGAGACATTAAGTAAATTAACAACTAAAATTATTAATTATAAACTTCTCTTGGATATAAGTGTATTGAAGGACCATCAGTATATCACAGAAATCTAACTATACTGTATGCCTTATCTACTCATTGTAATGGATGGTGAAATGAAAAGCTGCTTCACTTATCACTGTTGTGTTCTCTGTTACAAAAGCTCTTTAATTACACTTCAGGGAGAAAACATGTCTTTCAGGGACGTTTAATGCTTCCATTGCAGGTGATGGCAGACTGATAAAGCGTGACTGAGCGCTTGTAGTGTGAGGTTTATGGATTTCTGTAACACCCCAGAGCTACAGCTGAGCAGCATGACAAGGAGGAGTTTCTCCACATGTTGTCTTTCTCTTGTTGTCATGCTCAAAGAGGGAGGTAGAGATCTGTCTGGCACATTGCAGCCTCCTAAATGTGCATCCTAACCTCCTGTGTAGTGGTAGCATGACATTTTAGCAATTAAGAAACATATTTGCAGGTGATTGCTATCCAGTTCAACACAATTAGAGTCTACTTGATTTATTGCACCAGTCACAAGCTACTAAATGTTGTTTCTTGCTGATCTGGAGGGCTTTGTGACATGTTCATTCTGTCGAACAGCAGCGTGAGCATGCTCTTTGACCAGGCTGCTAGCAGAGTTGCTCGTTGTTGATTCAGTTTTCTTTTCTCTCTTTTTTTTAAGCTGAATGAAGACAAGATTAATCAGAGCCACCTGGTTATGTAGTTAACTTTTTAGCACTTGAGATCAGAGCTTGACCTGTACAACCCTGAAGCACCCTGGGAAAATGTTACTTCTATTATCATCTGTGCATGCACACTATAGGAGAAAGAAGAAGCTGTTTGATTTAGACCAGCAGACACTCAAGTAGGTGTCAAACTATTAGTTTATTAAAAATATTGCATAAATGTACACTCTTTATTTGAACTGCCAATATATTATGAGTGTAAATTGTGTGTTTTTTGCTGCACAGTATGTACCAAAGCTGTAAGTCCTGCCTTGTAAATCAGTAATGACTCACACTGCAAAACACTTTAAAAAAACTCAGTTTTTTAGGAAATGAAGAATTTCAAAGCTTCAAAAGACACATTTACAATTTTTCTATTAATTTCCTTGCTAAATGAACTTATTTCATGCACCTATGTGTTGCAATTGGCACCAATGTAGGTCAATATGTGGAATAGTACGTGAAGGATTTTCTTTTTAGTTCAGTACTACAGAGGACAACACACCCGAGAGCCAGGCTGTGGTTGTAAAGAACAGCTGGTGGGACCGTCAGCTCCTGCACAGCAAATGTTTGTTAATGCTGAGTGGTTTATGTGTTAAAGTGTCCTGCTGTATTACTTACCGAATTGCTTTGTCCTTATTATGATTTAGCCTGCAGGATGGATGGTCAGCCATGCAGGGCTGAGAGACTGCTGGACTGCAGTTGGTGATTGAACTGATTAGCACACTTCCAGCCACTGAAGAGGAAATAATAAGTGTGGTACGCCTCTTTGGTTGTCTTTAAGTGCGCCATGGTAGCTTCAGTGTGTGAGTTTGAGTACTTGTGTTAGTGAAATATCCTAACGTCGATCAGCCAAATTAAAGGTGGCTGCAATGTTTGCAACAGTTTTAATTGTTGACTGTAAAATATAAAATGATTGTAATGTAATTTGAATTTGATTTGAGAAAATTGACTTAAACATAAGGCAAACAAGAGCGGAAATTAAACCAAGAATACCAATAAAATTAAAAAAATCTTACTCAAAGGAGTGGGAAGAAGAGATTTGTGTGTAAAGTAAGGAGAAAGGTCAACAGCTACATAGTTTTAAAAAGAAAAAAGAGATAAAATGAAATTTGTTTTTTAGTTTTACAAGTTTTTAATATGGAGGTTTTATGTTTGAGGAAATAATTAAATATGCCCTGGTCATTACATGGTCTTAAAGTTAAATAAATACAACCTAAAATGAACAAAAACCAACATATTATGTTGTGTCCTTATTTATTTAACAAAATGAAGCTAAAATGAAGAAGCAGATACCCTTTCTGCTTCTATAGGAGAAAGAGGGTAAGTAGCAGCCAAGTGCTGATAATCAAATGCACTCAATTAATTGATTATCATCAATCATCATTGAAATCAAGTGTAACCATCTCTATAAAAGCCGAGATTATGCTAATGTTCTGGTCTGGAGCGTTTAGGTTTGTGTTACACAATGCCAAGGTGGACAGACATGAGCAAAGATCCCACTCCAATGCTTATTCGGAACTATTTAAAATGTTCTCAGTGGTCTTTAATTTGTAAATATGAAGTTTTTGGCAAAAATCACAAGACCTGTGCCCTTTTCCAGGACTGTGCTTCCTCAGAGAACCAGCAGCTGAATAGCTATTTGCCTCTTAGTTGTGGGCGGAGTCAGCGCTGCTCAGTGCCCTGAACACCCCCCCCCAGTAGTTGTGTGCTGGCTATACATGCTAGTGCACCGACTGATCATTAGCGGTGCAAGAAAAACAACAACAAAAAAAAGGCATGTAACATAGGAGCTATGCTGACCCATGTCTGCGTGGCGGGAGCTTGTGGCCCCACCATGTGGGGTTATGAGGTGTAAAGTCTGAGCTCGCCTTTTTCTGCCCACAATTGATTCATAATGATATAAATGCAGAAATACTTAGAAAAGCCATTTTGATCAAATATTTAACAAGATATGTCCTCTAGCGTCAGATAAATGCCACATGGACATGTGAACAACATGGAAAACATGGTTTTCACCAGAGTACCCCTTTAGGGCCATTTCCTAACTCCATCATTCCACAGAGAGGAGGATTATTCACAACTGAGGTTTATTCAAGACATTTACTAGAATCAAGTAGTGGATATCTCATCAAGATCACCTCAAAGTGAGACACTGTAATGCATGAAGGAGTAAGAAAATGTCCCTAGATCGACATCTCAAACTCTACAATCAGCATGTTAGTAAAGGACTGAATAGGTTTGATTTGTTTGGAAGATCAGGAGAAGGTCTCGTCTCTCATGAAGAACATTTCAGCACTTCTTAGGTTTGCTAATTTGGATTTGAGCTAACCACATCACTTCTGGATCAATGTGCTTTGCATGAGACAAGACCAATGTGGAGATGGTTTGTTTAAAATGTACAATGCGATTTTTGGCAAAAACAAACACACATTACATCAGCACAAACACCTCATACAAACTGTCAAGCACAGTGATTTGAGCTTGTTTTTTTCAGCCATGGCACCATGACAGCTCGCAGTCATTAAGTTGACCATGAACTCCTCGGTAAACCAAATATATGTGAGACCATCTGTCTGACAACCAGAGTCTGTCTGAAATTGGCTCATGCAGCAGGATAATGATCCCAAGCACAGCAGCTAATCTCCAGCAGAATGAGTGAAAAGAAAAGAATTGAGGTGTTGCTTTGGTCCAGTCAAAGTCCAAAATCCAGACCATTTAAAAAAAAGATACACGGATATATCGGCCTAATTTTTGTAATGGCTGATATTTATCTTATTGATGTCATTTCGTCTGCCTTTTATATAGGATAACATGAACAGATGGTGATAGACAATATTTATATGGTGTGTGGTAGCTGCTCTGAAACTGGATTTATAAACATTTAATTATACTGGGCACAAAAAAAAACTGGACCAAATGAGCGCTGAAAAATTTAGTAATGGTTTAAAAAGAAAAAAAAAATGTTTTTTTCTTTTAACAGAAGGTATCCTTTTCTGTGACACTGTGCAATAAAGGATTTTAGTAAAACATTTTATTCAGAACTGTCTAAAAAATAGTGTGAAAAAGGGAGGAAATAAAGAGTATTTCATTGTTTCTTTGGCATAAAGAAAATAAATGATAGAGACAATCAGTATTGGCTGTTGACTAAATTATATTTTCTCAGCCCACACAAGCCCAGAATTTCACAACCATCGCATCCTGAACTAAAATGCTGTGCTGGGACTTGAAGAGAGCTGTGTGTAATTAAATTCCAACAAACCTTAATGAACTGAATCAATGTTACATAGAGAAGTAGGCCAAAAATGCTTCATAATGATGTGAAAGACTGATGATGTCGCAGAGAAAATGATTACTTTAAGATATAGTTGTTAAAGGTGGTTCAACAAGCTACTGAATCATTGACAGAACTTTTTATACCACTGAATTTGTTTTATAACATTTAAATTGTCTGAATTTTTAATGTAGGAATAAATTTAATATGTTCTTCATTGTCTTCAAAAATTCTAACCATGTCGTTTACATGACCCTCCAACAATCCCATAATGCAATGCCCTATAACAGACAGTTTAAACTGTACACCATCCTCCTCCCTTCCTGCCTCCTCCTTTTTTTTTCTTCTGCCGCCTCTTGCGGGCAAATCTGGCAGTTGATCCCGAACAGCCTGGAGGACAATTCTAAAGGTCAGCGCGAGGGACGAAGACAACACTTGCTGACGTAGCCTTATCTTTCTCACATGCTGGAAGGCACTGACTTTTTGACAATAGCACTTGTATTTCATTTATTTCCCGCCTGAACATCAGCCCGTAGCTGACTCCCAACACTTTTCATTTTTGCCCTGTACACAGCAGTCTGTCCCTAGAGGTGTGGGTAATAGTCTGCTGGCCCTCTTCTTGAGACGATAAAGAGCTGCAGAGAACCCAGTCACAGCTCTGGTTTCGAATGAGAGGATAAGATAAAACAGAAAGAGAAGATGAGTTCTTAACAGTGTAGACAAAGGGAAAGCACTGGAAAAAAGGCTAAGAGTGCCCTGTGGCACCATACATCCTAATTCAATACTTTCCTTTCTGTCACCTTTTGGCCAGTTTTTTGCATGTTAAGTTATGGCCTTGGAGAACGGTGAAGTTGTAAAATGAGGACATGGGATACGGATGAATGTGAGCACTTTAAAGCCCTCCAAACAGAGTACACTGCGCAGAGTTGAGAATGATAAGCTGATGAAGTACATACTGTTTCTTTATTAACATTTAGTTTTGAATGACCAAGAAGATCAAGGGGGGTTTAAAGAACAGAAAATGCCAATACCCTGCACTTCTTTCAATGCTGTGTGGGAGACCGAAGCTTTGTGATGGATGGCAGCAGTGTTAATGAAAATGATTTGAATGGGAGAGAATGAGTCTGACAAAGGAGGAGCTGTGAATGATGGAATGAGCGGGGGAAGAAAATGAGATTAGGCTCGGCTCTTCAGGTGGTGTCAGCCTTGGGACTGGAGTGACTGTCGGTCCTTCATTGCCCGGAGCAGAGCAGGTAGGCTGCTCTGTTGATGGGCTAGATTTGTATGCAGACAACCGTTATGTTTTCACTTGTCTAACAAGTGGGGTGGGTGTATCCCTGAGAGAGAGTAGACGTGTGATCTGCAGTAAATGTCAAATTTTAATTCACTGATGTGAAAGAAGAATAAACCATTTATATCAGATTTGTTCCACTGATTGAAGTCAGTGAATTTGTGCTTCTTTTCATCAGTAAAGATTGTCCCGCATTAGATGGGCCACTGTGGCCAAAAAAACCTATTATTTTCTTTCATTTGTCTCATAACAAAGCAGGGCTGGGCAATGCAGCAGAAAAATGTTATCACAATTTTTTATTTTTCTGGTATTATACATCCACATTGACTCAGAGTGTGTATTTATATAGTATATATACATATACACAT
>JBAMHW010000006.1:19103548-19144269 GCA_037177495.1 Rhadinocentrus ornatus
TCATTCATTCATTCATTCATTCATTCATTCATTCATTCATTCATTCATTCATTCATTCATTCATTCATTCATTCACCCCAGAAGCCATAGCTGGCTAATAAATGGGGCCCAGTTTACTTGTTTTCATTTAGCAGAGACCTCAAAGACACCAGGACAGTAGAGGGTGACATGGGAGTGGATTTTCACTCCTGTCCCGTCCCACTCCTACAGAAAAAAATCTTGTCCTGTCCCAATCTTGGGCCAAAGCAAAAGAAAAAATTCTGTCCCGTCCCAATTCTGATAAAATTACTACCGATCCCATCCTGCTCCCATTTTAAAAAACATGTGTTTACTCTTTAGGCAATAGGTTGAATTTGATTAAATTCACCATTATTTTTAGACCAGCTTCTAAGTGTTTCTAGCTTTTTTGGAGGTAACTTACAATTAAAAAAAAAAGGATACAACAATAAAACAGTACATGGTTCACACCATTTCTACCAAAGTTGAATAAACCCAAACAGAACATATAAAGTTGTATTGCACTCATTTCTAAATGTCATTAACTAAACATGTTTCACAAGCGGCATACATCGCTGACACCGTCGCACTCGACTCTCGTGAAGTTCATTAATATGTCCGCCTTTCCTACCAGTTCTGCCAACCTAATAGACGCGTCATTACTTCTAACTTTGCTTTGTAAACCATTTTTTGCCATATCGGTTTCTCTGCGGGTGTGTGCTAACTCCATTATTTTTCTTATTTCAATTCTGACGGGGAAGCAGCGGCCGGAAAGCAGTGTTGGCTTCTGGGTAGTGTAGTTCTTTTTTTACTTGGTTACAGTGTAGGTTTATTGAGTAAAAACTACAAAATGGCAGCGCCTGTCTTTTTTTTCTTTTGTTTTCATTTGGTTCCCGCTCCCGTCTGCTCCCGTTAACTTTTTATCTTGTACTGTCCCAATCACGTGATTAATAGTAAAAGTGACTTCCATCCCGTTGGAATTCCGTGACCCATGGGATTCCTGAAGAAATGTCAGCCTCTACAGGACAGCTTATAGCTCAAGCATGATGAACAGTCTGGATAAAAGTTATCACCTACAAGTCTTAGCCAAGCAGCAACCTCCGGCGGTAAAATGTGAAGCCCATGCGGCAGTGCAAAAAATGGCAGTTCACCCCTCATCCGCTAGGGGCTGGCTCCAAAACAGAGAAAATCCCCATAGACTCCCATGTTCTAAAGACCAACTTCACAGCAGAAATAAGCATGTTTAAAGCCTGGTACAAAAAACATTTTAGGATTAATAGGTCACGTTTACCTTCATGACAACTGTGAGGGGGGTGAAGTTTTTTCTAACTCATCCTTTTGGATGTTATTTATTTAATCTTGAAATTCGGCATAATTAAGGGCGTGTCCTTTTGATTGATATGTATCTAAAATCCTCTGCAAGAAGGGCGAGTGTAGCACAAACATGGTTTTTAGCCGGCTAAAAGCGTGCCTTAGCTTTAGCCCACCTACCTCCGTTAGCCGGTTAGCTCATGTTAGATCCGAGTTGGCTCAGTTAGCTCTTAGTTACAGGCGGCTTGGAGTTTAATAGACGTCATTCATGCACCCCCACGCTCACAGCCCCCCTCTCAGCTCCGCCATGTTGCCCATTTTTGTATTTTCCAGGAGCGACTGCAGGCGTGACGCTGCCATGAGGTAATGGTAGGAACTCCCAACGAGATTCACTTTTGCTCTTCAGAAACCTACGGGTGACGTCACAGAGGCTCCGTCCATCTTTTATTTACAGTCTATGGTCTTAGCCCATGGTTTTCAAATAGAACATGACTACAGCTTTTTCTATTTGGGGATCATGGAGATGAGTTGGAGGGTTCTTGTTCTAGAGAAGGTGTAGACTGTAACATCAGATTGAGGTGGCACTTGCTGTGATGTCGATGTAGTGCTGGTCTCTTGTGGTGAGCAAATCACTCAGAGGGTTGAGCCAGGCTCACCCTTGGGGATAGGTGGAGGAGCTTGGTCATTTTGAAGAGGTTTAGAGTAGAGTCACTGCAGTCAGTTTGGATGGTGTAACCTTCTGGATCTTCCCAAGGGAGATGTTTTGGACTTTTGCCCTCTTGGGACAGGTCTAAGGGCAAACCCAGGACTTCCTGGAGAGATCCTACCAGGAAGAACTGGAGAAGGTGACTGGAGAGAGGGAGGTCTGGGGATCTCTGCTTAGACTGCTTCTTAACGAATCAAGGGAAAGCAGCAGAAAATTAAAGTATCGATGGATGGATGGATGGACGGATGGATGGATGGATGGATGGATGGATGGATGGATGGATGGATGAATAGATGGAAGGATAGAGAAATAAAATAGTTAACGTTTATACAAAGCCTTTATTCTTCTTGGATATTGCTTTAATCTCATGGCTGATTGCGGTACATGTGGCCACAAACCTGTGATGTGTCCTGCAGTGTCCTCCAGCCGTAACTCAGCAGGGAAGCAGTGTTACACAAAAGAGCCCAAAAAAGATAAAACGACCAGAAGACACACACTTCACATCAGCTTCAAATAAAGAAAAGGTTTTTATTTCAGATGGTGCAAAAACCCTGGCAGATTTCATCCCCTTTCTCTTACATTGTTATGATATAAAGGCTCTTCACTTCCACTTTGCCATTTCCCAAAAAGATGAAATGTCCCCTGAAGTCAAATTTTAAGTCGATGGGAGAAACATATTGAATGTACAGATGGGATTATTATGACTGACCTCTTAAATTTACACCATCATTTTTCCCATGGCGCCATCTTGTTTACTTATTAGTTGAGTTAAATTTTTTTTTTAAATGAACGCATTAGGATGCAGAAGGCACATCAAAGACTTATGTATAAGAATCCTTATGTACCAGCTTTGTCTGAGTCCATCTGTTTTCTCCAGTTGCACAGCTGCCTGCTGAGAGTCCTCCAAGCTGAGCCATGAAAAAATCTTTTTATTATATTGTAGAGATTGCATTGAGATTCTGCACATTTAAACTGGGATGTCAGACATGACTGTTATCCTTTGGTATTTCCACCTGAGCAGATTTTCTTCAGCATGGGATCGTTTCTCTGTGAATTTTTAAGGAGTTTTTTTTTTTTTTTTTAAATCTAATCTGACTGACTAAAATAATGAGTAAAAGCCCCATGTGTCTAATGGTGCATCCTGATAGGAGAAAGGTAGAAGCTGGTTTTCAGGGCCAAAATAAATCCTCTCTTGATTTGTATACATTACAGCTACCTCTAAAAACCAATATTACAGGGTAATGTAATATGTTCTGGTAATGTGTATTTTATATCTGCTGTAAATCACTGCATGCCACGTTTTTATTATTCATCTCCAGAGGATAATTCCTGCATTTTTACTTCTTCTGAAAGCAGAGTAGCAGCTTGTTAGAATAAAGTACAACCATTCACAAAGTTTCATTGGGAAAGTGGCTTTCAATAAGAAATCTTGGAAGGTTGTTTATTTAAACAAATGTTCTGAATGTCTCCCCCTTATAACCTCCTTTCCTAATGGCTAAGAAGACTAGGGATTAACCAGCAATCAATCTCTTCAGCACTTAAGCTCAGCAGAGAGTAATAACGGCTTTAATTAGACTTTTTTCTCTTGCTTGTACACAATTAAGTTTAATCAGTGTTTCTGGCTAATTTTAATGTTAGTCCAATGGCATGTGTGTTTACAGCTAATTCAGGTCAACATATTAAGGTAGATATGTGCCAAAACTGTTGTTGTTAAGAGGAAACAATGTGAAGCAAAATAATCTAAGCTAGATACTGAAAGATGGCAATAGTAAGATAATTCAACTCTGTGCAAGCTAATATCCATTTGTACGAGTGGTGGCATCTTCCAGCTCAGAAAAAATGGAGAAAAACAGACTTTGGCAGAAGGAGATTAGCCTCTGTGTGTCTCTTAGAAGAGCAGTCAGTCATAGACAGAACAGGGACTCACTCCAGCTGCAAGAGAGCCAGCTGCCAGGTCCTTTTCTCCCCGCCTCCCCTTTCACCTTTCTTCTTCCTCAGTTAGCCACAAGCCTCCCCATCATTGCTCAGAGTTTTTTTTTTTTTTTTTTTTTTAATGACATCCCTCCACGAGCTTTCTCTGAAGCTGCCCAAACAGTTGATTCAGTCCTTTTTTTAAGTCTAGGGAGGAAGACTAAGTTAGTGCGATTTGCTGTGTGACGGTGGAATGAGAGTCCTGGAGGTGTTGCTGTGACTCTTACACAATATTAACTGTTGAAACACAAAAGGTTCATGGAGGTGAAGATAATCTGTATGGTATGTATCAGAGAGAATTCAAGAAGAAATCGGTTTTCTCCCACATCTCATGTTTTCCCCTAACAGATAACACACAAGGGGTTACATTTAAAAATCCATCAACCAAGGATCAGTGAGCGAGATAAGGATCTTTATCTTTAATAGATTCTTCTTCTTAGTAGATATTATTCTATGCTCATTTAAATTTTTTATGTTTTTATTTTCCTAAATTCTTGTTTTTTGTGCTACCAAAAAAATAAAAAAAAATAAAAGGATTTGATTTAAAGCAGGAATTACAAGGCCAGGTCAGGGGCTGCTACCATATTCTGTAAAATGGGTACTGCATATTGAATGAAACTTTGTGAATGAAACTTCATGCAGTAAACAAAACTTTATCCTAGGTCCATTTTTTTTTTTTTACCTTTTCTCAAAGCAAAATCCCTAAACTAAACAAAACCCCAGGCCCATTTTTTTTGTGGAGCAACACAAAACCAGCAGCCTCCCTAATTCTGCATGATTGATGTTATTTACACCCGAACAAAGACAGACATTAGTAGCTTACAGAATATTATAGTTTGAATGGGTGTGTGGGAGTGTGTTGGGGGACCTCTGTGAAAATCAAAACTCAGTGATGGGAACCATGTTGTAATCCTTTGGTCCAAAAATGATGAGAAACAATAACTCAAAGCTTTCCTCTGATCAAACATGTGGATGGAAGTCTGTCCTTGGTGCTGCAAAAACAAACATCACCCATGTGTCTCATAACTCTTCCAGTATTACTAAGGATGGTGATTTGATATTGATTAGGTTTCATGAGAGCCCACCGCTCATCCAGCTTATTGTTCCAGAGGACAGAATGGAGTTTTTGCCTCCCCTGAGTTCCGTGGCCTTGTGCTTGCTGTATTATCTGCTGTTATGGCCTCATAGCAGCTTGTGCCCTGCATGTGCGATGGGGCTCACGACTCAGTCACCCTATTTTGTGCTTTGTGATAAAGCAATTATTTTCTTATGGCCCTGTGGACTAAGACAAAACTTATCCATCTCTATGTTGATGCTTCTGTATTTTTCTCATTGTCAAGGTTTTTGTTTTGTGTCAGCAGATGTGCAATGGGATAGTTTGTAATTAATGTGTCTGTCACCAAGGGAACAAGAACAATACAATTCACACAGCCCACAGTGGTCTTTAGACAACTGCTCTTACATGTCAGCTGAGAGAGCAGGTCACTCACAACTACAGGCTTTACTAGCTGCTCATTTAAATCTGTTTATCATATATTTATGCTCACTTTTGCAGGTCCTGATTGAGGCAACAGTTTCCAGAGAGCGCCGAGGCTACATCGCTTTAGATGACATCATGGTGCTCAACTATCCCTGCTGTAAGTGCCACTTCTGACAATGGATTGCAATTATACAAGGTGCTGCAGGAAAGAGGCATTGAGTGATTTGTTGGGGGAAAATGTATTTAAAAGCAGCATGAAGCATAAATAGGATTAGAAAAAGAGTAATGTTTGATTGACCTTTTAGATTAACTTTGCAGGTTGTCCTGCAGCAGCAGTGCTTTTAAAACACCAAGTGCCAACACTCTCTTCCACCTAAAAACACATCTGTCGTTTAGCCTCCAGTGTGCTTTGATGGTTAAATATATGTCTTGATCAGTGCAATCTCCAACGCTCTGTCTGAAGACTCTTATAGTTTGATGTTCTCTGGAGTAGCAGCGCAGCTTCTTGGCCTCTGTCACGGTTTTGTGTTGAGGGGTTTCCCATCAAGCGCTACATTTTGCAGCTTTATGAGAATGCCCTCTCTTCACGGTTTGCTCTTCATAGCAAATGTTTCCCTGAAGTGGAGAGCTTGGTGTGTCAGTGGAAAAGTGAGTGTAGCGGTTGAGTGTGTTGTCAGCCCCAGAGAACCTTGTGTAAACCAGTTGCTGAGAGCCCAAAGGCTAATACCTGGACAAAGCCTCTCACTTTCATTTACACACTCCCCTTGCAGCCTACTGCAGAACACAAGGCCTCTTGTCAGCACATTTAACACCCATGGTCACCATTTCCGCCAACCAACATGCGTGGGTTTCACAGACTTGAAGGACATTTCTTTCTTGTGGGAATCACAGCTCTTTCCCCTCTTGATATTGATAAGCTCTTATTGTTATCACAGGCGGACTGTTTTGATTCTTATTGAGATGAACTTTTCATGGGCACCGTGCTACAGAGGATACTACTGGTGCTTTTATTAAGCGAACACCAGCTGTGAGATTGGGTAGCCTCTTGTACTGTATGCATACCACCCTGTTTAGCACCCTGTTACTCCCAGACAGCAGATGGCCTCTTTTGAATGTTCCCACTGTGGCCATTAAATAATTAAGACTCTCATCAGGACTGGAGCATGCCTTATGATGTCGCACATGGCCAATTTTGCAGTGAGGAATGTGGGGAAAGAAGAAGAAGAAAAAACCAAAGGGAAGTGTTGCATGATAAAAAAAATTTTTTTTTAAAGTATAAACATAAACACTTCCTCATTATGAATTCTGGTTAAAGCATAGTTGATATTTCAGTTGTATTCTCCTGAGTTGCAGTCTTTGACTCTGGTACCAGTGTTACAGACCAATGAAATATTTATCATGCTAAAGAGTCCTGAGGATAAGATCTGACACATTTAGCTGTATAACACTGCAGCTCCATACAACTGTAGGGCGTGATTTGTTTTCACTCGCACTCATTCCGGTGTTTGTTTAGTGAATGTTTGGTTCTCAGGCATGAATTATGAATTATCCTTAGGAAGGAGAGTCACTCAAAGGAAGCACGGCCACAAGCGGGGTACAAATGCAAGCATTTTCTCTGACTTACAACAAACAAGATCAAGAAATTGTCTTGTCCCGCTCTGCAAGATAGCGATGCAGTGTTTTGCAAGCAGGAGATGAGTGAGACCCAAACCTTTGTTTCTCCCTGATGCTTCAGCACTGCCATCTCCTGCTGTCAATCATCTGGAGTGACACGTTGACTTGTCCTACCCTGTTTCACGGAGATAGCTGGCAGCGCTGCCGGCATTTACCCAGTGATTTGGCTCTGCAGGGGTTTGGTTCTCACTCTTCTGTTGTTAATGTAGAGTTGGGTGAGAGGGCTACTCCCACACACTGACTCATTGGCAGCTCACCATTGCATGCTGGGACATTATTAGTCAAACTGTGGAGGGCTGATGCTCGTTCTGTGGCTGTTCCTGTGCAAACTCACTCCTACTTTCTGTTACATTCTGCACATCAATAGATCAATGCTGTTTGTTAGCAAGTTATTTTTGTGCAAGGCATACCGTACATCCTAATATAAGTATGCATAACACTACATTTTCATTTTTACCATGTGATGGAATGATATGATGAACAGACTGAGTGTCTTCACTTACTTTTATCTGCTGTTGGAGTTTGGTTTGTTTGTTATTTGTCATTATTGATAAGTGTCCATGGACACTTATTGATATTCAATAAAGCTAATAATGTGTAAACAATTATGGGGCACCACCCAGAGAACTAATAACTAAACACTGAGGGTCTGTATGTCTGTCAATCTTGGGCAGATATGACACACATAGACCGAATATGAAGGCTCCGAGCACCGATCTTAGCAACCTATAGTTATCACAATACACACACACAATGATCACAAATTACTGGTTTTTAGGTCGAAAGTAAATTGTTGACAATCTTAGTTCTCCATTCTCATCACCAATGCACATGCAAAAGAGTTTAGAATCCCCTTTTCCCAAAGCTGACTGCTTTCTTAAACATTTGAAGGTCCTGTTTATGTATTTGAAACACTGAAAAAGAAAACCATGACAACCCAATAGTGGCTTTGGTTAAAAAGTGATGTCATCTATTGATCTCATTATGTTTTCCTCTCCGTCTGTCTCTTCAGATAAGGCACCGCACTTCTCCAGGCTAGGAGATGAGGAGGTCAATGCTGGGCAAAATGCAACTTTTCAATGTGTTGCTGCTGGAAGGGCCTCAGAAGCTGAGAAGTTCCTGCTGGAGGTTAGTGGTTCAATGCTGGACTTTATTGCTAAAGGAATCTGTCTTTTAGATGTACACAAGTATGTTTCACTTTCAACACAGTCAATGCTACAAAGTGAAGACTGGTTTTAGTTTTTCTCCTACTGAAAAAGAGTATGCTTACACTTATATTTGGGTTACTTGGTCCTAACCAATCCGAAATTAGACCTAGTGCACTTAAGTGTTCACACTGTTATCATCAAAGCAACAGATGCCTGTTAAAACACATTTGGATAAAGTCACTCTGATTGGACAGCTTCTATGACTCTTTTGGACAGAACTTAAAAACATCCAAAATAATATTGCATGATGGGATACATCAGCTCATTAGAATTGTATTGGCTGTATACAGTACATTGGTATTTTTGTCCTTTTAGACGAATGAGAAAAGCTTGAATTCAAGAACCAGGTTCTCTTCATTAGTACTGTGTTCATATTTCAGTCAAACCTCAGTGCTAACAGAACGGTCTCAGCAGAGATGATTTTATACAGACTAAACCTGTAAAGTTTGAAAACACCTGTAGACCTACATGCAGATGCAGTGCCAGAATCTGACACTTAAAAAACTCCAGATAACAGCACTGAAAAATAAAACAAAATGGTGAACTCAAGAATTTATTGAGATAATTTGTGTTTGAAGCACCACTCTATACCCTCATACTCATTTATTACATCACTCCAATATTTATATCTTTGGTGCAAATGCAAGCTGGAGCAAAAAAATAGTTTGTTGTCTTGGGGGAGCTCACCAGTTTCCAAGCTACCTAAGGGAGCTGCTATACTTGCTTGGTCCAAAAATTGCTCAAGAACCTTCAGATGAATACAAAACCTGAAGAATGCACCGCTGTTCATTCTAAAATGATAAAAACAAACCCAGATAGAACACATAACACTTGAACAGCTAATGTCTTAGTCAATATGGGGCCTGTTGTTCAAACGTAATCTGATCGGATTTTGGTTATCGGATTGGATTGAATATTGAGAATGGGTTGTTCAAAAGGGAAAAAAGATTCTGAAATCAGACTGAATTATGTAATCCAATCCTAGTTGTGATCTGGATAAAGCCTTCAGTTTGTGTTGTTCAAAACGTTTGAGTAGGATCTGGATAACTTTGATCCAAGAAAACAGGATTATCCTGATTCTAACGGGGTAGGATTTCAAGGCGGATTTCAGGAAGAAAATGTGGTAAAACCTCCAATTTAATCAAATAATAGTATCTTTTTAGTCAGTGCATTTGCTTATATTTATATGTTGCACTTGACTTGTTCAACCATTAAAGTGATAAAGTATATAAAGTAGGCACAGTCTACCTATATAGTAAAGCAGAAATAAAATCACAACATGACATTGTCCCCATGAAGTAAACCCCCAAACAAATTTCCATAACAAACACAAATAACATAATCTATTTTCCTGTCAAGAACCTTAATTCTAACAATTGCATCCCCTACTGAAAGAATGCCAGGCGTAGGTCTGGTTTTTTAATGTGTCGCTTAGGTGCATAATTAACACTGAGCCTTTTTTTTTTTTTTAAGATGTTTCCAAAATACAGTGATACCTCGAGATACGAGTGCATTGACATACAAATTTTTTGAGATACGAGATGTGATTTGACCAAATTTTTGCCCTGAGATACAAACAAATCTTTGAGATACGAGCATCCGAGCCGCCGAAACAAAGATCCCCAACAACCACATGAGATATGAACATCCTCCTGTTTACTCCTCCCTCAACCTCCGTGCGCATCTTCCGTTAGCTCAAGTCGTCTGATCTCCAAGGTAAAAATACACTTTATAGTAAAACCAGTTTATTTTATAACATTCTCTTTTATTACTGTATGTTTTTATATAATAGTTGACATTTATAAATGCAGGTACTGTATATTTTTTATATTCAAAACACATAAAACAACTGGAATGGAATTTTGCGAGCTGGAACGGATTACTTGGATTTCAATTAATTTAAATTGGGAAAATTGCTTTGAGATACGAGCAAGGTCACGGAACGAATTAAACTCGTAACTCGAGGTATTACTGTATCCACAAAGTAGTTGTTAATGAATGTATTTTTTATTTGTTGTGGCTTAGATGAGAAGTCATAAGATTATAAATAGAAGTTGTCTCAAAATGAAAAACCCTTATTCAAATCAAATCAAGTTTATTTGTATAGCCCTATATCACAACAAAGTTGTCTCAGAGGACTTTACATGAAAGAGGTGTAAATAAACAAACAGAATCAGTAATAAACAACATTATTGGCTCTTCTACCTGTTGTTCTTTATATAGCTGGTAGACCACATTATTTTAAGTTCTGGTAATCCGGATTTGGTAATCTTGAAAATCGTAATTCTGGATCAGGGTGGTCCAGTCTGATGCTGCTTTGAACAACCAGGATAAAAGTAAGATTTTTTGAACAACCGGCCCTTGGTGTTTTGTTTTGGGGCCTTTCTTGTGTTCTTTGTATTTAACATTTTTTTAGGTGTTTTCCTGCACTTTCCAGCCAGAAATTTTAACTGTCACTTTAAACGGAGGCTCTGCTTAAGGGCAAAAGTCTAACCATAAAAGCCTGTTCAGTGAAGCAAATCATTGAGTTAAGTTGAAGATTTCATTCCAAATGTTAGTCTTGTAAGTGTACGGTGTTACCTAAAATAACCAGTTCAACAAGTATGTTTCTGTTTTTGAATCATTATTTGTCCCAGAATTGCTAGCGCTTGAAGAAAGATGGTACACAGACGGTGAGCGCTGTGAAGGCCGCGCAGGCCTTGAAGCAGCTTCTGTCCACAGCCTTTGAAAAGTTGCTTAGCTTGTAGGATTCAACGCTCCGCACTGCATGCATTTAGATCATACGCTTTGTTTTAGCCATAATTCTTTTTATCCACAGTGGCTTGTTCTGTGAAGGTCAGGCGGGTCCATACAGTCTGTTTTTCTGGTGGGAATAACTCAAAAATCAGTCTCTTCATGTGGTCCTGATTACAGAACCAAATGTCATTGTGCTGTAGGGCTTCTTTTTTTTTCCCTCCATGTCTCTTCTCATGCTGCAGTCACTGTGCACACACACACATTCAAAGCTTTTTTCAACATCTAACCACACATCACAAGCAGTGTTAATCATGGTTGACCTAGGCAAACACACTGCATTGTTTAAAACTCTGAGGTGTGTGATTTCGGTAATTGAAGTGTCCTCGTTCACACTTCTTTGAACAACCACCCATTTGGTCGCATCACAAGGATGAGGACAAATGCTTCGGGTAATTAGCTGGCATAACCATGCAGACGCCTGCTGTAATGAGATCCCCAGACCATTGGAATACTTCCCCACCACCTTTCTACAGCTATCTTCTTCACCTTCCTTCATTTTTTTTCCAGAGTGGTTATGAACACAAATCAATATTTTCGTGTCCTTATGTCGTTATTTTGGCTGTGTTTACTGTACCAGCTGCAGAACAGTGTTGGCAGCTCACGCCTGCCAGATTTACAGATCATTTTGTCGTCTCCTCGCCAATTAGCTACAGCCAGATTGTTTTGCTAACATGAAGCGATCTCATGCTTATTTGATTTATCCTGATTTCTTCTGCCTCCACTTTGTAATCCATAAGATAGGTGACAAAAGAGAGATTTTAAAGATGCAAAGAGGACACATTGATGTATGAGCTTTTTAAAAAAAAAATGTATTATTTCCCTGTGGCTGCGAGATTTGTTGCCTGCATAACCCTATTCAGTAGTTGTGTGTTTATGCTTTTGTTTGCAAGGTCTTAGTTGGAGGTTTATGTGGCCAATGGTTTTTTCAGTGCCTGGAATCAGGGGTGGGACAGAAGCCGAGCTGACTCAACATAGGCCAGAGATCTCCCTGTTGATCTCACGCTGGCATGCTTTTGCTTGTGTTAGGTATCGCTATTCATGCACATTATTTCATACAAAGAGAATCGCCTGAAAACACGAGAAAAACATGTCAGATCTTGTGTGTTTCATGAAAACAAAACTGTTGGCCTGACGGATGCTAGTCATTTTAATAGTGTGGAACAATGTGAGAAATACCCCTAACCATATAACAGGGAAGTGAAGCAAATTAAACATTGGTTTGAATCTACATCTCTCTATTGTTTTTTTCCCCTCTCTTTTACCCCCCCTTCCTCCCCCCCTCCAGTGTTTTTCTCACTTTCAGACCCAGCTCAATTTGTTTATCGTTTCTTTCTGCTTTTAAATCCTTTGCTTTATACTAAAAAGAGCAGCTTTTCCCACATTTTCTAATCTTTAAGATTTAAACCAAAGCCCAAAGTCTGTGGTGAATTCATCTATTAGCCTTTGTTCTAAACTGATTAAACCTTGATGCATTAAAGCCGGTCTGGCTCCCAATTTCAGCCGCTGAGCAGTTAAATGTTTTCTCTAAATAATGCTGCAAGCTGAGGATGACTAAACTAGTAGACAGGCTACATTAGGGAAGGACACTCATGACATGCATTACACCACATAATCAGTATTATTTTAACAAGATTTCATTTGTCTTTATTAAAGCATGTCTGACTGTCATAGTGCAAATTTAAATCAGTTAGATGGCCCTGCAATTTTAATTAAATTGAACACAATTGGACAATCCTCCTTTTTAATCACAGATTTAATAGGAACTGACCCATTTAGCAATAACTCAAGTGTGTATTATTTTAGAGTACATGAGTTCACTGGACAATAACTGTGTACAAGAACTAGGTACAGCAATAGGTAGTGATTGAGTACATATGTGTCTGAGTTATTGAGGGAGGTTGAATATTGCGTGTACAAGGATGTTTGTTAAAAAAATTATCAAAAGAAATGTAATAAATTTGTGGTTAAATTATATAGCCACGGTGTAAAAAAAACACAAAAAAACCAGGAAGAAAATGAGAAAGACCAAAAAAAAGCAGAGGGAGGAAAAAAAAGAACATTAAAGGAAAAATGTCTCTTTGCTATACCACTTAATAGCCTCACAAATCTTATTAGCACCTTTACCAATAACAGGTAGAACCAGTTTAATTACACGAGTCAAGCCGCCTGCTCCTCAATATTAAGAGATGTCCATCTTTTTAAAAAATTTTTTATTATTTGTATCAGCTTATAGTGAGTGCTGCTCAGAATGAACAAACAGTTGTCTTCTGCTGACCTTCATGCTTGCATTACACATAGGGGACACTGAGTCTGAGAGATGTGGCATTTATCATGCAGACAGAGCAGGTATAATTAAGAGACTTAATCATGTTGGATTATCAGAAGTATAACATCTCTGGCTTTGACAACTTGACTCATGCAAGCAGTCAACAGTCACGATATCTCAGTCTTTAATTCAAATCTGTTTGTCATAACTAAATCTACATTCTGCCGCAGGATACATCCTTGGCATGTTGAGTGTAAGCCTGTGTTTCAGTATGCAACGATCACATTGAATTACATGACATATACTGTACTTGTGTGTATGTGGGCAGTTGATGACCCATCCCGCTTTCTCTGACCCTGTCCTTTTCGTGCTTTCCAGAGACACAATGGGGACATTTTAACAATGGCGTCGGTGAAGCACCTGAGTCATCGGCGCTTTGTGGTGTCTTTCCAGCTAGATAGCGTTCAGCGTTCTGATCAAGACCTTTACCGCTGTGTGACTCAGTCCCCCAAAGGCTCAGGGGTCTCCAACTTTGCTGAACTCATTGTCAAAGGTAAGAGAAAAATCTTTTCTATATCCTTAACTGTTTCCCCCTCATCTCTCTCAGGCTTTCTTCTGTCTTTCATCACTATAGATAACAGCATATTGGTTGTAGTAAAAAAGACTGATCCCTTTATGCACAATTGGTAAAATTCTAAAACTTATTATTTAGTTCTATAAAAGTAGTATGTTACTTGTGTTTAGACGGTGAGTGCAGACAGTCTCCTGGCGTGAGTGGTTTCTTGAGCTGAAGTTGTCAAACAGGCTGCCATCCCAAGCTTTTTAGCTCTCTGTCAGATAGATGCTCTCTTGGACTTGGACTCTTGCAGCCCCTGTCATATCATGAACCACAGATGGTGACCTCACTCTCATTACTCACTACAAACCCGCAGCCTGACACCACTTTGACAGCATAGTAATGACATGGCAGTGGAACGTTTGATGGCTTAACAGACTCAGCCTTCAGTTCAGTTAAGATGAGAAAGGGAAATAAGAACGGCATCTACTGTGAGCTCCCGTTGTTGCTTTTTTACAGACTGATGCAAGGGCAGAGAAAGGTTAGAACAAGTGAAAGAGTTTGCTGCTCTGTTGATGTCAATGCTTTATTGCAGCATTGATGGATTAATTGCTTGGTACAGACTGAAGAGCTGGTGAATAGATTGCTATGAATTCTAACAGACATTCAACTTAAACCCCAGTCCTAAAAAAGTTGGGAAGCTGCATAAAATATAAATAAAACCGGAATGTATCAATCTCGTTATTCTCATCAACTAACATTTTGTTAGAAGCAGAACATAGAAAACATGTCAAAATGTGAAAGTAAGACATGTTATTATTCATAAAATTGAATTTGATGGTAGCAATACATTTCAGAAAAGTTTGGAAGGGGGCATATTCTCCACTGTAGTATCCACCCTTTTTTTTTAAACAACGATAGATTACTGCCAACAAACCGAGGAGACCAGTTTTTGGACCTTTAGTGGAGGAACCTTGTTCCATTCTTGCCTGATATAAGATTATAGCTGTTCAAAAGTCCTGGGTTGTCTCTGCTGAATTTAGCTTTTCATGAATGTTTTATTTGATGAAAGACAGATCAGTCTGGCACTCTCACTCTTCTACTACAAAGCCATGTCGTTGTAATAGATTCAGTATGTTGACATGAAGTTTTTTTCTTTGCATGCTTGATTTTTAAATTGCATTTGTGGATGTCATGATGAATTGTGTGTTCACTTACAGTGATTCCTGAAAGTGCTCCTGAGCCTGTGTTGTGAGATCCAAGACAGGATCATGCCTGATTTCACCACAGTTCTTCCTGATGCGCATGAAGAGGGGCAGCCACTATTTGTTTTGAACATGTCCCTTGCGCAGTGATGTCTCCAGATTCTCTGAATATTTTATATCCCATACTGTAAATAATGGGAAAAAAAAGTCTTCAAAACTCACTTTTTTTGGCTGTTTGTTGAACATCTTGCCATCTTTACTTCTGTAAGACTATGTCTCTCTAAGATTGCCGTTTCATACCCAACTATCTTACTGACCTGTTAATAATTAACAAATTGGGTGAAACATGTTCTTCCAGTTGTTCCTCTTCAATATCACTCACTTCTACAGGCCTATGTTGACCAAGTCCATTTTTTTTAAATATGTTGCTTCCATCAAGTTGAAAATGGGCTTGTGATTTTAATAAAATTAAAGTACATGGTGTGTTGATAGTTTATAAGATTTTCAAATCATTGCATTTAGTTTCTGTTCACATTTTACACATTTCCCATTTTTAGAATTGTGTAATTAGTTTATGACTAAATAACTGAAAAGTGATGACATGCTCACTAGTCTCTATATTTAGCTCTAATTAGCAAATGTAGCATACTAACGAGTTAACGTAAAAAATTTGCCTACCTATAATCAGCATATTAGGAGTGTGAGCGTGTTGGCATTCAAATGTTGGCATTTTGCTCAAAGCACTGATATGCCTTATTTCAGCCTCACAGAGCTGCTCACATGGCTGTAGATCCTCAGTGTTAGTCTGCTGTCACATGGGGTAAACCCCCTTCATTGATATGAAAGCAAGTATTGGTTTTATTAATCTGATAACCTGCTAGGTACTATACAAAATGGAGCCCTTTTGCAAAACTGTCTTTAAAGCCTCTAACCTTCTCCCCATAAACCAAGAGCGAATGCACTGATATAAAGCTGTAAAAAAATGTCCTTTCCTCACACTGCAAAACATAAAAAAAATCACAATGTATCTGGTGCTGGTGCTTCCCTTACTTTTTATAATAAGGATAAAGATCTGATCTCTGGTAAAGCTTTACCACACAAACGTGATGTCCAGCTGTACGTCATGTTCAAAGCCCACTGGATATAACTTTTAATTTGAATAGAATTTCATCAGTAAATTTCCCCTCCACTGCAGTGCTAGGAAGAGCCTTACCTTCCCCCCATGAGATAGAGCTAGTCTATTTACAGACATGGAAAGCAAAAAGGAATCATGATGAAGCAGACAGTAAACACATAATTAAAAAATGGCAATGTTTCTGATGAAGTTTGTCTTTTATTGTGACTCCATTTGACCCTTACTACAGTTGATGATGTGTTTCTAGGGATTTGTAGCTCCTTAAATCAAAAATCTAAATTAAATGCTTAATCAATTAAAGAGAGAGTAGCACTAGGAAAAAATGTATAGTTTGAGAATAGCAGGAAACAATGGGAAAGACAATTATTATACAGAAAAAAGTGTGAAATGAATGGATAGAAAACACATATTTACTACAGCTTCAAGCTTACATATTATGTTAGAAATGAGTCGATTGTTTCACGTGTAATCACATTGGCTGCTTGCCTGTGGCCTAAAGTTTTCCTTTTATTAAAGATGCTGTCAGCCCAAAGATGAGCTTCTGTGTGCAAAGAGAAGCAGCACAGAGCAGAGGTGCTGTTCTGGTAATGTTGAAAGCCCACAGAGACGAAGACCATAAAAGACAGAGGCGCCTCTGCAGGAATGAAGGATTAGTCACAGCCACAGATCTCTCTCTGATCTTTTCTCATGCTTTGTCCTCGTCTCTTTTCTATTCCCATTCCTTACTCACACTGTTGCCCGTGTAATTGTTCAGTGGCTCAGATCTGCCTGTAAGTGACGTTTGACCAGTGGGCTCTGGTATTAATTCTTGGTTTTGGCAGTGTCACCCGACAGTGATGCAGAGTCTCCTCTTTCATCATGGCGAGCAGCTACGAGGACAAATGGAGAAAAATATCTACAGCATTTAAAATCTCTGGGACAGAGATGTCACATTCGTTGCATTGCGTGCACAGATGTTCTTTTCAATCACTGCTTTGTTGTAATTTATGCAAGGCGGTGAATGCCTTGTAAACGGGTATGACTAATCTGCTATTTGAACACAGTTTGACCTGCTCACATTGTCATTCTCTGGAGACTCTTACCGTTTCTTTACTGTTTGTATGATGAGTAATAAGTAAAATGAATTCAACTTCACCTGCCTTAGACTGTGCAGCAACCTCTGCAAATGCTTCCACCAATGTAAACATGGTTTTAAAATGGGAAACAAAAATCACTGCTTTTTATCTTCTCTGACAGTACCTCCATCCCCCATCGCGCCGCCTCAGCTGCTGCGTGCCGGCTCCACTTACCTGATCATCCAGCTAAACACGAACTCTATCCTGGGAGATGGCCCCATTATCAGGAAGGAGATTGACTACCGTGCCAGCCAGTCCCCATGGTCAGAAGTGCACGGAGTCAACATGGTCACCTATAAGCTGTGGCACCTGGATCCTGACACAGAGTACCACATCAGTGTGCTATTGACTCGGCCCGGAGAGGGGGGTACTGGCCCTCCTGGACCTCCTCTTGTGAGCAGGACCAAGTGTGCAGGTGAGTCTCCAGTTTTATTTATTTATTTACCTGTATTTCATCAGGTAATATTTTATTTATTTTCGAGAGAGAAATGTTTTAAATGGTTAGTTATTTTTCATGTGCCTGAGTGTATTAACTTTTCATGCAACTTATGTTCCCAAGTTGCCTCAACTTAATCATGCGAGTAAATCAAAATAGTAGTCTCAAGTTTTTACACTCTTAATGTAAGTTGACATTATTTTTTCTAGTTTACTCTAAAATCCAACCCCGGGCCAACACGGATAGACAAACGGTCATTCGTGCTCACACATGCAGCAATCAGTCTCCACACAGAAAGGCTGCAGCTCGAACCTGGAACCTTCTGGAACCCCACTGTGAAGCTCTGGAAGCTTGTATTGAACAATTCAAATACTCCTTTAAAAGCATATTATCTATAAAGAACAATGAAACATTTCCATTGCAACATCATCGCATGCTGTTTAAAAGCCTCAATCAATCAACTCAGCTCACAAATTGTTCTTTAGGGCTTAAACCCTGGCTGAGCAGGGGGTACATGTTCATGAACACCTTTGAACAACATTAAAAGTGTACTTCAAGTCCATTGGATAGTTTAAATATAGAGCATATACAGTATAAGGTAAACCTGTACCCAAAGGGGTATCTGATTTCTTTAATACAGACTTCCGGAGTCGCATGGTGTTTGTTTGTTGGCCCTGCGATTTACTTGGGACTTGTCCAGGGTGTACACTGCCTCTAACCTAGTAGCTGCTGGGATAGGCTCCAGCCCCAACGACCCTTCATTGGAATAAGCAGGCACAGAAAATGTATGGATGGAATACTTCCCAAGTAGTTGATAAAACATTTTTTTTTTTTTTTTTTTTACAAAAGTAAGACAACCAGCTGCAATTGGGTTGAGGCAACTTGAGAACATAAGTTGCTTCAACTTTTCTAAGATGAGTTAACATGAGATGTTACAATAAAGCTCCACTTATTCGGTTTCTACATTGGCTCATATATTGGATCACAGCTATGATAATAAGTATAAATATGTCTTCTTTGCATGCAGTGAAGTCACTCTAATAAAGATCTTTGGTTCAATGTTTCGATGCCAAGCAACCACCCATATTTAAGACAGTATTTCATTGCCAGGCCAAATCGTTCATGATAATCTGCTGAAAATGTAATCAGAGAGGAGCAGATAGACAAGCTCTGACTCAGTCGCTGCATGTACTTATCTCATAAGAGAAGGCACATTTTTTATCTCTGGTGTTCTCTGAACTCTGGGAACGTGGAAGACTGAAAGCAAGACTTTAATTGCTGCTTGCATGGCAATATTGGTTTGAGGGTTATTTAAAAGATAACAACTGACTGATTTCAGGAGCTAGACTAGAGCAGGCTTCTTTGGTTTATAGTGAAGAAGACAGAAATTTGCACGAACAGTTTGTGGATTGAAAGCTTTTCTTGATTTTCTGATATCAAGGAACTGGGGTGGCATTGTGGTGCAGTAGTTAGCACTGTCACCTTTCGGAAACAAGGCTTTAGGTTTCTGTAAGGTTGCATGTGTGGTGTCGGTGTCCATATGCACCTGTGTAAACGCACACATGATTGGTTAATTCACCTGTGTTAGGCCCCCTCTGCCTCTTGCACAGTAACCTTTCCATGTCTGTACCTGGGTATATAGTAACGGAATGCATCAGAAGGCTGGGAAAATTTGTAGAAATATTAAGTTTGGTTTACTCTCATGTAATAACAACAATATATTTTCGAACATTAGTCCACTGATAATTTTAAAGCTAGTGATTTTGAGATTTGGTAGAAATGCATTTTTTCTTCCTTTATCCTTGCTCTACATTTCCATTTGTCTCATGGCATCTGCAATCACTAAATAATCCATCTGACTTCCATCTGTCCCTTTGTTGATAAAACAAACGTTTTAACCAAAAGATTCATTACTGGCAGGTTTTAGGTGTGATCACATTCTGCAGAACCAGCTTGTATTTAACCGTCTCTGGCTCTGCTAGGGTTTAGGCTATCCCAGCAACACAAAATGTAAATTGGTACTTAGCTCACAGATGTTCAGGTGTGATTGGTGGTTCGGGTTTTGTCTAGCATCATTCTGTGTGCAGTGCATTGACACCGCTCACATGCCTACCAAAAAAGGGTTTGGCAGCCATCTTTAAAGTTTGTTTTAAAGTCTCTGGTAAAGGCTTCTCAGCAGGTATCCTTAGCTTAGATTAATAGTGCTTGTTGACTCCTCTGTTCTGTCCTCTTCACCCCCAACCTGTTGAGGCAGATGGGGAGTTTTTTGCTTTTAACTGTTTCCCACCACCCCATGCTTTCTCATGAATAATTATTTTATAAATGAGTTTTAATGGACAAGTATTATAAATTACACTAAGGTGTATGTAATGGATTTTTTAAAAAATAGGTCATAATTGGACTACAATAAATTGTATTGAATTGGACTTAAGATGACTTTGTTTTAAGCGTGGTAACTAAGTTTATTTCAAATAAGTTCAAACTTAACTTTGGTAAAAATGGTTAATGGTGCAGTTTTTGGTCATTTAACTTTGCACTTCAACAAAAAACAGAAGTTATAATGGACAAATATCTGTTTGTGGAGGAATAAAAATAATTATGACCAGTACAGTAAACGTCTGAGATTTCCGTCCATTTCTCTTTGTAATTTTTTTTCTTCCCAGTTTTAGCTAATTTTCCACCTATCAAGTTTGACCAGCGGTAGTATAAAATATCCAAGGGTTAGCTTTTTGGAAGATTGCACTTGGATCTGTCTTTGTTGCTTGAATACTCAAAATCCATTACTCTGCCTTTAGTGAGACTGACACAGAAGGACATACATGTTCGTCTCAATAAATACTTTTTTTACTGTTATAAATACATAAATAAATTACCCACGTCTGTGTATATTGAGTCATGACACACAGCCCACAGATTCTTTAGAATTTGTGTTGAAAATCCTTTTTTTCTGACTTTCTGAATAAGTTATAATCATCAACATAAAAAAAAATAAACACTTGAAATATCTGTTTGTGTGTAACGAATTTATATATAATGCTATGTTTAATTTATTTATTTATTTTTAGTAAAAAAAAAAAATCAACTTTTGTGTGATTTTCTAATCTATTGAGATGCACATGTATATGTTCTACCACGAGTCCTCTTTTAGGGTAATTTGGGGGTGTTACTCAAGCTAAGAGGAGCAATCCTTAAGGTTAAGGTTTTTGAATAATAGATTTATAGCTAGCATAATCAAACAATCAAAATTTCTATTTTATTTTTGGGTGCCTGCCCTCTTTCATGAAGCTTTCATGGACATGTTTCTGTGTAACAAAGCATGCCATGAATCACAAAGTTTTAGGAAATTCAATTTAGTAGTTGATGTTGACAATGATCGCATCCATCGTCTTTGGCCTTGTCATGTGTGGGAGGTGGTGAGGACCCAAATGCAGGCAGTATCAGGCAGAAGGCAAAATGGTGTGCTTGACAAGGTATTTCCAAATAACTCACACATGCACATGCACATGCACGCATACACAAGTATCTGACCATCAAAACTGAAACCAAGGGACATATATACACAGGGAAACTAATTGGGAACAGGTGAAGTCAATCTAAATCAAACCGGGTGAACTAATGAGCCAGGGACAGAAAACACAGCACATAAGGGAAAACTAAACATGACAAAACACAGAACTATAAACCAAAACTCCAAACCATGATCACCAGACATAAACCCTGAAAACACCAAACTATAAACCCAGATCAAAATATAACAAACCAAGGAACAGATCAAAACCCAACACACAAGAACTAAGGTGGTGAAACATGACAGGCCTTTGCTTTGGAGAAGAAACAAAAATCTAATTGAAAAAAACAACTCATCCATTTTAAGTTTGTGCTCTCGTCATGCTTTACCTTTTTATTTATATATTTTTTGTTGAACATTTTCTTCTGCCTGCTCACATCAGCACATCTATGTGATTTGTCACTGTGCAGACAGAGAATACCCAAGCAGCACACTGGACAGCTACACTAATGCTGATTTGTAAATATATGTGCACATAGAGCATAAAAAATGCTGTGTTAATGCAAATACACACACAGAGGATCCAGCAGATATTGTCCCTGCCTGAATCTACACTGTGACCGTTGTGTCGTCACAGGTATAGAGAACTTTGCGTTACCTGAAAGCAGATTTGTGTCCTCCATGGTCATCGCTCTTGTCTACATCTCTTGTGCCTTACAGTCTCTCCCTGCCACACACCATCCCTCACATATCTTCCCCCAGTAGCGCCTCTCTGGTCTACTCTCCAATGGCACATTAAAGCTACTCTCTTCTCCCAATAGACGCTTCTCATTCATCAGGCATTGTAAGTGAGCTTACAGCACTCCCTCCCAAATCCCCACACATCTATCCCCAACTCAAGGGAGTGCAATTATTCACAAAAAAAAAAAAAAGTTGAGAAAAAAAAGAGTTGACATCAAACAGGAGAGGAGTAGGTGAGAATGGAACAGTAAAATGGAGGTGAAGCGATGGAGAATTCACAACAGATGGAAATTGCTTTCACAGTTGCTAGTATCAGTGTTTGTGAAAGTCACTAAACTCAGCCTTTAATGATGTATTTACATTTCAACCACTGTGACATTAGCTTGTTCAGCCATGTGTGGGATAAGTAATACTGCTGTGTTTGCTGAGCTGTTAAGCAGGACATTTGAATCCAGCACTTGTTCAATGCAGAGGGTGTATAGGTGAAATTAATTTAGCTTGTCATTGTCAATTGTATTTTTTTTTCTTTAGGTTGCAGTAAAGCTAAGATTGACTGATGGATATAATTATAATAAATAAATTATACAATAAATTTTTTTTTGTGATGCACCTGCATCTGATTGACTCCTGCAAGGCTTGATCAGAGTTCCCACTTCTAACATGGTGGTATGTTCCCTTTCTTGACCCTCTAAGAGACTCATTACCACCTGCATCATTGATCTCCCCCGACCCGCAAACCATCTGGTCTGCTGTAACCAGACTGACCCCGCTCCATGCTGCTGGTTCCTGATCGGCCCCCCTTGCTTTGGCCTGATTAGGCTTAAGCAAGAGAAAATAGATGATGTGGTTGCTGTGGTGATTTTGGAGAGGTGGCAATTATCTGGTGAACACAAGGGATATTTGGACCCTCTTTGTATTTAGAAGGAAAGTGAATTTCCTGTCTACAAGCTGTGTCCTGCCACTGTGACTAATCTCACTCTTCCATGGTCATGCTGAATATTTCTCCTTGTCCCAAGCATGTTGGCTAGACAGTGTCACCATACACACACGATAACACCCGCTTGTGGAGTCGAGCTGTCCTAGTGCGGAGGCTGTAAAACTAATGGCCTTGAATGTGAACACGATCTCCGCCTCGCTGTGATGGCCATCCAGGTGTGCTTGATGAGCCATTGCTGTGATTATCAGCACGGTGCATTAGCACAGCTTGAAGCCCCTCAAGTAAATCACAGAGGAGTGGAAAGTGTTTGTACTGCAGGTGGTCTCCAAACTATGTTAATGGGCTTCCACCTGCTGCTGGGTCACTGAACCTTCTGGAAAGCCTCTGCCCATGCAGGAGGAAGACAGTGCTGGAACTTGGCGGAAATTAAGCACATAAGGAACACAAGTGATCTGCATGTCTTGGCAGGTCATCAATCATGTTTTTTTTATTTATTCATAGCCAGAATTACTTTTACATGGACATTTAAATTAGGTTTTGTAATGGGTATGGGTGATGATGTCTTTATAAACTTGTTTTCTTTTGATACAGTCAGTCATGACCTGCTTCACCTAGTCCTAAAAGCAGATTTGCTTGAATTAGATAGATGGTGTAAATGCATCCCCTACGTTTCTTCCTCTGCTGGAGCTGTCCTCTAGAGTGAGATACAGCTTCTAACAATGCATTGTACTGGTGCAAACTGCAGCTCCTGTGATTCGTCCTCCTGATGTGGGGTTTTAACATGATGTAACAACTTGCTTGAATACAATGCAATGCCCTTGTGGAAGAAACAAATGTAATTGAATCAGATTGTTAAAAATGCTAGGACAATAATAAGTATCCTGCTTGCAGTTATTCCTTTTAAGTCAGAGGTGTCAAACTCTGGTCCTTCAGGGTTGTTCTCCTGCAGGTTTTGTTTGTTTCCCTGGTTTAACACACCTAAATAAAATCAAACATATTCAACATCTTCTTGTAACCTTCTTCGCAATTTATCAGCTACAAACCTCCTCACAGAAACAGAGTTACATAGAGGGACCTCTTGTTTTCAGTAACCATTAGCAGTAGCATAGAAAGGACGTCTAACTATAAACTGATGTAAGCAAATGTTGCACAGGTTATATTCTCATACCTGCATAGGTCACTACCATAAGCTTTGTGTCTAACAAATCCCCCTTAAACCATGAACAACACTTAAGGCTGATTTGCTCTCTCATTAGCTTCTGCCTCATGTCACAGTTTACACACCAATAATAAACCATAAACTGTCATGTCCACTGTATCTGCCCATTTCCAAGGACCAGCATGGTGCTCATGGCTGACGGCCATGTCAGGACGGCTGCAGTTTTTTCACCACAGGGTGCTAGAGAATGGGTGCCTGTGGAGTGGCCGAGGAAAGGGGGAAGAGCCTGGCACAAATGTCCACTTTGAGTAACACCATAATGAGCACACTGTGCCCTCTTTGGTGGTGCTTCATCAACTCAGCAGTTAAATGGCTCTCTTTATTTAGCTTCCAGACTGTGCAGACTATCAACTCCACCATTAAGACAATCCTCAGTCACAATGAACAATGGTACATTAACATCTCTTTCTGGTCGCAGTGCAGTCTACTGCTATGCGATTACCGTGCCCACTCATTCATCCTCCCTCACATTAGTCTGAATAAGGTTTAGTTCAGTGCTCTTTCCATATTTCCATCTAACGTAAGATGCCTGACAGTAAATTAAAAGAGAAAGCAGATGAGTGCCGGGGCCTTCGGTGGAGATCTGAAGTGTCATAAAAAAAAGTGCTCTACCACAGCCAGTGAAAAAACAGTTAAGAAAATGGGAATAGTGATGTTGCTTCAGATAAACAGAAGATTGAAAGTGAGTTAAGTAACTTCTTTTTTTTTTTTTTTAAAGAAAGATGTGTGTAGTTAGTGTTTGTGTGTCCTTGCACAAGTACAGAGTATCTCTCAAATCCATTATCTTGTATTATTATTTTATTATTAGCTTCTTTATTTAAGTTTCCTGCACTAATCTGTACTGCAATGAGTCAGTGCAAGGATGAAGACCTTGTCCTGCAACCTCCAACTCCACCGGTGCCTCCCTATATCCCATATCTCTGCTGTCACTCCCTGCCTCCCTGCCTCATTACTCAAAATGCACTATTAAAAGAATAAAGCCATCCACTGCATTATACAGCAGATTGCTTCACAAAGAAGCGTTGATTGGGTTAATAATGGTCGTTGATAAACGCCTCTATTGATACGGAGGATGTCCTTGGCTTATTTTGGCCTCTCTTCAGCTTCGGACTTCCTCCTGAACACTGGCCGGTCTGTGCCACTGTGTATAGAGGCGCTCTGTGTGAGCCATTACGTTTGAGGGGGATATCAAAGACACAACTGTTAGTCTGAGTCAGAGAAAGTCAGGGTTAACTCGTTGATGACCAGAATTAACTTGGTATCCTCTAAAAATATGTGACTGGCCATTCCAATGACCCAGCAGTAAAAATGACCAGCAGAAGGGAATGTCCTTGTGTAGCACTTGCAGTTTTGTCAGGGGGGATTAAACCTCAGGGCAAAGATGTGTAACTACTGAAGAGTCAAGTTGCTTTGTGACACAGAGGAAGGGACTGGTGGGAGAGCGACAGCAACTCACAGCCTGTCCTATTAATTAGTGCA
Source organism: Rhadinocentrus ornatus (assembly GCA_037177495.1). Classification (NCBI taxonomy): domain Eukaryota; kingdom Metazoa; phylum Chordata; class Actinopteri; order Atheriniformes; family Melanotaeniidae; genus Rhadinocentrus; species Rhadinocentrus ornatus. The sequence continues at coordinate 19,129,289 of JBAMHW010000006.1, forward strand.
ATTGGCCTAAGTTCCTACCACTGGGGATGTGGGTGTGCTGTGTTGGCAGCAAACTGACCTTTATGTTGTTGCCAGTGGTGGAGCCAGAAAATTTTTGTATGGGGTGGCCAGGCTGCGACCATTGCTCTCTTTGGGGTTGCATAGAAATAGATGTGTCATTACTGTTTTCCTGTGTGGCACATAGCTCCAAATGTGGTTTAGATTTCTATTTATTCTCATTTACATATTCTGGCATGTCTGCCTTGTGGAAGGTCAAACTTTCTGAATTTCTGATAAAATTCATGGGAATTTTGTATCAAATAACTGCTGATATGCATTGCTCATCTCACTATATTTGTCTTTTTTAAAACATGTTTTGTAGATGGTTTTACTTCCTGTGGTATATTCTTTTTTTATTGTACTTTTTATCTGTCTCTGATGGAACTATGTTGACTTGTCACAACATTGTGACAATCACCATTCCATATCTCCAGAAACAGAGCTTAAACCTGTTACCAGTTTACACCGCTGGGTGCCAGACATGTGACTGCAATGTAACATAATTGGCAGGCATTTGGTCATCTAGCTACAGTTAGAAATTACGTTACATAATAACGTACCTGCTGCAGAACATGTGGGAGACAGCAACTCTGAGGCTGTACCTAACCGAGGTTGGGAAAGCACAATTTTAATTTTTAGGAGAGTTTTTGAGCATGGTAGAGGCAGCCGGGGTGGAAAACGTAGCACTGAAAAATCTATGGGAGCAGCATGGGTACAAATAGCGGCATTAACATTGATGATGATGGCCAGGCTTCTGCTGCTTGTGGCCATGGCCACCCCATGCAACTTTTTGACATCTCTCTGATTGTGACCAGGCAATATAGCAGCATATTGCAGAGAAGTGGCTGAAAAACTGTAGGCAAAGTCATAGAAAACAAGAACACCATAGTTTGGAAACTGTTCTCTTAAAAATCAGATTTTTGTTCACTTTTAAAGTTCAGCTTTCTGTTCTAGGACTTTGCAAACTTTCTCTCTTTTGTTTTCCCTTTTTCACGTTCTTCTGCTCGCTTGTCCTTCCCAGAGCCCATGCGTCCACTGCGAGGCCTCATAGCCACAGATACCCAGTCCAGGCAGCTGTCCCTGCAATGGGAGAATCTGGCGTTTAACCTGACACGCTGCCACACTTACTCAGTGTCCCTGTGCTACCGCTACACCATGGCTGGAGGAGGCGGTGGCCACAACACCACCGTACGCGAGTGCCTGGCTGTGGAGCACAACGCCTCACGCTTCACACTGCGTGATCTCCCACCATACCACAGCATCCATGTCCGTCTGTCACTGGCCAACCCAGAGGGGAAGAAAGAGGGCAGAGAGGTCACCTTTCAGACTGAGGAAGACAGTAAGTTCCTTCGGAAGGTTACAGAGAAAATCTTATGAAGGCAGAATACAGAAAGACAGAAAAATGTGATTCAAAAATACCAAACGTTGGAGAGAAATGATCGCCTTAAAAGTCACCTACATTTAGTTTGTAACGAACAGTTAGCTTAAGATTATGCTGATAATACAACATTTAGCATTTTAACATCTCAAATACCTGGCATTTTAAAGTGTGTGTGTACAGTTTATACACTTTGTGTAGTAGGAAAATCCTAAAGGCCATGTTTTTATTAAGAGAGAGAGAGAAATATTAGGTGTCTTAGAAATGTTATGAACATGTTCTGCTGCAATGCAGGGTCCCTAAATCTGACAAATTTCCTAAATATGTGTCAAAATTAACTTGTAGAAAAGTTCATATACACTAGTCTGAATGACAGCACTGTAACTTCTTTTAAACAATCAGCATAGCTACATTATACATTTATCACATGAGTACATACTCTTTTTTTATTTTAAACACCTAAACTTAATAAATTTTAGAAGTGGTCAGTCTGACGCACCCTCTGTGAAAGTGGATATAATTTGATAATTTATACATCCGTAACGCCAATATTTAGAATGTTTCTGTCATTTATGGCATTGATCTTCCTCAAGTAAAAAGCGTGAAAGAAATCAGAAATCTGAGTTGAGAATCACTGTCTAATATTATATGGTGTTAATTTCTGACAGGATGCAGTTTGTAGTACTGATGAGTTATATTGCTTTTACAACCAAGTGCTGCTGTTATTTTATCCACCTCATTTATTTCAATTAGTGAAGGCTGAATAACAGAAACACTCTGTCCAATACAGTGCAATACTGTTCAATATTACAACAAACTGCAGCTGCTAAAATTACAATACACATTGATCAACACCTTTCTGAAACAGTATCAGTACAACAAGTTCAATCCTTTGTGAAGGTGAGACTGTTGCAGAAATGTGCATTAGACTGTTATAATATTAGCAGGTATCCCTGCAAATATTTCTTAGGCTGTGTCCGAATGTGCACCCTACGCCCTACATAGTGCCCTATATAGGGGTCACACCATTTTGTAGGGGTGTCTGAATGTCCAGAGAGAAAAAAATAGGGCACTCAAAATTACCCACATGGCATCTTGAAAAATAGTGAGCATCGATGGTCAATATAGACCACAATGCATTGCGGGCAGAAGCTCAACATGGTTTAGGTTCCAATTAGGAGCTATTCATATATCTGTGACTGGCCTGGTAGCACTTGAATCTCAAAACAAGAATGATTTTTACCAGTAGAATATTACAGGGGATTTTGGCCCCTTTTTGGGGGGCATTACTGACACATTTAGCTTGTTAGGATTAAATGGAAGAAATATTTGATCAAATACAAATTTCTTACTATTTTGAGCTAAGTTTATTTTACGAACAGTTTGCATTTTTAGATGAAGTGTACCCATTATTGTGTTAAACTAGTCTGGCCACACACCTTGGTATTCTGTGTAATGTAATGTAGTGGGATAGGACAGAAAAGAATATAAACTGTTCAGAATTTAAGTTTTTCCTTATCAGACTTTTCCTCTTACACTATGGTTTATATTTGTGTTTTGTAAACATAAATCTAAAGCAGCATTAGTGCTAAAAATGCACAAATCCATACACTAAATTCATCAGGTAAAATTGGTGAAATTATTTACCAAATACTGCCTGAGCTGACAGAAGCTGATTCAGTTTTACAGATAAAGCCTTTCATTCAGAATTTTTTTTTTTTTTTTAAATTAGAAAAAAGAAAGCTTGGGCATTCCAAAGATTGGATTTTGTGCTTCTTATCTCCTCTGTAGTAGCATATCGTTTGCATGGTGGCCAAGAAAGAAATCCATTTTGCCATGAAAAAATCAAAACAAATGAGAATGATATAAGATCAACAGAAAATGCTAAATGAGATGTTTTCACTGATCAAATATAGAATAGAATATATGTATATAGAATATACCAATTTAGGACACTTTTGGAAAAGTCATAATAAATAACTTTGTGTCCAGACTAAATCAGTTCAGATAGTCAGCTCAGCTGTTTGACTATTGATTTAGCCTCAGGCCCAAGTCTCACATGACAGCCTTCCTCACACAGACCATGAAGATAGAAATGTGTGGCTCCAAAAGAAACCAAAAAACGTTCTACAGTTAAATATTTGGGCATTCAGTCCTGTTAAGAATTGCAGTCGATATTTTCATTATTCATTCAAATTTGAAAACTGGATCATAATATTTTTTCCACCAATTTCTTTCTGTTGTGTGTTATAGATACAAATTTTATGCAGCTTATAAATGAATACTTTACTTATCTGATGTTCTTAGCCTGTTGCTCAGTTGCTGTGGGTGTCTTGCATGGTGCATTGTTCTGAGTGACATTTACTCCTGTAATATTGACAGGATAGGATCATTGTGGGATCAGCACTTCAATTTCCCTGACAAATGTTTGCTCTGATGATCTCACACAGTTCCCGGAGGCATAGCGCCAGAGTCGCTCACCTTCACCCCTCTGGATGACATGATCTTCCTGAAGTGGGAGGAGCCTGTAGAGCCTAATGGTCTAATTACACAATATGAGGTGAGTCTGTGGAGAGTAGATACTCTGTTAGCTTCATTTGCATACTTGTTCAAACAACAGGGATGCAATGGTAAATAATTATTTGTACACATGGTTTGTTTTATTTTTAACAATATAAAATTAAGAGAATGAAGATATCAATATTTCCTTAACATTATTTTAAGCTAATCAAGTGTAATTTGCAAATTAGCCTAAACTTTAGTAGCATTGCTAGCAGCACTATGAATAGCTGGCTGATGTGCAGTTGGTGAATATTTTACCATGAATGTGCTATATTTTGATTTTTGTTTGAACATAATATTTTTATGCAGCCCATACTTCCTCATAACATTATTAGCTAATTCACAATTTGCCCAGTGGGGCCCTTGTAAATGTGTTTGATTACTACAAAAGGAAGCTAGCTGAAGTGGTTTGCTGCTAACAAGGTCTGCTAATGTTTAGCCTTTGCTTGGAGTGAGAATAAGTACCTTTAACTCTACAACTTATAAAGCTAATGAAGGAACAATTCAAAATATACACAATTTATAAAAGATATTTAAGCGAAAAATTATTTTAAACATTTTTATTAAGAAGCACTCAAGGTGAATTGGAGTGACAGAAACAGGTAGTTTTGTCATAGTAGCACATGAACACACACACACACGCACACACACACACACACGCCTGCCTCTGAGAAGGAAGTTAACAGACAAGACATGGGTAGGACCACAACAGGATGCAATTACAAACAGCTCAGAGAATATGAACAAATTTCAATATTAAATTGTGATTCCACGTCACACAGGATGTCATTTTTTTACAGGTACACAGCTCCCATGATTTTTTTTATTCAACTTGACACACTATTACTCCTGTGTTTCTGGCTGCAGATAAAAAAAAATACTAAAACATTTTACAACATTCTCATATAGACAACTTCAACTATGAGGAAAAATCAATTAAAACAAAAGCTAATTCAGATTTATCCTCTGAGACACGGACTGACAATGATCTCTGGTTGTAATCCAAGTCAAGAACTCCAGTGAAAGAAAAGTGGTTCCTTGTCAGAAATATCCATGCTGTGCCCTCGGAGCTTTAGTAAAAACCTTCAGCAGGGATGCTACGTGTGTGGCTTGTGGATGATGGGACTTTTCCAACATTTCTCAAGCTAAGAACACACAGTGGGTGGCAAAGTGCTGATGCTGGTTACTCATACCCATCGTAAACTTACTATATGGGCTTAACGGAGAAATTGAAAATGAGATATCCATCTCCACAGATATCCATACGTATACATACTGTGATGGTAAGGATGAATGAAGAAGAAATCCATCTTAACAAAAGAGCTGTAGAGGTGATGTGTTGCCAATGAAATTACTGAACTTTAAACTTTACCCCCGCATCTGATCATATCCTCAGCAGGTCCAGTTCTGCTTTGCAATCAGTACTTATACAGTACCAGTACAAGTTACTCTTAAGCAACACTTTAAATCACTTTGGCTAACCCCTGGATTCCATTGAAGTGGTGGTGGAGAGGAGAATTCTGGCAAAACTATCCGCCATCATAGACAACAACTCCCACCCCATGCATCAGACGGTGGGGGACTTAAGCAGCTCCATCAATTGTTTACTGTTTTTGTTTTAATGGTTTTATCTCTTGTTGAGCTGCTGTAATGGTGAATTTTCCCCACTGCGGGATCAATAAAGTTTAATTGAAAAGATCAGCTATTTTCTGGAATTAAAAAAAGTACATTCCTTTTAGTATGTTTGTGCCTAGCAAAATAAAAAAAAAAAAAATAATAAAATTGCTCCCTATCCATGTGGTGGGGCATTTTAAGTCGTGGTGGCATAAAGCAGAATCAGTTCAGTGCATGCTTAATCACGAAACTCCCCACTGCAACTCTTAAGCACATGGTTTGCTATTAACAAAAATAGCAGCAAAGGTTAGATAAAATCTCACTGACCTTGTGTACAAGACTTGAACTTAACATTGCTTTTGTCCCACTGAAATAGAGCCTGGCACCATTAATCAATAACTGGCATGCGTTTGTTGTGCTGTAGGGCTTCCATTTAGCTGGATAATGATTTAGTATTTACTGTACACCCTCTGTCTGTGGTAAGCAATCAGTAGGTCTGCCTTCCAAGCTGAACAGTATGATTTCCTTTCTTGATCTCTTGTTCTGTGACGCCTCAAGGATATTATTAAATAGGATTTCTGGTACGACGAATATCAGAAAAAAAGTGGAGGATGCACAATATTTTATTTTTACTTTGTACTTTGCTGATCTCTTTGAACTGACAGATAAAGCTTTATAGAGAGCTGTGGAAATCCTCCTCATTTCTCTCAGACTAACACATTGACCACTTTGCCTGAGCCTATCGACCGCAGTGGTGTCCCGTCTGAGCCCTTCTCATTGCTGTGTGCATTGTCTGGCATGTTTTATGTATGCTTCTGTAACAAAAACACTGCAGTCCATCTGTGTTTAGTCACCGAATAGCTCATAATTCTATCTTTCACCAAGTAGGCATGAATAGGCATTAAGCTCATCTTATGATAATCAGCAAAGCTTTGGGTTTGGTTTAAGAGACATCTTCAGTGTGTGGCGCAAGTACACACAATACATTGTGTGTGTGTTGATTCTGTCAAATGAAGTGGATCTCCTTCAGCTCTGATTTATATACTAATATGCTTACCCTGATTGCAGTAAGGTCACATTTAGCTCTTTTCTATTTCAGGGTAAAAGTGGAAATTCTCAGCAGGTACACACAAGAAAAAAACAACCTCTTGAAGAAACACTTTAAAAAAAAGAGGTTTCACTTTTCAAGGATTATCGTAGCTTTTTGCATCAATCAAAATTTATTTAACTCATAAACACTTAAGTGTCTTTTTTTTGTATGTGGTGTCCAGAGTCTGGCCTTAGAAATGCAGTACTTAGGAAGGTAATTATTCACCAAGGTTGCTGGCATAAATTGTACCTAACAGTTGCATTGACAATTAAACCCAATACATGAAAATTATAAACTCAATATGACTAATCAGCACAACCATTGAATAAGCTGGTGTGTTTCTGAGTCAAGGGGATTATATCAACCGAGCATGCAGAGCTTATTGTGCACCCAGTTAAAAACCACACTTTAAAATTTGTCTTCAACTACAAAGCAAAACTCAAACATTTTTTGCATTTTTGGCCAACAGATCAGTTACCAGAGTATTGAGTCGTCCGATCCAGGCATCAACGTCCCAGGACCCAGAAGAACTGTGACCAAGCTTAAGAACGAGACTTACCACATGTTCTCCAACCTTCACCCAGGAACGACTTACCTGATCTCTGTCCGAGCACGTACAGTCAAGGGCTTTGGCCAGACTGCCCTTACTGAAATCACCACTAACATCTCAGGTACCAACACTGCCCATGCCGCTTATGTGGTATCACGTCAAGTCCCAGGATGGAACTGTGCTATTCATCACTGCCTGCTATTAATGCATGTATGGCGAAAGACTGTATACAGAAGATACACAAAGCAAATGTGACAGACTCCATTAGTTTAGAAAATATTCTGAAGCCTGGAGTCGGCTTTGGCTGCTGGTATCTTGGCAATGATTAGATAGCAAGTAACAGCATCAGGACAAAAGAATGCAGCTTGAGAGTAATAAACGTATGAATCTATCCTCAATTTAATCATGGAATTATTTTCAAAAGGACGACAAGTCCATTGATTATATGGAGTGGATCTAGCTAATGACACCCTAATGACTAGTGGTGAACATTAATTGGCAATGTTACATAAAAATCAACACTCTTTGAATCAGTCTTGTGGAGCCAAGGGTGTTTTAAAGCAACCCCTAGCAACGGCGTTGCATTTGAAAGTTGCAGTGCACAGCAAGAGCTAAGATCTTTGAGGAAGAAAAAGATTACATTATCACAAACAGCTTCTGCTAGTGTATAATTGTTTTGTTTTTTTAATTGGTGATTGTTCTTAATATGTTAGAGTGAATTTACATATATATTTGTGTAGACGACATTATTACAAATCAGAACAATCTTAATGCAGCCATAAAAGAAGGGCAGGGATTGACGTGTTATCAACCATGCCAAAGAAGCAAAATCATAAAAAGGCTAAGAGAATTTAGTATAGATCAAGAAAGAAAGCCTTTGGAATGATGCCAAAGTTGCTTGTCCAAGCACTAGACAGGTAATTCACCCAACCAGTTTAGATGTAGTTTGATACTACAGTGTGTGGATAATACTGAAGATGGTTCCTTTTAAACTTGATCACTAGATATCAGTAATTGTTACACAAAATTACTTTAGGCACTTATTAGCTTTATCATCATAGATCTGATGGCTGCGTACATTTTTTTAAGTCAACAGCACTAACATTTAAACCATCGTAGGTTATAATTGAGATTTGCGTGTTCTTTCTTTGATGTCAGTATCTTCCTCCCACTATTTGGGCCAAACTTTTACTCCCAAACTGAAAGAGCTTTTTTTTTTTTATTGCAATCTATTGGCACACCTTTCCCTCACAATCCTCGAGACACAAATTAACTCATAAGTAGCAAAAACACCACAAAGGATTCAGTGTTGTTACTTCTAAAGAAAGATGAAGTACATTCCTGGGAACAAAATGTAATTTCCAAGAGTTTCAGAGCTTATTACTGGAGTTGGGAATTCAGCTTTTGTGTTGCTGTTTACTTTTGATGATGTATTTTCACTTGTTAAGGAACAGGATAACACCTTTTAGGAGCACACAGCAGGACCACTCCCCCTCTATCTCACTCCCACTCACTCCCTTCTTCGATCCCTTTTTTTTTACTAAGAGGTCCAATTTGCTTAATTATAGTTTGAGCTCACAATTGTGGCTTTTTGGCTGTATGTCAGAGAAAATTGTGTCTCAAAGCAGGATCACGCGTTGAGTCTTTGCACATCATCATCTTCCTCTCTCACTGCAGAACATTCACTAACACAGAGTGTCTCTTAAATCCATGCTGACATCTAGCAAACACCTTCAACAGTCACTACTGTCAGTATCTTCAAACAACACCCACTGCAGAGTTTCTGACTTCATACATTTCCTCGTTCGCATGCACATATACATTCAGATGTGTGCACTGCTCTGGCTGATACACTGTTATCCAGGCAGATTCTGGATGTGGCAGCAGGCATCAAACTTCTAGTGTCTCAGCGTCAACAAATGCACGTCCAGTTTTCTTGGAAGCCACAACTTAATTGATGCCAACTCCTTTCCACGGCAGCGATAGCAAACTGCTTTTTAATATGATAATTATCTATGCCTCATGAGTAGTTTGCTGTCCTTCACCTTTACTAATTGACTGGTAATATTAAATAGAAATGTGCCGCCACGCATCTTCAGGGAGGAGCACGACTTGTGCCAAATCCTTTCAAATGAGAAACCCGTTCAGTTTAGCCCCACTCATATGGTTTTTAATTGAAGTTGTGTCCAAGACAACAGGAAAAGAATTCGGGCAATATTAGAAAATGGGTATTGAGTTTATTATAAAAGTTGGACTTTAAAGTCGAGAAAGGAATTTTGCTATTGGCTAAGATTAAAGCAAGTCAATTTCACTTCAGCCTTGAAGAATTATCTTGTTTGTATAGGAGCGAAAAGAAGCACTGGTGTTTAATTAAAGCTGCCTGAATAAGCAGTGGCTAAAGGAAGATGTGCATTTATGTATGTGCGCTTTAATTTTTACTTATTTTATAAGAGTAAACATTATTGTATCTTTGTGCCAACAGCACCTACCTTTGATTATGGAGACATGCCATCACCTCTGAGCGAGACTGAAAGCACAATTACTGTGCTGCTGCGCCCTGCTCAAGGCAGAGGAGCACCTGTTAGGTAAGGAGATCATCTCAAACCTTCGCACTGTCTCATTTCAAAACAAGCAGTAACTTATTATTAAAGTTATGCATCCACTCTGTGTCCAGCACATACCAGGTGGTGGTTGAAGAGGAGACTGTCAAGAAGGTTAAGCGGGAGCTGGGGCTTCAGGAGTGTTTCCCATTGCCCATGTCACACAGCGAAGCGCAGGCCCGAGGCACGCCACACTACTACACGGCCGAGCTGCCACCCAGCAGTCTGCCAGAGGCCAGTCCTTTCACTGTGGGTGACAATCGCACTTACAATGGCTACTGGAACAGTCCTTTGGACCCCCGAAAGAACTACCTTGTATACTTCCAGGCTATGAGCAACTTTAAAGGGGTAAGTGATCAATGTAATGTAATGTAATTAAACACCTGCCAGTGTTGCAGCAGATTTGGCAACCCTTCATCATCAAGCTGTAAGCACTAATATGCAGAATAATTCTGAGCCACTGATGAGTGTTAATGAGTATCTGTATTATTTGTTCTAAACCTGTGGTTAATGCTGTAGGACAGTTGGCATTGTCTGAGTTCACAACCCTTGAAATAGTATTTATTCATAGAGTAGGTTGGACGAAAAACCGAGCTGTAAATGTTTATATCCCACCACTTTGATTCTTTTCAAACAAAGCATTTCCAGAACAGGAATTACTTGCGTGCATTACTTAGAGCTAGCAAAGCCGTGATTAGCTGGAATTACTCTAAGTAAACAATGTATTGCACTTCACTTGGCTTCCAGTTTAAATCCACTTCCTGTTCAGTCTTGTCTTCCTTCGCTGTACTGTTTGTTTATGTCCTCTCTTTGCACAGCTAATCAGCTGATTATCTTTGAAAATAACCAGTGATAGATCACCAAATCCAAGCCTAGAGCGTTTACATGTCTGCATTTATAAGCAAATTGCAAAAATTTTGTGACTCTTGGTTGTTGTTTTTTCTTTCTATGTTACTGTTCTTTAGTAGACAAAGACCTTCAGACATACCTTGGGAATGCCACAATACCTTTCCAAATTCCATTATAGGAAGAGCTGCTACCTCAGTGAGGCAATTACTTAGGAATAATTGGGCACAGGTGCAGATGATCAGAGTTAAAAAGCTGCTGCTTTAATATTCTCAGACTATGGTAATATAGCTGAGAAATGTTGCTGTGGGTAACTCAGCTGTCTGTGAGCATCAGCTGGAAATAAATCCATACATGCTGGGTCACCAGTCTCTGTTTGACTGTCTGAATCCTCTCAGTTGTTGGCTCTTTTTAATTTTTAATTTATTTTTTCATTTTGTGGAATGTGGGCTATAGCATCCCATGGACAGGGCTGGGTGGCTCATCCCCACCAGTGGCATCTTTTTCCAACCCAGTGGAGAAACACACACAGGAAGTACAGTGTGAGCACTTCACAGAGCTGCTAAGAATGGGATTAGATAGGGGAGGCCTGGCTTTACCAGCGGATGGGATTACGTTTTGTTTGGCCTGGCAGGGGGCTCACATCCTTGACCCACAATGAGGGGAACAGTGCTACATCACAAAGCCAGTACTGTCCCCAGTCTTTCAAACTCTGTTGCCTTTGCCTGGTGTTACAGTAACACTCAGTGTTGAATCTTTGGTGTTGCAGGGCTGAAAAAGTTCCTCTCGAACAAGTTAATTTACTCCAGCAAATTCTCTTTTTTTGTTGTGTTTTTATTTTTTTACTTTAAATTAGGATGAAGAATTTTTCATTGTTTTTTTACAAGGTTGTCAGCAAGTGACAATGTTAAAGTTAAAGAATATGACAAAACAGGAAACAAATGACATGACATGAGTTTTGCAGCAGAAAAATGTAAAAGGCAAAATGTAAAATGAATTCAAAAAACATAAAATAGAGGCGATGGGGCTGTTAACAATCCAACCAATCATTCATCATTACACCTTTTTCCTGCTAATGGCACTATTAACTTTTCAGAGTAATAATTTTTCACTTCAGTCTGACAGTGACCACATCCAAGTGTTAATTAAACAAAAAAATATGTTAATGTGTGTCCATTTGTATGGACCAGGGTAGTTTGGCAAAACATTTTGTATCTTTCAGCTTATCCTCCATGTGCAATTGTGCACTTCAGGTCAGACTTTTTAGTACAGGGCTCACATTCACAAAAGGAGGTAAATGTCCAAAGCATGCAAAGCATAAAGGCTTTTAGCACATGCGTATGCTAGAAGAGTATGTTTATAGACTATTTTATATATACAGAAGAAAAGCATAATTACATTTGGCGTATATTATTATTATTTTTTTACTTTTTAAAACACATTTGTTTTGGCAGCAGAAAAAAAAGAACCAATCTTCGACTCGTAAAGTAGCTGGTAGTGACAGCAGTTTTCTCCTGTAAATGTCAGAATAATTGCATATGTAGTTGTACCAAACAGATGTTAATTAAAGGTTCTGCACATTAAAGATGTTTTGATGTGTCATATTTGGTAATCACTTAAGGTGTTTGCATCCTGAACATTTTATTAAAATGTAAACAGAATTGACAGCCTCCTTTTAATCGTACTCCTCATTAATTCAAGGTTTGTGTGGTCTTGTCTCTTTAAGTTTGAGTTTTGGAAGACAATTGATTGCACTTTTCTTCATCAGTGCCAGTGGTCGGACTAGTTTTGAGGAGCAAATCAGACTGATAATATTTGGCATTTTACCCAAGTCTGGAAAGTTACTGTCAAGGCTCTATAATTGCTTTGATTGATCCATTTAAGAAAAAAATCCCCTCACAGACTGCAGAGACAGATTGTTACATTGTACGTTACAACATAGTAATATGTAACATGTACACCTATGCTTCCCAGTTTACATACATACGCTCATAAGCACTGTTAAATCTTGAGTGTATGCTGGAGTCTTGTGTTGAATTTTGGCATTTGTGTTTTGTGTTTAGAGCTGCCAGGAACCAGCAGCCCCTCTGGCATGACTGGCACTGCACAGAGAGACATGTGATGTACTTCCACAATCTGGAGCTTGCCAATTAACTCTTCTGCTGAGCTGGTGCACAATGATTTAGATGTGCATACTCCTATCCATCACAACAGCCTGTTTATTCTCTGCATTAAGTAGCTGAAAATGAATCAGTCTTAATCTGCCGAAGCTTGTAATGATTGAATATATGACTTATTGCTATGCTTTAGCAGAAGGTTCAGATGAATCAGCTTTTTATTTTTAAAAGATATTGTTTTATATAATAGAAAACTGAAAGTCGCCCGTCAGCATTTTTAGACTCATGCAGTAGAATTAAACCTGGTGCAGTTTTAAAGAATAAGATTGCTCATTATTCATTAAAGCAAATTGATTATCTAATAAACATTATAATATGTGGAACAAAAGTACAGGTATGAAAACAAAGTTCACAGTTAATGTGTCTTTGCTTGACTGGTTTTTCACTCTTATTCCAAATGTTTTTAAATTAAAAGAAAATTACTTTATTATTCTCATGAGAGATAATTAGAGAAATTATAATGTTTTTGTAGGTTTTTGGATGTTGGCAGGAATGTCTTCCTATATCTCTCTGTCTTGACACTTTTTGGAAGAAGCCTGTAACTGAACACTTACTCACTGTGTTGTGTGAAGGGTGTGAAAAATGGTGCATTATGTTCAGCAGTTTATGCATTATTCTTCCCTGGACAATCAGCTCCAGAGGCTCCAGATCAGTCCTTAGTACAAAGCCAACTTTCTTGATCTTGAGCATTAATATGGGCAAAAACCCACTGCTTACATTTAGATGTCCCACCTGCAGATCTTTTTCTTTACTGTTACATGTCCAATGGAAAAGCACTGCAGGACCTCCTCCTTATAGCTTTTCGCAACTTAATCCGAGTCCGAGATATGTTCCTTCCGCCACCGTGATACTGTTGTTATAATATAGTTTTGCTTCATAATGTATCTTGCAACTTCAGAAAACAGTTTTGTATGTGTCTCTATGCCTGATTCTTAGTTTTTTCTTGTAGTTGTCTCAAAAACAGGTGTAACATATTATTATTATTATCTATTATCTCTAGTTTATGTACCTAAGCCAGATGAAACATTATCAGTAGCACACGTGTAATGTGAAATTTCATGTCCAAATGATGTGTATAAAGAGTACATATGTTCCAAATTTAACTCATGTCAGCCAAATCTGCGCTTTGTTTCTTGATAGCAGATGTCAGCTTATCATTATGTTTTTTCATGGTGAACACTGCAAATATTCTCCTTGCCCGACACAAGAATGTTAGCATTGCTTATTTTAGCTTGTTAGCATTTAGCTAATGACCACAGCATCACAAAGCTGCTAGCTTTGCTATGAACTTTTATGAAATGATTCAAATTTAGTTTTAAATTTACAATGAATTGTTTTATTTAAATGGTATTTTATTAATAACAACATATATTTTTTTCATGAGATTCTCATGATGTGATCTAACTTAAAAAAAAGCAAGTCATTTCAGTTCATGTACATACACATAGCCTGCAATTTAGGGAATTCTACAATATAACCAAGTTTTTAACTACCTGAATGAAGGACTTCATCCTGTTGAATACGAGGCTACTAAAATGCCTAGTATTGTTTAACACAGACATGCTTAATCATTCTTTTCAATGTCAAATGTTTAAAAGCTGTACCTTTTTCTTAAACAGCTGCAAGGTTGGCTTTACAACTACTGTAAATACAAAGAGTTAATTCTGATGAACTAGAGAAAACACATGCATGCCATCACTCAGACAGTTGTGCATTTTTAGATCTAACCACTGAGTGTGTTTAAGTGTCCTCTTAAAGTGCATTTTTACTAGTTTTAGAAAAAGGTTTTTACTAATTTCCAAATAGGCAAATTTGCATAATTGTCCCATAATGCCTGAATTGGCATCTGTAAATCTTAATTTGATAATAAATCTCCTCCGTGGGGTGGCAGGATAGAATTGGATTACACTCTCGGATCTCATTAGAGCTATTTGACAAAGGTCTTTTTCATAACACTGAGATGTCATCAGCTGAAATTTGAATAAAATTAAATAATTTTCATAGTGGCGCACTGGTCTGAAACCCTCCTTTTAATTATGCTCTCTCCTTTTAACTCTCGTCTTTTCTCCTTCAGCAAGAATCTCAAACCTCTCTCTCTCTCTCTCCATCTATCTATTTTTATATA
>JBAMHW010000006.1:19159039-19177978 GCA_037177495.1 Rhadinocentrus ornatus
ATATATATATATATATATATATTCAGAACCTTTTTTTTATGTTCTTTTGTTGTTTGTTTTGATCTATCTCAGATGATCGCCACAGAGTGAAGCTCCACCCTCTGCTGGGAGACCCCAACTCGGACTACATTAACGCTAACTACATTGATGTGAGTCCAATCATGTTCTTCTGTCTCTGTTCCATATGAGTTGCAAATCTGCCAAGTCTATCTCCCACACCCTGCAAATCCTGCACAGTCCATCTCTCTCATTCCTGTAAGCCCACCAGTCTGTTGCCCCACTTTCACCTGGAAGCTTTCATCCAATCAAACACCTTTCCCAGCAGTGTTTTGCCAGATGCCATTGTTGCCAGGTGCTGCACCAGATCCCTGACCCCAACTACCTCTGCTATCATTTTTATTAAAAGAGAGTGGAATAAATGCATTTAATGCCTGTAGAGGAGATGAACCTTTCTGAGATGCTACAGAGTAAATCCCTCTAAATTAAATAGACATGACTGATGTTATTAAATCTCTGAATGGGCCAGGAGGAGATGATCCTTTCCACCCTCCACCTTAACCACCACACATGCAGTGCTACAGAAACATTCTCATATAAAAGACATGTATGTGTTTTGAGTGAGTGCGTCTCACACAGTTGGATTCATGTGTGTTTTCATTCATAAGCATGTAAGGACTGGGCTTGCTCAGAAAACAGCAGTTTATGTTTACATGGCCACAGTTATTTACTAAGGCATTTAATCAAGATTCGGATAAATCTAAAAAAATGACACACTGTTGCAGATAGAAGCCTGTAGTTTAGCTCCCACGTTAAATATCTGTCACACTCCTGAGTTGCTATTTATTTGAGTTATGTCAATGGAAGTCTGGCAATCTGATGCGATTTCTTTATCTCCCAAGATTTATTTTGCACGCTTCTCATGGGGACTTCTGTAAAGTAAATATGACACTCTGTGAGATGTTGAGGCAGGTCGTTGTACTCCCACTTCTGTTAGCAGTCGATAACAGGTTAGAAGATCCAAACTCTGTCACAGAGATTATAAAGAATACATTGGAAAAGTAGCTGCAATTGTTTTTTTCAGTAATAGAAAATTACTTGGCACACATGTTTATTTGATTTCATGTGGATTTATCCTTTTCACCAAATTGAATAAACAAAATGTTTGACACTACAGACAAGTTTTCTTTCCTTCATCTCCATGTTGATAGAGGCCTGTGGTGAGATGCTTTTTGAAAGGTCATGACAGTGAGTGGACATTAAAGACCTGCTTTGCCGTTAGGCTGTAGTTATTGTAAGGGTCTCCATTAGTGTTAGGGGCAAAGAGGTGCAGGCATTAGAGGGAAAACACCACTCAGCAGCCACTGCACTGTCAGTGATGTTGCTCCCTGACAACCCTGACCCAGCGTACTGAACTGTAACTACGCAGCCACTGCAGAATATATCTGGAACAGCTTGTGATAATTTCACCAGAGGTTAAATGGAAAAGTTTTCTGTCCTCTGAAACATTGTTTTACTTTCTGAAGAATGGAAAAGTGACAAGATGTCTGCAGCCTTACTCGAATGTCTGATTATTTACTTTATTGTGGTGTCTTTGAAGAGGTTTGCATATCTTTAGCTGCTCACAGAGAAAAAGGAAGTGCTTCATAATTTTATATTTTAAGTATAACAGGGTAAATGGACATAGGAATATCAGCAATACCTTGTTGTTAATCAAGTTAAAGAGCATAAAGTTAATTTTTATTTAATATAGAGCAGTCCGGAACTCTCAAGGTTGGTTCACAACGGTCACACATAGTAAACATATTGGGCTCCAAGCTAAAACACACAATTTGAAAGTAATATTTTACTGTGATAAGAGCTTCTGGATTGCGTTCCAATGCTGAAATCTTATCGGACCTCACCCAAACACTCTCATTAATGCAAATTTGTTTTGGTTTAAAGTGTTTAACTCATCGTAGTTTTAAAGATTACTAATTAAAAAATGGTCAGTATTATAGAAAATATGGAGAAAAATCTTGAAGAGAGCCTCTGTGTATATGGAAAAAAAGATGTAGAAATCCTTGTGTGGGTCAGAGGTATCTTTGTAAAATCTACCTTAAGTCAGTGCTCGGTGGGGTATGAATTAAAAAAAAAAAAATAATATACTGGACAAATAGATGTTGCCTGCTCCCTGAAATGAAACTTGTCTGCCTGGTTCATGGGCAAAAAATCACTTACCTTTATTGCTTCTATGCACTGCTTGTGTGTATTACTGTTTTCCCATCTAGTTCTGCTAGTGGTCCAAACACTTAACACTGTGACAACGTCATAAAAATTATACTTCTTTACATTCCACTGAGGTTTTCCACAACCTCCTTTCCCAAAAATTCACAACTGAAAAACCTCAGCTGAACGAGTCTTTTGCCTCTCAAATTCAGCAAAATTCCAGCTTTCACTTAATTAAAAATTAAAGCGTGCAGTTCTGATTTTTATTTATTTATTTATATATATATTTTTTTAATCCTAGAATATTTCTTAAACTCAGTTATTGATTGGCTCAAATCATTGCAGCCAGACTCATTATGTGAAAATGTCATTATTGGAAACTGATAACAGCCTCAGATTATTAAGTGCCACTTTTTTACTCTGTGTCATAACCATCTTATGATCTCATAGCTTCGGTATAAATGAACAGCCACAGTTAATCTATTTCTATTTCAGATGATTTTTGACTATTTGGATTGAGGCTTTTTTATTTGATGGATATTATTACTTACTTGAGCCTCATTATACATAAGAACTCCTAGACATTTTGTAGAGGGGAAGAGTGAAGAAAGAAAGACAAGCAGCATCGAGAAAAGAGTAAACTTTTGCTAACAAAATTACCTTCACACAGTCTGCAGCTGGTCTCTTTGAGAATTTTATTTTTTCCCTTAGAGTCCCGTCTTTGATGTAGGTCTTTCTGAACCTGTGAAAGTCACATCGCAGTGTTTACATCCATTTGTAACTACAGATTGTCTATCCCCAGTTTTTAGGCATTTTTTTTTACCCTGCATGTATATCTTAAATTACTCTTCCAGTTATTAATAAGCTCAGAAAATGTAACGCACCGCTCCTGCCGTGTTGCCATGCAAATACAATGACAGTGAAAAGCTCTTGCCATGATTTTTAAACCGTGAACCAGCCTAAGTTCTATTAGCAGCCTGTTGAATGTGTGAGGTACAAAGAGAATCTTTTTGGCAAAACTAAGTTTATTTTAAGCGAGTGTTCTATCACCTAAGGTGTAGTCTTGCACTAACATACCTGCACTCACAGCGACCTCCCATCTGTCTTTAACCATAACTCCTAAAGCTTCTTTCATTAACTAGCCTGTATGTCTTCTTTTCTACTCCCCATCCCACTTCCTCGACCTTGGACCCTGTAGATTCGGATTAACAGGGAAGTAAGTACTTCACTGCTCGTTCTTCTGCCTGCCATCGCTCTTTTTATGCTATTTCCTCTCTTCCCACTTCTCTTTTTTCTGTCTTCTATCCACAAGTGCTCAAAGGTCAAAGTGTTTCAGGTGCACATTTGACAAAACAAAAGGAAAAAAATTGTAGTAAACAAACACAAGAAGATGTGTCCTCTCGAGGAAAAGGGCCCTTCTGTCTTTGTTAGTTCTCTGAAGTGAACAGGAATCAGGAAGTTTAGTTCCTATGGCAACTGTTGTAAGTATAGGACTGGTGCCTTTCATGCTGATCGAGTTTGGCCAGGGCCTGAGGAATTGTGGATAGCAGGCCTCACAGCAACGGTCATCCATCTCCATTTCAAAAATTTATCTGACTGGATGTGATTCAGCCAAGCAATTCATCAGCAACCTGGATGGCCTCGACATATTAGAAAGATGCCCCCTGCAAAAAGGTAAAAGCTGTTATCTACATGGATTGCTGCATCACACTGATTATGACGAGAGCTGATGTGTTTGGGAGTTAATTCAGATTATTCCTGTCCTACCTTCTGCACTTTGCAGAGTTGTGATAGTCATGTAACTGTAGCATCAATTAGCCCTCAAGCTGCTCCTCTTAACAAACAGGGAACCACAGCATCAGTGTGCTTTTCTAAAGTCACAGAGTTTACATGCTGAAGCAGTATGTAGTTCCAGGGGGACCGTATTAGGACAGTTTGCTCAACCTGAAAGTGTTCATCATTCAAATAACCTCGGGGGGTCTTTATCACATTTATTTGCTACAAGGCTGAAGGGGTGACATCTCATTGTTCATTCATATTCACCCCATATTCTCCACGTGAAGACATCTGTCATCTATATCAAAGGCTGTCACATCCTTTGATATAAATCTTTTCAGATTTTTTGTGCTATTCATTTTTTTTTTTTTTTTTTTTTTTTGAAGGCAATTTATTTTGGCTCCTGGATTTATACATAACCTGTGTACAATATTTTTTCTGCTTGTTTGTTTTCTTGTTTGAGGAAGGAGTCTTATGAATAATTGTTTTAGTTTATTTCATATGTTGCAGTTATTGTTTTGGTTATATGTAATTGCAGAAATACAGACATCTGAAAATTAGAACACCCTCAAACAATTTTAAGGTTCATACGATATCTTAAAATCCAACCTTAGCTGATTTAACTTAATAATACAGGATGCAATACAACATTAATATTTATTCAACAAAAACTGAGTCAAAAATGCAGAAATATTGTGTAAAACCGTGTTAAATGTATACCCTTACTTCTTCCTTAAGCCTGGTACACACATAAGGATTATCGGACTATTTTTGTCCCGATTTTGCCTCTTCCCGACCAAGGACGGCAAACTCCCAATTATCTTGAGTCTTATAAGATTTTCCTGTACAATTATCATTTGGTCTGAGGTGTGTTACGAGCTGATTTGTCCCGATAACTGGCTCCGAAACGGGTCGTGGCCGACAATCTGAAGTATTAAACCAGTTCAATTTTTACGACAAAATATCTTCAATCGTGTGAGGAAAGCCGACGACTCGTGGAATTGTGACAGTGTGGATGGTGACGTGGGATGGAATGTAGCCAATCAGAGAGCTGGCTGGGAAATAAGGAAGTATTTAAAGTCCGTGTTCACGCTGTCTCCAATTAGTTAATTTTTTCAGTTCTGGCTTTTTCTGTTAACAATAGTCCAAAGACCACCATCATTCCGTTTAGTGTGAGGTTTAGTCAGTTTATTAGTGTGGAGTGTTCAGGTGTGTGTTAACACAACACCATGATGAAGAGACATCAGTAATGATCTTAAAAAAGTAATTATTTCTGCTTGTCATTCTGGGAGTGGTTATCAGCATTTCCAAACAATTTTTAGTCCATTCTGTAATTAAAAGAGTATTCACATACAGGAAGCATTCACGATATTTGCCAATTTCCTTGAAAGTGGACATCCCAGCAAGTTCACCCCAATCACCAACCATGCCATGCTCAGAGAAATTGCAAAGAAAAGAAAAAGAATACAGTTATGTGTATGAACATTTCAGCACAGCTTAGGCTTGCAAAGTCACATTGAACAGATGTGGTTTAGTGAAAACAGCATGTCAGCACTACAACCTCATATCAACTGTATAGCATGGTGGTGGAAGATGATTTGAGCTTCTTTTACAGCCACAAGACCTGGAAACACTGAGCAGCCCAAGACCTATGACCAATGATTCTAAGTAGATCACACAATAATTGAAAAATAAAAGAATCAAAGTGTTACAATGGCACAATTGAAGTCCAGACCTCCAACCAATCTAAATTCTCTAGCAGGTCCTTAGGAAGGCTGTCCACGAATGCCTACAAACCTGAATAAACTGGAGAAAAAAAGAGTGGAAGAGTGAATAAACACTGTGACAGACATACTGAATTTTTTTACATAATGTTTCTGCATTTTGGCTTAGTTTCTATTTAATAAACAAATAAATAAATAACACTGTGAAATATGTTTTGTGTTGTTTATGTGAAGTTACTCTATATTTATTTAATTTCTAAGACCTGGTGAGGACCAGATGGTGTTTTATTATTTTCAGGCATAAAGCCTTAGAACTGGTAGAGTGTGCACTTTTTCTCTTCATACGACTGCAGCACATATTGAACCTTAAATAAAAACTGTTTTGGTTTCTATGTGGCGTGCACCGTGGGAAAGATGCTTCTGTATGTTGGACACCTGAAAATAAAAAAGCTTGAGCTTTAAGTTTGTTTTTGTTATTCTGATTTTGTCATCATGTCAGAGGGACTCAGGCATTGTTCATTGCTCCAGCATGCTGTAGGAATCACTCAGGAATCAGGAACCAATCAGAGGTGTCTCAGCAGTTTGTTAAGATGCACAGTGAGAATTACCAAATGCTGCCTCAACTGTTTCAAACACTCTGAGTCGTCACTGAGGGCTAAGACATGGTCTGGATTTCTAGGTGGCAGCGCTGGAAAATTGTACAGTAAACATGTTTCACAGTTGGCATATTGGGTCAGTAGGAGAGCAGGGGAGACGGAGGGGGGCTGGGGGTTGGGGGGCAGAAAGACACCTCCTGTACAGCTGTGCCTGAGGCACAGATGGCTTACTCAGCATGTCATTCCTCTTCTCTCTTTCAGGGCTACCATCGATCCAACCACTTCATCGCCACTCAGGGTGAGTATCCCTGCAAGGCTGTAGTGTTTGTTTGTGTGTGTATTTATGCATGTATGTGTGGATTCAGTAATGAGCACCTTTTATAAACTAAAAAGGATCCAAACAGCGAGCCCACTCATGCACAGGTCCTGGCCAGAACCATCTCTGCCATTTTCAATGGTGATGGTGGGACCATAAACCCCTGAAGGCAGTATTAACGATGTCACATGACATGAGCTGAATTGTTAATTGTTAATTAGGCATTGATTATAGGTTTCTGTTCTCTATGACACGTGGAGCAATGTGCTCATTGTCATAGAGGAAATCCTCAGTTCACCCTCTGTCGCTCAAATATAAACAAAGAGCTGGGCAAATGTTGACAATTTCCCTCTTCTGTTTCTAAACTGTAAGTAGACTCGGTTTTTATGGTGCTCCTATTGCAAAGACAGTGAGGCTCTGCTCATCTGCTTATCTTGCACCAGCACCTTTTTCCCTCCTGTTCCACAGATTCAGAGAGGCAGATGAAAGTTGCAAGAAAAAGGGAAGATGTCAGCTGCACTTTTGTCTCTCTGAGTATTTCATTGCCAGTTTTTAAGTCTTGCTTCGTAAATGTCTCCTCCTCAGATGACAGTGAGTGACTGGTGATCCCCTGGACCTTTATCATCAGTCACTGCTGTTGCTCTGTTCTCCATCCTCTCTTCTGCCTGCTTGGAAATCCCAGTAATTTTGTCCATGGCACAACCTTGAGAGATCAGTACCCTGTCATCTGAGAAAGGACACTTGGGTCGCAATCCTACAAGATTTCACAACTGCAACCCCCTTCTTGAGAAGGCAGGCTTTGATTCAGCATATTTAGTCTCTTTCCCTGTGATTTCTTTCTCCTTCCTACTAGGACCCAAGCAGGAGACCCTGTATGATTTTTGGAGAATGGTGTGGCAGGAAAACTGTTTCAGTATCGTCATGATCACTAAGCTCGTGGAGGTTGGCAGGGTATGTAATGTGCACTCTCTTCCTTTCCCCCCTTCCTGTCACCGCCCAGGGTTCAGAGACATACTGCATAAATCAAAAGGGAACGGTGTGGTGTTTGTTTGAAATGTTTTATATATTGATGGGCAGCTGTGCATGGAAACTAAAGCTCAAGCTTTTTATTCAGCAGGCTTGCATCTTTGGGATGTTGTACTTTAGTTAAGTTTAACAGAAAAACAGTTTGAGGGGCTCTTTAATGATCGAAACCAGCCTTTTCCAAACTGAGGATCCTGTTCCTCAGGGGAGCCCCAAGATGATTTTCAGGGGCTCGCCAGATAAACAATAAACAGCCCACATTAAAAATAAATGCATTAATGCAATAAGAATCTGTTTTTTAATCTGATAAAATCCACCTACAATAACATCACTGAAAAATTTAAATAAAGATAATGTGGGAGGGGGATTTTTAGAGGACCTGATCAGTCTTTGTTACTGTTCCGTGGACAGTATCGCTTTGTTTATGTTATTCATTTTAAGTTAAACCAACTGTCTGCTGGTGGTAGGTTGCCTTAAGAAGTATAGAGACATGAATATGTTCTCTGTACAAGCGAGCTAATAAACACATTTCTTAGCATCTTTGACAAGAACTGTAATTTAACATTTTACCTCCATGACTCAAGCATCAAATGTGTTTTTTCAAAGTTGACTTTTTTTTAAATTGCTTTCACTCCAGAGCAAGGAAAATTATAGTTTTGGAGAAAAGTCATGTCTTTGAGTAATTTTCTTATTTTAGTTGTTTGTAACCCAAAAAGAAAAAAAAAAACATCCTCTCCTGTCAAGCTTTATCATACTCTGTTTTACCTAATTTTTTTGGTCCAGAGTTCACTTTCCACTAAAATTACAGGTGTAAAACCTGACCTGGACTACAGTGTCGACCAAGGATGTTCAGTGTTTGTCCTTGAGGGCTGCAGTCCTGCAGGTTTTAGATGTTTCCCTGCTCCATCACATCTGATTCAAATTAAATGGAAATCCCTTACAGCTTGTATTTAATTTCTGCCCAAGCTTGTTGACGCATTAACGCATTAATCTGATTTAACCCTCCTATTATCCTTGGGTCAATTTGACCCATTCGATGTTCATCATTCAAAAACAATTTTTAAATTTTGTTTTTTTGCTTCAAATGAAATTGCTTTTCCTAATTTGATGGGTGCACTTGATTAAGCATGAAATGATCATGATGATATTTTTTAAATGTGCTGAGCACATATTGCATGCATTGGTGTTTCTCTGGGGTCAGTTTGACCCCAAGCTATTTTAGCTGTGTAAAACTTGTTTGTCTGTGTGTGACCTAACATACCCACACATACCCACACCTGCAAGTGTAGAGTTCATTTTTAGACTGATAGAAACTAGACTGAAACTAGACAGTTAAACTTTTGAACTGATACATGTTGTAGGGGGAGGGGAAACAATATCCTCATGATAACTCTCCTGCATCATGGAGATAAATATATGTGTGTTTTGTGTGTATGTGTGACCTACTGCTCACACCTGCTGAAGTAGAAATTATATTTCCCATGCTGTTGATGGTGGGGTTGTCCTGCAAGGACATTGGTGCTGTGTATACTGCAATGTGCTGTCTCTTTCTATTTTTCTTTCTTAAAAATGTCCTTTGGGAAAAGGTTTACTGTCAATGATGTTTTGGAGCTCTTTGACAGTGAAATTGACATAGAGGAGAATGTGTCTGAGACAGAGGCTTGTGTTGAGGAGTACCCTGATTTCGAGGCATTCTCATCTGACGAGACTGAGAGTGTTGACCCTCTTGTTGTTACTCAACCTCCATTAGACACACCACCCCTTCCTAAAATTGAAAGATGATACGGTCCCTTTTCCCACTTCAACAGCAGAGTAGACTAAGAGCTTCTAATATTATCAAAATGGTTCTAGGCCCCACCAGATATTTAATATCAGATAAGCTTGACCTGGTAGTGCTAATGCAGGAAAAGTAATTTCATCAACAAAACCAATAGGTTTCATACTTTGTGGTAATTAATGTTGTCAGTAAATTTAAGAAGACAAATGGATGACAACTTTTCAAGATAAATAAGTTCTAATTTAAAAGTTTGGCCTGATGGTGGTGATAGAGGACAGATTGACCCCAAGAGTGAAATGTGTTAGTAATTCTTGAGGATAATAGGAGGGTTAAATGTGTTAAATCAGGAAACATCTAAAACCTGCAGCAAAGCAGTCCCCCAGGACCAGAACTGGAGATCCCTACAAACAGAAGAACTATGGGCTGAGGTTTTGGTCATAATCAAACCTGATATTGCATCAATTTTTTATATTAATTAATTAATACATTTTTTTGTTAACAGTCTATAAAGAACTTATTAACCAAGTCTCCACCAACTACCTAAAACTGGGAAGGTCATATCGCATTTATTCAGGCTTTCAGGATTATGTTGTAGTATTGTACATACAGTAGCTTCATGTGTACCCATGTGACATATCACGGCTTCATTCTTCTGTACCAGTCCTTCCTAATCTGCAGACTACCACTCAAGTATCTCCAGCATTCAGCACACAGCTTATTCTGTTTGCTAGCAGCTAACATGGATATCAACATAAACTTTAGAGCACTGGTCGTTTGTTAGTAATCTGAGCTTCCATTAGTTTATGAAGTTACTGGAATGTAAAGGCAGCTCATTGGCATTAACAGTTGGCTGATTGTCTATGCAGAATTAATTTGTTCAAACTCTTGATATGTAAAAGTTGTATAGCAGAGAAATTGATGCTGTTGATAAATAATAATGTTTATTAAAAAAAAATTTGTGTATTATTTATTGCACAATATTGACTTAGTGGTAATATAACAGCTACAATGGGGGCAAAAAGTATTTTGTCAGCCACCAATTGTGCAAGTTCTCCTACTTAAAAATATGAGAGAGGCCTGTAATTTTCATCATAGGTATCCCTCAACTATGAGAGACAAAATGAGAAAGAAAAAATTCAGAAAATCACGTTGTTGGATTTTTAATGAATTGATTCGTAAATTCCTCAGTAAAATAGGTATTTGGTCACTTACAAACAAGCAAGATTTCTGGCTCTTACAGACCTTTAACTTCTTTAAGAGGCTCCTCTGTCCTCCACTCGTTACCCGTATTAATGGCACTTGTTTGAACTCGTTATCAGAATAAAAGACACCTGTCCACAACCTCAAACAGTCAGAC
Source organism: Rhadinocentrus ornatus (assembly GCA_037177495.1). Lineage (NCBI taxonomy): Eukaryota > Metazoa > Chordata > Actinopteri > Atheriniformes > Melanotaeniidae > Rhadinocentrus > Rhadinocentrus ornatus. The sequence continues at coordinate 19,169,814 of JBAMHW010000006.1, forward strand.
TCCAAACTCCACTATGGCAAAGAACCAAAGAGCTGTCAAAGGACACTAGAAACAAAATCGTAGACCTGCACCAGGCTGGGAAGACTAAATCTGCAATAGGTAAGCAGCTTGGTGTGAAGAAATCAACTGTGGGAGCAATTATTAGAAAATGTAAGACATACAAGACCATTGATAATCTCCCTCGATCTGGGGCTCCACGCAAGATCTTATCCCTGTGGGTTCAAACTGATCACGAGAACGGTGAGCAAAAATCCCAGAACCACACGGGGGGGAATGACCTGCAGAGAGCTGAGACCAAAGTAACAGAGGCTACCATCAGTAACACACTACGCCACCAGGGACTCAAATCCTGCAGTGCCAGACGTGTCCCCCTGCTTAAACCAGTACATGTCCAGGCCCGTCTGAAGTTTGCTAGAGAGCATTTGGATGATCCAGAAGAGGAATGGAAGAATGTCATGTGGTCAGATGAAACTAAAATAGAACTTTTCACTAAAAACTTAACCTGTCGTGCTTGGAGGAGAAAGAATGCTGAGTTGCATCCAAAGAACACCGTACCTACTGGGAAGGGGGCCATGTATCATGAGGTTTTGAGTGAAAACCTCCTTCCATCAGCAAGGGCATTGAAGATGAAACGTGGCTGGGTCTTCCAGCATGACAGTGATCCCGAACACACCGCCCGGGCAACAATGGAGTTGCATTTCAATGTCCTGGAGTGGCCTAGCCAGTCTCCAGATCCCAACCCCATAGAAAATCTTTGGAGTTGAAAGTCCGTGTTGCCCAGCTAATGCCCCAAAACATCACTGCTCTAGAAGAGCTCTGCATGGAGGAACGGGCCAAAATACCAGCAACAGTGTGTGAAAACCTTGTAAAGACTTACAGAAAATGTTTGACTCTATCATTGCCAACAAAGGGTATATAACAAAGTATTGACATATACTTTTCTTATTGACCAAATACTTATTTTCCACCATAATTTGCAAATAAATACTTTAAAAATCCAACAATGGGATTTTCTGGATTTTTTCTTTCTCATTTTGTCTCTCATAGTTGAGGTATACCTATGATGAAAATTACAGGCCTCTCTCATTTTTTCAAGTGGGAGAACTTGCACAATTGGTGGCTGACAAAATACTTTTTTGCCCCACTATATTTTTAATGCATGCATTTTAAAGGATTGTTACATGGACAGTCCCTTATTTGTATGTAAGGAAATGTAATACTATAAAAAAAAAAAAATTATAATCCCTTTAATAAGTATGCACCCCATAAAATGTATTATAAAAAGTGTGTGGAGCATGGGCCACATACTTAAATATACATTACAATTTGCAATGTGAAAAACCATTAAGTTCAACTACACATATACCATAAATTTTACCACAAACATCCTATCCTTTTCATCAGAGATAAGACAAACATATTACTGAAGCAGATAGGTAAAATAACACCACTTTTCTAGCAGTAATTTTTCATCCAATTTGGTTCTCCATCATACTGGATACAGTCAGGAAAAGGTCTTCTGTGTGTCTGAATTCAAACAACTCCTCTATTAAAAGGAAAAAAGACCTACATTAGAGCCAGTGTTGATAAGAACTAAAGAAAAAACTACAATGATGCCTTTTTTGTTATCATACGCACTATTATGTGATTATTTTACTTTTCCCCTCTTTGCCCTGCAAAATAAAAAGCATTTTCAGAGAAGCAGGTTGTGCTCTCTCTCCTAAAGCATCTTGAGGGTAACGGCTGAGTGTTTGCAGCTTTCAGCTGAATGTCATACAGGTGTGTCTCTGTTCTGGTTAAACCAGTATTAACAGTATTAACAATTAAATAAATATGTGATATATGATAAATATTTTGATGTCTTAAAATTCATTCAGTTATTAAATTTAATGCTTCAGTTTAATATGTGGAAGATTTTTTTTAGGGTTTTTGTCTCTAGAAATCATAAATTGCTGAAAGGAAATTCATCATCATTGGATGTATCCAAGATGACTAAACATTTAGTATCTGTTGCAAAAAAGATTCACCTTTTGGTTTAGTTAGAGATATATATTACTGATAAATATAATTCATTAAAAAATTCATGGATTTTTTTCATTGTGAGTGTAGCAGAGGGAAACAGTTTGATGTTTTGGCATCACTTAATATCATCTGGAACGTATAAGATCTGACTTTCATGATCTATTTGCAAAAAGCTAAAAGAGCAAAAGAAGAAGTGATATCAAATAACGTGTATTTTTCTGTGTTTACGATATAAGCACAAACGCAACGATATAATTCAGAGTATTATAGATCATGTTGCACTGTAAAAGATTTCTAAACAGGAAAGAATTCTTTAATCTGTCAGACATACCGATTAACTGTTTTACAGGTGTAAATGATGGGAAGATCAGCACAAACTTAAGTCAATTTTAAACTATTACAATTCTGTTTTTAAACAGGTGAAGTGCTGTAAATACTGGCCTGATGACAGCGAGATGTATGGTGACATCAAAATCTCTCTGTTGAAGACAGAGACACTTGCAGAGTACACTGTTCGCACCTTTGCCTTGGAAAGGGTGAGTTTATCCCAGATTTTTACGGCTCTTTTTTCCCACAATGTCTTTTCTATTTGTTATATGTTGTCTTTTAAAGTAGAATTTAAAATGTGAAACTGCATTTCTGTGCACTTCTCAACACGATGGCAGTGTCACCTGGCAAAGCTAGAGTTAAAATTAGAGATGTTACATTTATAGCAGGGATTAGAAACTTGACAGGACTTGGTGCTGATGGACATGAGGTCCCATGTGTTAAATAGAGAGGAATTAACATCAGTAGCAATGTGAATGCTCCTGCCATCCTTCCAACCTAACTGCTACAGTGTTGTGCCCCTGGTGGCCTCCATCCTGTCAATCCCCTGGGGAGATCTCTCATTGGTGGGATTCGAAGCAATGCTGGAGTGACAGTGGCACAAACACAGCATTATCATCACACTTTCACATTCCCTCTCCCTGGGCACATGCTACTGCTTATTCAAATCTGCATGAATTTTGGGAACCCGTGACAGCTTGTTTTTCAAAGCGCTTTTCTTTTTTTGGATTCAACAAATCTTTGTGTTGCTTTACTTTGTCATCTTTGTATGTAAAAGGAAATTTCTGTCTGACTGCAGCGGCCTCCCAGCAGAGAGGAGAAACCTCCCAACCCCCTCTGAGATCCCTAGAGCCTCAGTAATTCCTTTCTGCATGTCTGTCACAGGACTGCTGCTGCAACTTGTAATGCCCAGAGGCCTAATTGTCAAAGAGGACTTAGCGTAAATAATATCCTGGTTGTCCTTACACTGAACCAAAAAATGTATCACAGCTATCACAGAGGGGGGGGATGCGCCTGAATTGATGGGAGCTCATTTTTCTGCCAGATCAGGACTAGTAAACATCAAGGGTTACAATTTATGTTGTATTTATACATGTAACACTATTTTTTATTTGTTTATTTTACTTTTTTTTTAACTTTTTTTCCCTTATACAGAGAGGCTACTCAACCAAGCATGAGGTGCGTCAGTTCCACTTCACATCCTGGCCTGAACACGGGGTGCCCTATCACGCCACTGGACTGCTGGCTTTTATACGAAGAGTGAAAGCCTCTACACCTCCTGATGCTGGCCCCGTGGTGGTCCACTGCAGGTAGCTACTGATACCTCTTAAAACTAAACAAAAAAGAACTTTTTATCATAGCTATGACATTTTTACATCAATATAAGTATAAACTTGTTTATTTGAGACAGTAGCTATCAGTAAGCTACTTGCTAGCCTTGCTTGCTAGGTTAATTCTACAAAATGTGAGTAAGTAGCGTCCAATTCTCTGTTAAAGGGGGCCCGCTTTGCATTTCCTCTTTTCCATCTAATAATGTTAAATGTCAGATCTTTATATTAAACATGGCCAAAGTCTTAAAAAATAAGATGAATACATATAAAACATATCCCTAAAGGTGACATTCAGAGTGAAAGTAAGGAGCATATGTCAGTCTGAAACCTTTTGTAAACCTTGAAAGCTAGGCTACATGCTTTAAATTTACACTTAATATTGCCTAGATTACGAAGATTCTTCAGTTCTTCTTTAAAAGTGATCTGCTGTGCTTTGTCTGCCTCTCTGACAAGTTTCAATGCAGGATGTTGATATCAAACATTGCTTAAGTTTGAAATAATAAGATAAATATTTATTAAACTAATCCCTCTGAGCCAAAATGTGATGCTTCAGTCTGTTCTGAAGGCTCAGGTTTTCACAAGTTCATCTACTTCCATACCAACCTGCCGTTTATTCATTACACATGTCTTTAAATAGTGATTTGCTTCAGGCACACCATCCCACAAAGTCAAATCAGTCTATGTTAAATTAAATACTCATTCCGGCAAAAGAAAAGTCTGCTCAAGCAGTAGGTGATAATAAGAATTTATTGAAGTTAATCTACAGCTAACTAACAGTGCAGGGGGATACTATGTTGTGATTCTGCAATATCAGACTGACATTTTATAAGGTTTACAACCCGTAGTGCTTCATAATAGTGGATGATTTTCACTACAGTTGTCATTTTGGCAACTGTTTTACAAACACCTCATAAAAGGGGTTGCATGACAAAATGTTTATGAACCCTGCATCACTGAAGACTAGCATTATGTTTCACAAAGAAGGAGATACTAAGCCTAATATTACAAACCTTTTAGTTGCAAATGTTTTTGATTTTGTATTCTTAAATACCAGCTTGGATATGGGTGCAGCATGCTTGTATAACTAAGAAAATTTGCAATTTGATAAGCAGTACAGCTCCTTTAAATTGTTTTGTTTAGTCGAATTAATATGAAAAGATTCAGCAAGATTGTTATAAACTTGAAATAGTGCTTTCTTGTGGATGGTTTCTCATATGACTGGTTATTTCATTGCAGTGCGGGGGCCGGCCGCACCGGCTGCTACATCGTGCTGGATGTCATGTTGGACATGGCCGAGTGTGAAGGAGTGGTGGATATCTACAACTGTGTAAAAACCCTCTGCTCTCGTCGCATCAACATGATCCAGACAGAGGTCAGAACATCACTTCACATTCAAGTGGACCCATACATCTCACGTTTTCTTACACCTATTCAACACTGTTTTAGTAGGTCACATCTCTGACCATAACAGAGTAAACAGAAGAAAGCAGGGGACTCAGCTATTAAATGTTTGTTTTTCCCTGCTGTTGTTTGAAAATTCAAAGGCTGAGAGGGGGTGTTACAATACTCACACTCTAGAAATTGTGTAAAGATCAGCGCAATAGCATTAGAGGAAAGACTCACTTTGTATATCAGTGTGCAGCATAGGCACGTGCAGTTCTTTAGATATGCAGGTAATTTGCATTTTCACTCCGTATTATGTAAATCTAACATTGACTTAGCTGTATGTTACATTTGCAGTTTTTGCAGGAATGTACTAATTAAATGGTCTCTGCATTTGTTAGTATGTTTACTTTGAAATAGTTGTTTATTCTCCTGCAGCCTTGATGCACCCCCAACATTAAAGCAGATCTAATTGAAAGCAAGACTGTTTGTTAGAAAAATCTCTGCTATTCTTCATATTGTTGCATTATCTAACACGTGTTTATTGGTTCCTTGTCAGCTGTTGTCTTGCTTAGCTTTCTGCAACCTTGTCACATCTTCTGCTTTTTTTTAGAGGTAATTAGAGTTGTGCTGATCATTTAGCAACATAATACATAATGTTACCTGTTGTTCTTACAGGAGCAGTACATCTTTATCCATGATGCCATTCTAGAGGCATGTCTTTGTGGAGAGACGGCCATCTTGGTGAATGAATTTGCGGTCGCTTATAAAGAGATGTTGCGAGTGGATTCACAGAGTAATTCCTCTCAGCTGCGGGAGGAGTTTCAGGTGAGTCAGTTGCATTGAAGCCCCGATGTCTAAACTTTTATTTGCTTATTCAAGTTAAATAAATCCTGCTAGTAGTATTTATTTTTTTTTGGTAATGATGTACTTTAATTAATAATATGATGAAAATTATTGTTATTTATGATTCAGGGTAAGAGAAACATGTGTTGTATTTATGCAGGACGATGGTAGTTTCAGTTTTAATTCTGTGTGGCTGATGTTGAAATCATCCCCCTAGTTTAAAGGAATGCACTGACAGAGCATTTTATTAGACGTTGATTAGGAGACAGGAGAACCAGCTGGGTTCCCACACACTTTACCTGCCACATCCACCTCCCTCTGCCTCAAACAGCAGTCACATTGATTCCAGGTTTAGCATTATAAAGCCATATGGGAAGAGGCTTATGCTCCTCCTTTAATTTTATTTAATTTTTTTCTCATACAATATACATATATTGGGAACTATGACGGAAGATTGTTTATGATTGTTTATGATGGTAATGATTAAGGAATGACACTGTAGGTGGTGCAACACTGATTACAAACTGTTCCTTCTTCGTGATTCTGCTACTTTGATCTTGTGAACTCATCTGTCTGGCACTGATGTTGAAATTCTCTCCACCACCCAGCAGGCTTTGCCTTTTTAAACGGCACACAGCCAGCCTTGTAGAACTGACATTAGCGAGTCACAGATCTATTATTGATACTGTGTATTAACGATCCAAATATCTTTCCACTTTGTCTGAAGTAATGATGGCTAAATGAACAGTTAATACAGAAAATTACTCTGCAGTATTTTCTTCACAAGTTTTTTTTTGTCATCTCATTATTCACTTTGCCCAAGTTTTCCTTAATTCTTCTTTTTGTCAATATGATGTTTATAATAATGATTTTTTTTGTTAACGTAATTGCGTTTCTGGACTCTTTCCTGTCTCAGCCCTCAATCTTTCTCTCATTCACTTTCTCGCTAGCATCCCCTATTTGTTGTGTCCCGCATCTCTTATACACTCTTGAATTTCTCCTCCATTTTCAGACACTCAACTCTGTGACTCCCCACCTGGACGTGGAAGAGTGCAGCATTGCTCTGTTGCCCAGAAATCGAGAGAAAAACCGCAGCATGGATGTCCTGCCACCTGATCGTGCCCTGGCTTTCCTGGTTACCACAGAAGGAGAGAGCAACAATTACATCAACGCTGCCCTTGCCGACAGCTTCCACCGGCAGGCTGCCTTCATTGTGACCCCTCACCCTTTGCCGGGCACCACAGCAGACTTCTGGAGGCTGGTTTTTGACTACGGCTGCACAGCAGTGGTCATGCTCAACCAGCTCAACCAGTCGAACTCTGCCTGGGTAAGGTCAAAGTGTTATACACATTAATGTTACCATTGATTTGTTGGCACTGCGAGGAAGCAAAGCACAACATTTGAGTTCACCCACACACAGGAGTCTCTGTTTGCTCTACAAGTTTGTACTCTCAGTTTTGAGGTTGTGTGAACTGATTTGAGACTTTTCCTGACTTACCCTGCCTTCACTATTTCTGTATCTCACTGTGCTTGGGATTAGTTCCTTCATGCCATTTTGCTGGGCATTGATCCCTGAACACATTGATCTCAAGGCATGACTAGATAACACTCGTCCCAGTTTTCCCCTTCATTCCTCAAGATACATCTCTGAAGAATAGGCCCCCTCCCCCATCAGCCATGTATCAGGGTTCTTTTTGTTGCCGGCCCACTTTTTCTCCTGAGTCTTTTTCTTTTCTGCTGTATTCCCCATTCATTCTTTAACTCATGCAATAATAGCAGTAGGAGCTAAAGTGGTGAGTGGAAACACATCACAATGTTAAAGTTCAGGACTTATTTAAAGGCATAAAACTATAAGAACTATAATTAACACCTCAATGCCTGAATTGTTCCACAATTATATAAAAACCAAATAAATACATTAAAAAATTAAGGGGAAAAAAACAAATACAAAAAGAATAAGAATAAAATACAAATAAATAAAAAATTTAATAAATTACTAACAATAAATATATACAAATAAATATTAAAGGAACAATATAGGAATAAATACGTAAATAATAGTTATTACATAAAAAGAAATTAATTAATAAGATTAAAAAAATAATTTAAAAAAATGTGAGAAATGATTTGCCACGAAATTATGACAAAAAGTATTAAGGAGTTAAAAGAAAGCTACAAGTTCTCATCTATCTATCTATCTATCTATCTATCTATCTATCTATCTATCTATCTATCTATCTATCTATCTATCTATCT
>JBAMHW010000006.1:19178216-19195411 GCA_037177495.1 Rhadinocentrus ornatus
ATCTATCTATCTATCTATCTATCTATCTATCTATCTATCTATCTATCTATCTATCTATCTATCTATCTATCTATACTGTATATATATGTATGTATGTATATATATATATATATATATATATATATACTGAATCAAATTAATAGCATTAATTAATTAAATGTAAAAGATAAACAAATCATATAAAAATAGACATAGAAATATGAGTATATAAAATCAAATAAATAAATGAGCAAATTAGTTTAAACATAAGAAGAAATAAAAATAAAACAAAGGCCAGAAGTGGTTTGTCACTATTTTGCAACAGCAGGCATTTAGGGTAAATGGTTATTAAGGTCATCAAAGCAGTGATCTTGTGGAGCATACTTCGATCATCATCGATGGAAAGGGCGATTTCATTCTTACAGATATATCTCATGTGAAGGAAAAAAGACTTATAGACTAACACTAATAATTAAGGAGTCCAGGTCAAAGTTCTGATCCACTGTAACCAGCAGCTTTGTTGCAGTAAGGACAACATACTCTTGTAAGGGCTAAAAGCTGCTTCAGCTTGACAGCAGATGTGCTCTCTGCATAAAGATGAAAAAGATGAACAAATATCCAGCTCTTAATGACAAATGATGTCTAGTTCCTAATGAGAAGTGACAACAGTGTTGATGTTTGATTTAATTTATGAAGTCAGTAAGAAGCATCATTAGTGTAGGAGTTGAAATGAATAATAATAATAATAAAAAAAAGCCCATGCTATCTGGTACTGTGGCCTGAGGCATACCAGGCATTGCAACAAGTAATGTTAGGTAAGATCAACTTTCATAAATATTTTATTACTATGGTAGCAAAGGCAGTTAAAAGTACTTCATGTATAATCTCCTGTTACCTTTCTCCTGCACAATGAATGTGAAAATATAAGTGAACCAATGAATTGAGAAATCATCTGAAAAATTTAAATTGAAGATGAAATTTTACACAGAGTCCAGGCTTTGGTTAAAGTCAGAAATGATGGTATTTACAGTGTATAATAACCAGCTGCTTTATCGGCACAAAATGCAATGTAATATTCATAACTCTGTTTTCAGTAGTGTAGAACTGCATGAAAACAATAATCATTGTGTTTTAATCAACCTAGAATGAATAATTTATAAACGAGGAGCTGCAGGTCCTCCCCTGCCATGTTTTTACAATACTCCAGATTGGTGTCCTGTGTTCGAAGCACATGCTTAAAGCAAAAAAGCAAAAACGCTCTATGGCCTACGTCTGGTTTTCTTTTGCTTTCGCTGTTTTTCTAACAGGCTTAAACAAAAAGGGTGAGGTTTTAGCTTTTCACTCAGTCACAGGCTGCAGTTTATTTAATTTCTCAGACAATCAGCTAAAAATGTTTTTCTTCTCTGTTTCTGGTGATAAAAACAAACTATGAGAAAATAGGAGTAATTTGGGAACAACAAATGGAGATTTCCTTTTAATTGAGACTCTGGAGCTGAGGAGGGCAAACTGGTTTGTAGGGGAAAGCTGTTTTGGAGCTGCAACCAGAAAGATATGATCAGCCCAAGACATAAATCTGGATCTTAAAACTACTAAAATCTGATGATTCAATTAGTGGATGACCTGTAACATAATGCAGCAATAGGTCAGACAGAAAAGTTAGTGTTGGATCATTCAAGCATATTTATGAAATCAGCAGATTTTAATCATTTATCTTGTACTGGAGAGGTTAGCTAAAGTAATGAGGCCCATGTTGGTGAAGTAGAAGGAAAATCTGAGTGCTATCAGCATTAAAAATTATAAATGCCATGAAATTCTTTAAAGCAGAACTTGTTAACTTGAGGAGTACTAGACTTGGGTTGAGAATTTGGTTAAAAAGCAATGTGCAGGCCTTTACTCGTCCTTCTCTGCTGTGCTTCAGCTCTGTACCAAAAGGTACCCACGTACTAGTTACCATGGCAACTGCAGATCTAGTTATTACTAACAAAGCAGAAAAAACAGCTTAAGTGAATGTGACAAAAAAGTTATTTTAATTTATCAAGTGTTCCTGTTAAATAATCATTACTACATAGATCCTTATCATATTCAAATTAACACTAAAAACCTGTCAGATCTTCAATTTCAATTTCCTATTCAATAACATATAAGGGGACTGATTTTATATAGACAATAACTGTTAAACTTATGACAAATTATCTTTATATCAAGTCTTTGATAAGGTGGTGCTCACTAAAGTAGAGAGTTAGATATTATATGTTGACTGCTCTGTGCGCTGTTTTGTAACATGCTGTGAAGTCTGGTAATAGGAAAAGAAAACACACCATTGCTTCTGTTGCTCAGTCTCACTTTTCATCCACTCCTCTAATAAATGTTTTCATCTTGTTTTTTCCAGTGCAAGGCAGACCTTTTGAGTTATAGCCAGTTTTAGTTGTTCATTGCAAGGTCAAGTTCTGAAGTCTTTTGTAGAGTTCATGTGTTACAGAGTTGATGTGTGCTTCTGGAGTACTAGTTGTTGCAAGTGGCCAAACACTTTATATCTCAACCTTCTAATGTTGTTCTTTTTGTCTTATTAACACAAATATGACACCATAGTGCCTGACTTTCTACACTGCTCACCTCTGTAACATCAGCTGTTCTGTTTTTGACGATGTAGTTACACACACTCACAAAGTTGTATTGGTTTTGATATCCTTAATCTGACTTGATGATTTCACATATTTTGCATGTTTCTGCACCTAGCCATGTGTTCAGTACTGGCCAGAGCCCGGTTTACAGCAGTACGGACCCATGGAAGTGGAGTTTCTGTCCATGTCAGCAGATGATGATGTCATCACTCGTCTGTTTCGGGTCAAGAACGTCACAAGGGTGAGTTAGTGCGACACCAAGCCTGCACAGAGCTTCACAAATGATAACTACATTCATGCAGTGGCTGTGATCCTCACTGGAAATTCATGGACAATTTCACCTACAGTACATTTTGAGCTGCCACATGAAATAAAATAAACAAAAATCTGAGATTCTTTCAGTCTAAAAGAGCTTCTGGCTGTGAACCTGAAACTATAACTTCTAAATTAATGAGAAATTTTGTACATGTGGAAACTGCTGTGTGCTTCACTGCTGAATGGTGTTTTTCTGCTTTCTTTTGCTGAATATGACGGGGGTGGGGGGGTTTCTTTACATGCTGAGATGTTGATCCCCACACAAATGATGATAGCTCAAGCTACAACTAGAAGACGGTCTGTTGTGGTGTTGTAAAGCTTTGTAGGCATCGCCGCACTGAATGCATGGTTCCTACCAGAGCTGCATCGATGCCAGAATGACCCAGCATGTGTTCATTATTGAGCTGTTGACATGCAATACAATAAATTATTGTCAGCTGACATCCACCGCTCTCTTTTGTTATGTTAGTATTATATGATACCTTTTTTTCTAATTGTTCCCCATCAAATAATTGAAAAAAAAAAAAAAAAAACATTCAATTTTTTTGGATGCTGTAAGTATTTGACATTTTCTATCTGAAATACAAGCCCAAAGTAATTTCACATGCTAATCAATTTTGTCATTATCTATTGAAGCTTTGTTTATTTCTGAATGATAAAAAAATATTTAGAGGAGGAAAAGATTTACCTCTGAAAACACCACCTTTATTATTTTTTTTAATGCTGCGTCGGCACGGTGTGAGAATGACCTGCTCTGGCCAATCTGTATTGGAATTTTGGCAGGGAAAAATTCCTGATCCAGGTGGTGATTTGGATCACCCCCAAAATCTAATCACTTGTTCCGTATTTCACGTCTTAGATTTCCTGAAAATCTAATCAAAATCCGTCCATCACTTTTTGAATTACATTGCTAACAGACAGACAGACAAACATACGCTGGTGATAACATAACCTCCACCAAGCACATTTCTGTCTTAAAAGAGGGAGTGAGAACAGTGTTTGTCAGTGTAGTCTTTCCACAACTTAAAAAAGCGTAGTCTAACTTCATAAGCTGATTTATGTTGAGTTTATGCATGCAGGTCTGCATATTTTATGCCCAGGACTTAAGCACATGCATACCTTCTACTCGGGATCACTGTCTACCAATTATAGCAGAAATCTGTATGCAACGTGTCATCATAAGCAGCACGACAAGCGGCACCCAGAACTTCCTTTCTTGATTGGCATCCTCACCTCCTCTGTCAGCTGCCCTTGTCGTTCCCCTCTCTACCTGTGGCACCATTTGTTTCTCAATTGATGTTTATCATAATCAGAAAGAGGGCAACATGACACAGCGTGGGTAGAATCAAATCACACAGAAATATAACTCCTTTCCCACTTTTCGTCCTTCTCCCACTGCATTATTGTGTATGTTTCGTGTGTGTAAGAATGATGCACAAGGGCAGGGAGTAAAAGTCCAAGGAATTGCATTGTAAGCATATGTCTGGTTGGGAGTGAGTAGTACAAAAAAAATTTGTATAAATTCCCACCTCCACTGAAGCAATTCCTCTATGGATTGTTGGTTGTCTTTGCCAGCCTAATTTGCATGAGTTACAGTTCTCCACTGGTCCTTAAGTATTTGGTGAGATTCTACAGGACAAGGTTATGAACATACAGGGACCACTTTCACACACAGCACAGGCTCCCACTTACACCCACAGACCCATATATCTTAAAGCCAGGCTGCTGAGTGAGCATTGCGCAGCATGCCAGTAGGAAGGCTGGGGGAGCACTCAAAACTGGCACGCTCAGAAATACTGACCCGCAATCAGGTTTATTACAATACAGGCACATGTGTTTTGGACACTGACATGTGTTTCATTTTGTTGCTGTGCATTTGAAGCTCCAAGAGGGTCAGCTGGTGGTGTGTCAGTTCCAGTTCCTGCGCTGGTCGGCATATCGCGACGTTCCCGACTCCAAGAAGGCTTTCCTCAACCTGCTGGCTCAAGTGCACAAGTGGCAAATGGAGTGTGGAGAAGGACGCACTGTTGTGCACTGTCTGTGAGTCGTCTTTTTTTGCAACATGCATAATGTATTGTAAATTTAAAAAAAAACCTGGAGGAGAGGCAGAAAAACATTTTGTCCATTTTTAAAAAGGTCCTAGAAAGTAAATTACATCTTCTGAAGATTGACATTTTAAAGTGCATTTGGAATCAAAGGCTTGTCCACAGAGGGATGTATCACAAAAATGTCTAAACCCCATGCTAAATTATAAGCAAATGTGTCTGATAAGAGAGAGACTGTGTCAAGCATGGTCTGTCATTTGGTGCAATAAGATGCAGTGCGATTTATTACAGCAGTGTTTTACATTGTGGAAAATCTAATTGTAGTGTAATGTGCCGTTATACAGTATAGTTCAGTGTGTGGTGTTGTTTGCTCCTCTGTTGCCCCCAGAGTGAACACCCTGCAGATGAATATGAATGGGCCGTCTAGCTCATTGGCGACCCGTCACACGTTCATACCCACCCCCATCTGAAAGCACATCACTCAGCGCTGTCACACAGTGTTACCCACGACAACCAGGAAGGAGATTATGGAGATCAAATCAATTATGGCTTAATTCAGAATGCGATGGTTTTCACTACACTAAATCCAGCACTGCCAAAGCACTGACGACGATTGATTACCTTAATATTGCTTGTATACTCTGCACAGTCTCCTACGCCCACCTCCACTGCATCTGTCTCAGGAGAGAGGAAGTAGATTGTCCTCTAGTAGTTTGCAGATATTGCCTTTCATTTCTGATGACCTGGACAGTCATTTCACAAGAAATACTGCTCTATGTAGCAATTTCTCAGTTGTTTTTTTTTATAGTGTTCCTCATATTGCTATTTTAATGTTTTATGAATTTCATTTATTTATAGTTTGACCACGCTGTAAGAACAGTATCAAATGCCTGTTTTTATGAAGCAGTAGGTTTATCAGATTACACAGATGCATCTTCTTTAAATTTCATTATTGTCCTCTAGAACTCATCTATACATTTTAGGAATCTCATTCCCAGTAGGGAATCTATTTGTATTTTTTTTTATTTTATATGCAGTACGGTTATACATCTAGTACATAAAAAGCATTATAAGCTTTATACAGATCATAAAACCTGTGTTATTGTTGCATTACCTTGACAGTCAATATCCTAACTTGAACTTAACGTCAGGCACACTAGGGATAACTTATTTGTGCACATAGTATATTGTATAAACATCCATAAACATACTCCGATTCCAGTGTGTCAGTCAGGCTCTGCTTAGCACAGTTTGCTTGAAGCTAATTGCTAGTGTCAACAGAGTTCACCATCTTTGTTTAGTGTTGCAACTTGCTAATATAGTATTAGCTGATGGGCATTTAACAAAAAGCTGGATGACTCAGTAATAAAACTGAGTATTTGAGATACTAAAACAGTGCCTGAATATTGAAGCAGAAACAAAGTTTGGGAATTCTGTTTATTCTGAGGTTAACGTTTCCTGGCAGTCTATCTGGCAGTTGTGAAGATTTTTCACTCAAAACTGCAAATGTCAGCCTCATATTGGTTTTAGAGGAAAAGTCAGGGGACCACCAAGGCCAGATGGGGTTACTCTGTGGGGATGATCAAAGGTCTGTACTAAATTTCTTGGCAATCCAGAAAAACTTGCTGAGATATTGCAGACTCATGTGGTCGACCAAACTACAGACAACTTTGCAATCTTGACAGCGAAGCTCCAAGCAGGATTAAATGCATTAATACAAAGGAGCCTTTGAAAAAGTTTTTCAATAACGTTCTCATTCTTAAAAGACTTAAGATTTTTTGTTTTTAAACCTGGAGCTCTTTTCATTGAATGTAGTTTGTTAAATTATTAAATTGGGCATTAAATTATTTAATATGCTGTGATGGCCCTGTTTGTTTTGCCAATAATTTTCTTGCTTGAAGACACTTCAGACCAACATAATGCTTACCTGGACCTAGAAACACAAATATAGAAGCTCCAGTTATGAAAATAATCATGCAGCATGGCTCCACGTCCATCTGTTACCTATTTTTTCCAACTAAACGCCTCTTCTATTCCCACTATTTATTTCTAAAATTGCATGGCTTCTATTTACTGTGTTTTTCTTTTTCTTTTTTTTTTCTTTTCTTTTTTCAGTGGACAAGGTAGGGTGCAGATATATAAAAAAGGTTACTGCTTTATAAGTGATTACATACTGTATATACTTCAAGTTCCAGTCCTGTACTCAGCCTCCTAAAACTTGACAATATTTATCAAACATGCAAGTTTGTCAAATAAAATAATCTTAGCTTTATCTGTATAATTGCAGTGCACAGCAAAGTGATCTCGCAGCACTTTACAGACAAATCAATTCAAGTCAATGCATTGCGATCCAATCCGTAGTCATACAAGCCAAATCATAAAAAACTACAAGCACTCAGAGAGCACAGACATCTGCCAAGCCATTGTAATGTTTTTTTCGCCCATGATTGTGGGCATTATTTTTGAGTTAGAATGCCTCTAATGGAAACATTATCCCCATCTCCCCATAATAAAAAATCCTTTAAAACAATCCTGCTGATCAACCCCCAAAATCTAATAACTTGTTCCTTTTTCCATGGAGAAATATTATCTCTCCTGCTAGTTCTCATCAGAACCCTCGCTGCAGCATTTTGGATCAGCTGGACACTTTTTGGGGCATATTTGTAAAAGCGCAATAATAATGAATTGTAGTAGTCTATTCTTGAAGTAACAAAAACCTGGACTAGTTTTTCTATGTGGTTCTAGAAAACTGTTTTATATGCGAGCAAATTCTGGTCAACAATAATTCCAAGGTTCCTTGTTGTAGTACTGGAAGCCTAGTTAATGACATCCAGATTGATTACCTTGCTAAATAATTTTAGTTCAGGATTGGTTCCTCCAGTTGTCCACGTGAAACATAGAGCCCATCTGACCTCACCTCTTTAGGACTGTAGATGGTACTCTGCAGATTTAGAGCAGAAATCCTTCAATACTACAGAAATCCTGTAGTATTGATGGCTGATTTTGCATATGTCTCTTGCAACACATTAAAAATAAAAAAAATTAACTTGACTTTAAGCAGAAGGGAGCTCTAAACATTTTCAATAATCTGTCTTCAGCTTAATATTAGAATTGTACAATAATTACAATAGCACGACTCCCCAGTTTCCTCACAATACTCTTTCATGGCTTTGCTTTAACCCTTACTTTCCCACTGATCCACAGAAGCTGATACAGTGAGGGCCATAACGTAGCAAACTGCTGCTGGTTGTGACCAAAGCTTCAGATGGCAACAGCTGAAGCATAAGTCCGAACCACTGCAGTTAAACAGATAACTAGAGGAAATAATTTACCCGACTCTCCAACAGCTGCTGAGCATAATTGGGACAGACTGTAGCTGTGATTACAACTGTAGCCATGGGATGACATGGATAGTCACTGTGATTGTGTCTGTAACCATGGCTCTGCTTTGGTTGTCATGATTATAACTGTGACACATTGGTATAAAATGGGTATAATGGCAACAAGAGGCAGTCGCATGCGTAGTAAATTGACATAGTTGTATTTACTGAGCGTCAAATTCAAGTCTTGTTTTTGGAATGAAATAATGCAAAATCCTCCCATCCATCCATCCATCCATCCATCCATCCATCCATCCATCCATCCATCCATCCATCCATCCATTTGCTTCAGCTTTATTTATAGCAATTCCTAAAGTTAGTCATACATATTTTCAACATTATCGAAATCCTGAAACTTTTATTGATTTGATTTTTTTTCTCTTTCTTCTTTAAACACTATATTCTCCTCCACAGCAATGGTGGTGGTCGTAGTGGGACCTTCTGTGCCTGCAACATCCTCCTTGAGATGATCCAGTACCAGAACATGGTAGACATCTTCTATGCTGTCAAAACTCTACGCAATTACAAACCCAACATGGTAGAGTCTCTGGTAAGAAAGGTTACATAAACTAAGCCAAAATATGACATTTCTTTGAATATTTTCCTGTTTCTTCTTTATTTTTTTAATTAGAGAATATTGTGTATTTCCACAGGACCAGTATCGCTTTTGCTATGACCTCATCTTGGAGTACTTGGACTGCTTTGAAGGCAGATAGCAACTAAATGTTTACGACAGCAGCGGTATCCTGTGCGCTGGAGATTCAATTTGAGGCCACCTGGTGACCTCCTATCTTCTTTAATGTTTGGACCTTTGGACTTGACTTTGAAGGGACAGTGAAGGAAGGAGCAGGAATAAAGAAATAACATGGTCAAGGTTCCAACTTTTAACCTTTAATGTACAGCTGTGAGGTCCTCCTTGTTGATGTTTATCTCTTTTAATATTTTTTGTGTTTGCCTCCGGGTTTGAATCTCTTTTTGTGCTAAGGATTTCTGTAGCAGAAAAACAGTATTCCAATCCTCAAAATGGACCTGTGTGTTGTGATGAGGGTCACCATGGCTGTGCTTTGTTGTTTCATTCGAACAAGGAGGAGGCTGTTTGTATTTCCATGGTTACCGCTGCATCATATTTACTTGGAAACACTCTCTTCTTTCCTAAGAGCTGCTCACAACAGCAGTCTGCTGTGGTCGTGGTATGACTTATGTATAGTACCATAAACTGCCTTATTGTCTAATGTTTGAACAAATTTGTTCATCATACTGGTGTACAAAACAAAAAAGAGACTATATTGACCCGTGGCATTAGAATTGATCATCCCAGAACTCAGCAGTATTGAGGCAGAAACTGTACAGTAGTCCAACGTGTTGTAATTTGCCATAATGTGTGTGCTGGATTACCATGTGTGCTATAAGTGGGCGTTTCTAGGGTCCACAGCGGTGGGCCTGGTCCCACCACAGGAGATTCCTGTCTCATTACTGTCACGGTGCCAATCCCACTGACTGACTTGAATCCTTTACTTTGTTCTACTCTTCATCTCGATGTACGCCTACAAACTTGTACTGCATCATCTAATGTTCCTGCTCCAAAGTGATTGTTTGTATTTTATACCCAGTGGGAAAGAAAAAAAATGAGCAGTGGGGAGCTCCACTGAGATGCCATAGTGGTGATGTGAAAAATGATGTTCCATTAATGCTTTGGTGATGTGTCTCTACCCGTGCAGCAGTACAGGTTTATGTTTGTAACTATTTTACTATTTTGTTGTCTGATGCATTTGGTTTTACTGTAAACTATCAATACAAGTTTAACCATTTAATCATTTCAGGTGTGGGGCTCATTTTCAGAACTTTGACATGAAGTTAGTTGTTGTTAGTGGTGTAAAATAAGAATATATATTATTATAAAAGGGCATTAGGATTGTGCATAAGGAATTCAGTCCATTATGCATTGACAGTCACCACTGAACATATTGATGTTTTCACATCATTTTCTCGAAGTGAAAATGGTGTATTAAAAAGGAAAAATGGCAACAAAGACCCAGCTGTTTAGTTACCGCAGAGCTGATGGGGAAAAAAGGAAAACACTAAAATACCGTTTTTCAGCCTGCTGTCATGGACTTTTTAATCCCTCAGTCAGGCTGGCACATAATGATCTGAATCAGCTTTGAAACAACCTTCTGAAAGCATGCATCACACAGAGAGGAAGCAGTGTTTGATATATTTTCTACCTTTTTTTTTTCCCCAGGACCACAACAATATAACTTCTACTCTCCATTATTACTCTTTAAAATATGTTTGACTTCAACGTATCCCCTTAAGCTTCTTTTGCTGGGTGATGGTACCACTCCAGTACCTGCTCTGATAAACCAGGAGAACCATCTCGAAGCCCATAGAACCTTTAAAATGGCAGCTGGAGGCATTATTCTGCTGCTAGTTTCAGCTCACATTCAGATTTTGAGACAGTACATTAAGATCACCAGATTCCCAAACTTTCACATGGATACAAAGCAGCTTGTTTTCCATGGGTAGCTACAGTGTAGTCAGTGATCTGACTCCAGGATAGCTGGAGGAAGTGCCTGGACACTTTTTGTCATTAGTAGAAGGAATGTGTACATACAGATGTATATTGTTATGTGAATACTATGTGAATAATATACTATATGTTTGCCCAGAGTAAAAATGTACCGTAAGTAACCGCTGCGTAACCACAAAGCTGAATGTGTTGTAAATGACCATTTTATGAGTTTTTTGTTTTTTTTTCTGTATGAACTGAGTCTCTGAGTGTTGTCTCTAGCACTCTGAGTAAAACAGCTCATCAGCGCATGTATGACTCTACCGCCTGCTTTGCATTTTTATGTAATTGATTTCAAAATATGTGGAGCTACATGATTTATTTCATCCGCTGTGTGAGTGCATTGTACTTTCACCATTCCAAAGCTTTCGATTCTGACTGCAACTGCCAACACAGGACCACTGACATCACTTGTTTCTTTCTGTATGAACCAACAGTACATGACTACTGTGTTTTTGACCACTGTATTTGTGGGGACAAAGGTTGTATTTAATGAGAGGGACGGAGAAGACAGATGTATATCGGAGTCAGGACAGGGTTTCTCCTGAGGGATAACGATTAACAATAAAAGAGCAAAGGAGAAAAAGAGATGTGTTGGTGTAATACTGTTGTTTGATGCTCTGTCAGAAATGCACACACAGCTGAAAAAATGTTTCTGGTTTTACTGCTGATTTGTCAGCAGAAGCAGAAAACTTGACATCTAAAGATGGACTTCCTGTCTATGAGGCTCTGACCTGTCTGTGGTTTCGCACAGTTTTTAGCAGCTCCCATCATTTTGAAACACATCGACAATTTGATCTTACAGCTCTGTCTTATCTCTCCCCTTAATTTTTCTCCTTTTCCTTTATCATCATACTTCTCCCCCACCTTCAACTCTTTTCCCATTGATTTTGATTTCTTCCTCTCAGCCTCCATCTCTCTGGCTTTTTTGCTCCGCAGAGTAACGTGACTCCAGACCACAGACTTCCTCTGTCACCTGTGGTTACATTGAATAATGCAGCAGTTCTGCAAGCTGATCCAGTGATTAGCAGAGGGACAAGTCAGATTAATTAGAGGGCAAGACCCCCTGACTCTCAGGTTGAAGACAAAGTAGGCCTTCCTCTAGATTGGTTGAGGATTGATTTGCCTTCAGAAACAACAGTTAGGATTGCAAAGTGTGTTTGTAAACGCAGGGGTCTTTAAAAGTGACATTTGTTGTCTATCATGTCAGGCCTGCCTTTGAGATGTGACAAAGATAAAAAGCTTTTTTTTTTTATGGAGACTGGTAATTTACACAACCCCATTTAATATCTGTAAGATTCTCTCAATTTCCCTTTTCACCCACAGAAAGCTATTACAAAACGGAATCCTTTTTCCTTTCTTGGCTACTCATATTTCACCGGAGGTTTAAATTAGCAGGTAATTGGAATATTATCATTTAATTCAGGTGGTGTAATGACTGTCATGGTCAGGGTAACTTCACTGGGCCAAGATCCAACAGGATTTAGTTTTTTTTTCTCTCTTCAGATTTCCTGTCTGAATGCTTGGCTGACAGGCCTAATAAATGTTTCCCTGAGTTCCCCGGTCATCAGATGTACTCAGAATGATGTTGCGTTTCTATAAAACAACAGTCCAACAGACAGCAGAGTCTTCTGATGTAGAAGGGACAGTGAGGTAAAACTTGACAGCTCCAAACCAGTGATTTCCAACCTTATTTATCTTTATCAGTCAGGGAAGAAACCAAATTAATAATCATTATTCAATGTTTTGGGCTGAATGCAGTAGGTGTTACTTATTAAAGAAAATTGTAGGATCTGTAATTTATTTTTTCATATATTAAGATTAATGACAAGCAGAAACAATTAGAATTGCTCCGAGTGAAAGACAATTCTATAAGCTGTTAACACTAAATGGTTACTGTCCATTAACATGAGGAAATCATGTCTAGCAGTGTCTAATCCCTCACCATATATCCAAATTCATTGGCCACTGGTGCTTATTGAAATTATAGTATGCAGTACAGTTATTGCAAGGAACAAGATAAAAATAATGGGACAAAAGCAGCAGGCAGAGGAGCCAAAAATGTGGCATCATCTGTCATAAATCATAAAAAAAGACTGTTAAGAATGTGTGTGTTAACATAGATGCAATCTCAAGAAGCAGTGGGTGATGCACAATGAGATGCAAAAAAGTGCTGCTGTGGCTGGAAGTCTAGCAACATGAGTACATAGTCCAAGGAAAACTTGGCAGGAACAAAACTAACCAGGATGTGAAAACTAAAACTCACAAAAGAGCCGATGAAGGATTTAACAAAGGAAAAAGGAAAACCTTTTATTGTATATACAAAGGGAATTATGAGTAACAAATGGCATGTGTGTTAATAAGTAACTGACTCGAGGTGTGTTGTAAGCAGCAAAAAAGAAAGCCCACTGACTGGCAATATAATCAAACATAAAAAGACACAGAGAGACACAGAAAAAAAACATGTGAAAAAAGAAAATAATCAGAATAATAACAGAGGACAGAACCAAAAACATAACAAAACCCATAGACCATAACACTGTGCTTTGTATTCCAGCTCGGTAGTATAACTTCCCCAGATTGCTCCCTCTGCTCTCAGTCACATGAACACTGTTGCTTTCCTGCAGCAGCTCACATTGTCATTCCAGAGCAAAGTAATATGAGCTTGTCAGTTGCAAATACAAGTAATTTTGCTTTTCCGCGCATGATTGACCCTTGTTATTATACTGCAGCTGTTAAACAGTTGCTGGTCATGGTGTTCCCGCTCAATATTGGTCCAATTGCAAAGATTTTTCTACCTAGGAAAATACAGCCTGGGTAAAAAGAAATCTCAGACTTTATATATAACAGCAGTTCATAGCTTTAAGGTGTTGATGATTTTAAACTGAAATTTTTCCAGTTAACATTCATTACATTTTTTTTTCATGTAAATCTTACATTTGCACCCTGAAGTTGAAGTACTGTAGTTGGGAATAACAACAAAATGTTTGCTGACTTGTTTTGCAAAATTGCTTCACAAGTATAATTCTGGTATTAGCCCTAGCAGAATTCTTCCAAGCACAGTGGTTTATCTTTCTAAACGTTTCTTCTTTCATGCCAAATGCTTTGCTAATAGATGCAGATAAAATCCAATATTCTCTGGGAGAACATTGTCACCAAAAGCTTTTGTCTGTGACCTTGCCCCAGTCATAGTCAATAAGTCGAAAGACAATATGCATATCATTTAACATGAAAATAATGTAACAGGCTTTTAGAAAAATTCTCTCCCCCTTTTGTGCAGTTTTTTTTATAAAATGCACAAGGTGAAAAGTGAACACACGCACACATTATCTGGTCCTACCTTCCTGGCTACTGAATCGTGCAACAGACAAGACAGGTGGCCCCAGATTTGTGCTCAGCCAAGCGAGGACAGAGAGGAGCTGGCCAGATGGCTCTGTCCACCATTTTCCTTACTGGTTTCACTGCCGCAGCCGGTCTGACTGGAGCCCTTATCTCAGCAGTGTGCTTTCAGTTCAGCGAAAGTCATGGTTTACTTGAACGAAGGGGAAGAGAGGTGCCCCTGATGGTTCTAACCTGGATTACTCAGGCAAACAAGGAGCCAGAGACAGATAACCAGAATTATAGAGCGACTCATTTGTCCCTTTCCTCTTTATCACATTCACTTCTTGCTACTAAAGAAGACTGGAGTAATGTGCTGCTGCTGCTGCTGCAGCTACCACCTCTGGCCACCTTTAACTTGCTCTAAACGGTATCATTTATGGGGCTGAATTAAGCCGGCTGAGGGGAGCAAAACAGCTGGTATGAAACGGTGACATTAAAATCAAACAAGACACAGCTGTTGTAAAATCAAGCAAAAGCAGAGAACAAAGTTACTGAGCTATAATGTTTAAATATCAAGGTTTTATACTCAAAAGGAGCCTCTATCCCACCTGCTAACAACACAATCTTTGGTGAAGTAAAAGCGAAAGTTATGTTGCCCCAAGGATAATCTCTTGTTGTTAGTACACATATAGTGATGTTGAGCCTTGAGAGCTCTGGGCAGAAGCTTGTAAATGATCTTATGTCAACACGAACAATTTCTAGGTTATGGCAATAAAGCTTCTTCAAGCTGCCATAAATTTGAGAGATGAGCTTATCAAAAGGTCAGCCCTTTGAGGGACTGGCTTAGCAACTGGATTTATCCTTCGGTTTATTTGGAGCAGAAAAATGGGGCCACAAGCGAAGACTGAGATCCATCATACTTCGCTGTGATCCTTGACAAACTTCGAAA
The DNA here is from genome assembly GCA_037177495.1 of Rhadinocentrus ornatus. Lineage (NCBI taxonomy): Eukaryota > Metazoa > Chordata > Actinopteri > Atheriniformes > Melanotaeniidae > Rhadinocentrus > Rhadinocentrus ornatus. The sequence goes on from JBAMHW010000006.1 coordinate 19,193,393, forward strand.
ACATTTTTTTTTTCAGCAGAGAAAAGGATACAATGAGTTAAGTTTTAACAATTTTAAGAGTCTGATTTTAACATTTTCTTTATTGAATAGAGGGAAATTGGCTACTGCACATATATTAGCAGTGTCTATAAAACAACTAAATACATGCAAATTCTTTTTAGCCATCGGCACTTGTGACTCAAAAAGTGAAAGATGATATGTTTAGAAGTTGTATTTAATTTTTAATTTCTGATATTGTAATTGTAGCAGCTGATAGCAAGTGTTGTTTTCCTCTGCTCATTACACTGGTTAAAATGAAACATACAATCAATTTTTAAGCATTCCCCTTCTTGTTTCCTCAGAATGTTTACCCTCTTTTTTCCCAGCTTTCATCCAGCTCTCTTGTCCTTCTCCCTTAGCGTTCTCTTTTTTACATTTTTCTTCCTGTATCTCACGCATTTGTCAAAATAGATGCAGTTATGAGGACAGTTGTAAAACTGATAGTTAACCTCAGGGGAGAACGTAGCTGTCCTCTGCTCCATCTCTCTTCCACGGCAGCGGGGGTGGACTTGGACAAACAAAATAAATAATAATAAATTTGCTGACTCACTGTTAATGTTGATTAATGGTAGTTAAAAATCATCTTTTCACTTTCAATAAGACAATTTAGTTCAGGAAGATATAAAAATAACTAAATTTAAGATCTGTTAACCAGCTGTTCTCTTGCTGGAAACACTGACATCAAATAATTTATATAATGTAATGGTATAACGTGGTAATAAAACAACAGTTTTATTGACATGTTATCATAACTTCATCATAACTTTGTAAACAGCTAGTGTGTTCACCGCTAACTGGATCGTATAGCTCAGACAGTAGTAGGTTTATGGGTCTCTTTACAGAACCTCAGTGATGTAAAAGCAGCTTACCACAGCATCGACCATAATCATCTTCATCCTTAATGGAGGTCCCGCTGTGGTATTTTGTGGGTCAAAAATGGCTCCTAACAGGTTAAAACCAGGTTTTCTTTTTTATGATGTAGAGACGTACTTGAGCCGTACTTGGTGCTTCTTTACGTCACAAAAACATTTTAAAAATCTCACAGCCCCCTCCCTCCAAATGCAAATAGGCGAATCATCACCTTGCAAGCATAGAAAACAGGACTTTAAGTCTGGTCAGTTTGGCTGAGAATATTTCTTTTTATACTGTTTTGGATTGAAATGCAAATAATAATAATAGCATTTTTCTAGACATTACTAGACCTTAAGTTTACGATCTTAATGACTGTGTCTATTGTTTGATTAAAGTGTGTGTGTATATATATATATATATATATATATATATATATGTGTGTGTGTGTGTGTGTGATTTTAAAATAAGACCTCACATCATGAAAGCCCTTGAAAAAACATTATTGGCTCAGTAAGTAAAATAAACACCTTTTAGCACTCATTACAGTTTGCCTATTGTACTGGCCTTGAAGATGCCCAGAGAACAACAAAGGGATAGTACACAATCCACCGTAAGGTCCATTATGCTTATCGAGTGCTGAGGACGATAGCTGACATGTGACCAGTGATACATATGTATGTGTTGGGCAGTTGGAAACAACTTTATAGCGGTGCATGGGCCAGTGGTTTCCAAGCTTGGGGGGTCCCGACCCCAAAGAGTACAAAGGGCTCCACGAGGCTTTTACTGTGTTGTTAAAATTAAGGTCATATTCCTATATAATATACTATATCATTTCTCCAGAACTCACAAACATCTCTATCTGAAACAATCTCAATCAGGTAACATTAGATACCTGGAAGTAAATATTCTCTCCAGGCCTTCAAAACTAACAAAGCTTAATCACATTCACCCTCTTAAGACTATAGAAGATAATCTCGCTCGCTGGAAATCTCTAACCATCTCAATTATGGGGAGAGTTGCCACTATAAAAATGATGGTTCTACCCAAAATTAACTTCTTGTTCTCTATGATTCCTATGAAACCCCCCTCCACCTGGTTTAAATCGCTAGAATCACACATCTCCCAATT
>JBAMHW010000006.1:19215150-19226153 GCA_037177495.1 Rhadinocentrus ornatus
AGAAAAAAGTAGGGCACTCAAAATGACCCACAATGCATCTTGAAAAGTAGTGAGCATCGATGGTCACTAGACGGGTCGTTATAGACCACAATGCATTGCGGGCCGTGGTGACAGCTGGTACTCATGTGGTCTGCGGCGAGGTAAAAATAGGCAGCTACGTGTCCCAATTGCCAAGAGAATGAGTGCACTATGTAGTGTGCTATATAGTGCAGCCTATGTAGGGAGTAGGGCGGACATTCGGACACAGTCTGTATGAATATTAGAGACAGTTTAAAAGAGGTATTTTATGTAAAACTGTTATAAAAAAATCAATGCACAGTTCACCATCACCTGCACACAGGTGAACCATATTTCAAACTGGAACCCCTCATTTAAGGTTACCAAATGCCTGACAGCCTATATTAGCACAGAGGTGAAAATGTATCTCAAGGCCATGCTGTCCTTACTTTCAGTACCTAGGGCAGAATTGGCTTAGATCTCATACTATTGAGCAGATGTGATTTTCAGTGGCTTCTTGCTCCAGGATGCAGATATTAGGAATGAGAAAAGGGAAGCGATCAGACTCAGAGCATGCAGGAAAACCCTGTATGCTGGGGTTGAAATATGTCACATTAAATATTTCAGTGTTGTTACATATTCTCAAACCTTTTTCTGAATATAAATATTCATAAAAGATGTCCCAGGCAGACTGACACTAGAGTAAAAATAAAAATAAAAATAAAATAAATCAATAAACAATTGAATAAATAAATGAATAATAAATTTAAAACATGTTCTTTTCCTTGTTTGATATGGTAAAATGTGTTTTTTCTGTATGTGTTATGTTTGTCATTAATTTAGGGCTGTGGGGCATAATATACAAACCAAGAACAATTAAACTGTACAATCATTGTTGGCTGATTAAAATAATTTTGTTTAATTTTTGTCCAACAAATAACTTTAATGAGCTCAGAGAGAGGCATTAAGTGCCACACGGAGCTTCGTGCTACTGACAGGAGAGCTTTTAGCATTACGCAAGGATCATCTCCCAGCACGATTAGTGAATGTTCTTTTGTATTTTCTTCAGAAACCTGAGGGGAAATTAACATTAATGCTATCTTTTCAGCGCAGCAAACGAGAAAATCTATTATTTTGATCCCACAGATTTAATTGGTTATTCATCCGGGAAAGTTTTCATTATTCTTCGTCCATTAACAGCAACAGCTGAATTGTGGTGACTTCCAAACAAAATCCCAATAAGAATTCTTGAAAAAATGTGGGCCACAGTGATTACAGTCTATCTATATAACACAAATGTTAAATATATATTTTAAATATAACTTCTTTTTTTTTAAATTAACAAAGGGACACAGCAGTGTTTTGATGGCCACAAACAGATCTTTTCCGGTTGCAGCAAGCAGTCTTGTCACACATCCAACAGTCTGTGGACATTTTATCTCCACTATTTTATTCACTTTATTACACCTTTGTAATACCAATATGATTAACCTCGCTCCATTCGTTATAGAATTTAACAGTGCAGCTGACAGCCCCGTGTATTAGTGAGGACAGCTTTAAAAAAAGATGTAATTAAAAAAAGGTTATTCCAACCAGGGCTTCAACATAAAATGACCCTAAACCAAAGACATAAATAACTATTAGTATGGCTGCACCACAAATATCTTCATCAAAATTTAAGCAAAATTACTAGAAAAGCATTCAGGTTAGAATCAATTGTTCTTCCAGATCTATCATTCCGCGCTACCTGGAACATTTGTCCTCTGATTAAAACATAAAAAAATTAAAGGATTCTGTGAAGCAAATCTCTAAAAATCAAAGCATAGTAATACATTTTCATTAGGCTGCATATGAAATTCTAAATAAAAAAAATAGCTTGGGAAAATTTCCAAGGAATGAATGTGATCACATAAATCCAAGCCCCTTCAGTTTTCCACCTAAGTCCTTTAGTCGATGTAGCTGCTCCATCTGCTTTGGATGCTGCATGAAAGGATATCCATCTGTTCAATCTCACTTTGCTCATCCTCAAGCAGTAAGATCTGTTCTGGAGTTGAGTACCCAGGTGGTCCTGGTCCTTTCATGAGGATGAGTGCTTCCAAGTATGGAGTATATACATTTTATAATGTATCTGATTTTCTAAACCATGTGCTCATTTCTCTCTTCACAGTGCTGCGTAATCAAAACCATGTTTGGTTTACAAAAAGCATTTTTTATGTTCTTGTTTGGGACAATTCACAGAGTCACATTTTTCAACAGCAAATTGAGCCGAGAGCAAAATTGATGTGCACTTATTTCAGCTCAACTACCCTCTGAAGCAAAGCTTACCTGAAAGACAGACATTGTGAGAAGACCTATTATGGAAATGGAAGTTTGATCTGGTAGGAACGGAGTGTGAGAGACAGGCAACCCCTGTAACCTGTACAGTGTAGCTTGGCCTTCGGCTAGCTGTGAATGTGATATTATTACACACAATGACCCATCTCATCCATCCAGCCGTTTTTCATGCTATTGTGCAGAAATCCTGACTCTTTAAACTCTAGTAGTCAAGCATGATCTGTTGCTAATGGGCTTTATGAGTCTATTGGATTCTTTTTTATTTTTTAAATTGAGAATAGGTTTTTATTTCAAAGTATAGAAGGTCTTCATTCAGTAAAATTTTTGAACCTAGCTGTCATTATATAATTTTAAATCTCCATCAACACATCATCAAAAGGCTCTTAAAGTGTCAAAAGTTTAACAGGTTACGATTTTTTAAAGCATTTTAGAATTTCAAACGCTCCTGTAATCTCACCGCTTGTATGAATAAATCATCCAGTTTAAGCTAACACTATTACCAACAAAGGATCTGACATCCTGCCTCAATAGACATATAAAATATTTTTTTTACGTTTACGTTTTCTCATTTTTGGGCCTCAAATACAGGCTATGGGGACACACATATGACTGTTAGAAAACCTTTAAAAACTGAATTTTTGCACAATATGGGTCCTTTAAGGGAAACCTACTTAAAATCTTGGATAAATATTAGTGTGAATAAACCATCACCCCAAAGATGCTGGTGGTGTGAAATGACCCATCCTAGCAAACCTTCTGGTGATGTAAACGTTAGTCTGGTAGCTTGCAAGTTGTCAGCTAACTTGATTCATATTTATAAGGTTTATGCACAAGTTCAATCGGAATGATCTATTCCATCATGTGTGCCCCCATTATCTGTATCCCTGAAATGCTTCATGTCCTTTTTTAGAACATCATCACGTTATTATGTCTCTCCAGCTCGAATCCAGAAGTCCTCTGGCTTGCTTTTGGAGCTACTTAGCCTGATTCTTTAATCTTTAGGTCCTGTTCTTTAAAACTCTCTGATGTTCTCTAAATGGACTCTCATGCAACCTATCTCCTCCCAATCTCTTTGTCAGGGCTACTCGATTCTGTCCCAGGAGGGCTGCTGATCTGCAGGTTTTCTATGTTTCCACCACCTGAAATTCAATTAATTTCAGTTTTATTTTTATAGTGGCAACTATGACAAAAGCCATCTCAATACATTTCAACCCAATGGACTTTAATCGCATTGCAATCCCTCCATTCATCTATTGGCTACACCCACTTATACGCATTGTCGTGGGGAAGCTGGAGCTTAGTCATTGGTAAATTGTGTTAATCTAATGTCAATTCATAAGATGTTGACTAGTTAAGGAAAGAAAAAATTAAATCTTCTTTTTAATACAACCCCTGAATGAGCATGAACAGGCTGATGGACAGTTCCCCTGAAACAGGAAGAAACCCTCAGCTGATCCAGACTCAGTAAGGGTGGTCTTCTGCCACGGCCATCTGGGAGTGTCTTCTCAGCTCCAAAAACAACAAACTTATAAGGACAAGACCTGTAGATGTACCCTTACTTATTGTAAACTGTCATACATAATTTTGAAAACAACCCATACTACCCAAAGATGAAACTATACAAGTGCTATTTTGATGACATCTTGCTGTTTTGGGAGGGCATACAGCAGGAACTGGATGAATTTGTAGTTTATCTCATCAAGAGCTCAAGCTTTTTGAAATTATGAATACAGCAAACAATCAACAAATACTATCTGGATCGAACCATATACAAGGAAACATTAGGATCTGTCCACACCACCATCTACAGAAAGGATATGGAGCATAAGTCACTTTTGCATGCTACAAGTCTTCTTCTTTTCCTTTCTGCTTTTCCCTTTAGGGGTTGCCACAGCAAATCATCTGTTTCCATCTATCCTTATCATCTGCATCCTTTTCTCTCACACCAACTACCTTTATGTCTTCCCCCACAACATCCATAAATCTCCTCTTTGGTCTTCCTCTAGGCCTCCTGCCTGGCAATTCCAACCTCAGCATCCTTCTACCAATATATTCCCTATCCCTCCTCAGTCCATGTCCAAACCATCTCAGTCTGGTTTCTCTGGCTTTTTATCCAAAACATCTAACATGTGCTGTCCCTCTGATGCTGTCCCTCTCATTCCTGATCCTATCCATCCTCATGACTCCTAAAGAGAACCTCAACATTTTAGTCTCAGCAACCTCAAGCTCTGGCTCCTGTCTTTTCTTTAGTGCTACTGTCTCTAAACCATACAACACCGCTGGCCTCACTACTGTCTTGTACACCTTTCCTTTCATTCTTGCTGATACTTTTCTATCGCACATCAGACCTGACACTTTCCTCCACCCATTCCAACCTGCTTGTACTCGCTTCTTCACTTCTTTTCCACACTCTGCAATGCTCTGAACTGTTGATCCTAAGTACTTAAAATCACCCACCTTTTTAATCTCTACTTCCTGTAACTTCACTGTTCCACTTGGTTCCCTCTCATTCACACACATGTATTCTGTCTTGCTTCGGCATACCTCCACCTCTCCAGCTTTTCCTACACCTGCTCCCTGCTCTCACCACAGATCACAATGTCATCTGCAAACATCATAGTCCATGGAGATTCCTGTCTAACCTCATCAGTCTGTCCATCACCAAAGAAAAAAAAAGGGGCTCAGAGCTGACCCTTGATGCAGTCCCACCTCCACCCTGAACTCCTCTCTCGTACCTACAGCACACTTCACCACTGTCTTACAGCTCTCATACATGTCCTGTACCACTCTAACATACTTCTCTGCCACTCCAGACTTTCCCATACAGTACCACAGTTCTTCTTTCGGCACCCTATCATATGCTTTCTCTAAATCTACAAAGACACAATGCAGCTCCCTCTGACATTCTCTGTACTTCTCTATCAACAATCTCAAAGCTAATATTGCATCTGTAGTACTCTTTCTTGGCATGAAACCATATTGCTGCTCGCAAATGCTCACTTTTGTCCTCAGTCTAGCTTCCACTACTCTTTCCCATAGCTTCATTGTATGGCTCATCAACTTTATTCCTGTGTAGTTCCCACAACTCTGCACATCTCCCTTGTTCTTGAAAATTGGCACCATCACACTTCTCATCCATTCCTCGGGCATCTTCTCACTCTCTAAGATCTTGTTTAACAACATAGTCAGAAATTCTACGGCTACCTCCCCTAGTAACCTCCATACCTCTACAGGTACATCATCAGGGCCAACTGCCTTCCCACTCTTCATCCTCTTCAGTGTCCTCCTAACTTCATCCTTACCAATCTTTGCTACTTCCTGGTCCACAACAGTCACCTCTTTTACTCTTCGTTGTTTCTCATTTTCCTCATTCATCAACTCTTCAAAGTACTCTTTCCATCTTTCTATCACACTTCCAGTATCTGTCAGTACATTTCCGACTCGATCCTTTATCACCTTACCTTGCTGCACATCCTTCTCATCCCTATCTCTCTGCCTTGCCAACCTGCAAAACTCATTCTCTCTCTCCTTACTGTCAAACCTAGCATACAAGTCATCGTAAGCTCTTTGTTTGGCCTTTGCCACGTCTACCTTCACCTCACGCTGTATCTCCCTGTACTCCAGTTTACTCTCTTCAGTCCTCTCAGTGTCCCACTTCTTCTTAGCTAACCCCTTCTCCTGTATACACTCCTGCACTTCCTAATTCCACTACCAGGTCTACTTATCTACGTTCTTTCCAGAAGACATACCCAGTACTCTCCTACCTGTCTCCCTGATCACATTAGCTGTAGTTGTCCGGTCATCTGGAAGCACCTCTTGACCACCCAGAGCCTGTTCTCTAAAAGCCACACAACACTCTTCCTTTTTCAGCTTGCATCACTTTGTCCTCTGTTCTGTCTTTGTCTTCTTCATCTTCCTCACCACCATAGTCATCCTACACACCACTATTCTATGTTGTCTGGATAAACTCTCATCTATGAGAGGCCGTTTTAAACATTATTCAGAATTACCCTCTCACAGACACATGTGAAATTCATGTCATTCACACACTATCCTAAAACCTCTCATATATCATACTGAAATTATTCATACACTATGGGGAAACCTCTCGTGTATCATACTGAAATCTTTCACATGGTATAGTAAAACCTTTCATACACTATACTGAAACTGCCTCTTATATACTATACTGAATTTTCCTCTCATATACTATACTGAAATGCTCTTATACACTATACTGAAATGCTCTCTTATACTAAACTGAAATTCTCTTATACTCTTATATAAAGGAAGTTCTCAAACCTATGTTAATATTTTCATTTGTCAGTGTTTATGTCAGTGTTGAAGCATCGTGCTTATGGAACTGAGATAGTAACTGTGTTGCTGTATTTATAACGTTATATTAAAATTTGTGGCCGGGACACGGAAATTTTCAACTTGTTTGCAGAACACATAGCAGGTGTTGTTTCTGTTCAATGGCAGTGGGATTGTTTAATTCTAATCACCAAGTGAAGCAGCTGTCGTCTTCAATACTATACTGGCCTCAGCAGATATTATTATAAGGGTTAGGTCTAACGCGATAGCAACCGGATGACTGACAGTAGCAAGTCTGAATGAGGACACGCACCACTCTTTTCACTTCCAGAACGTTCTTAACAAACTCCTCCTTTAAGATAACACCTACTCCATTTCACTTCCTCTCTTCACCATGATAGAACAGCTTGAACCCTGCTCTTAAGCTTCTAGCCTTGCTATCTTTCCACCTGGTCTCCTGAACACACAGTATATCCACCTTTCTCCTTTAAATCATGTCAACCAACTCTCTACCTGTTCCTGTCATAGTCCCAACATTCAGAGTTCCTACTCCCAGTTCTAGGCTCTTGACTTTCCTCTTCTCTCTCTGCCTATGAACACGTCCTACTCCTCTTCTATTCTACCTACAGTAGCCCAGTTTCCAACAGCGCCCTGTAGACTAACAACGCTGATGGCCAACGTTATTACCCCAGGCCACGACCGATCCGGTATGGAAGTCATAGAATTTGCATGTTTTCTTTGGCACATGTTTTACGCCGGATGCCCTTCCTGACGCAACCCTCTGCATTTATTCGGGCTTGGGACCGGCCCTCAGAGAACACTGGCTTGTGTCCCCCTTGGGGCTGCATTTTTGCATGCTAAGTAATCATCCCAAACAAGGATAATATTCCTGTTGGCCAGTTTTTGAGACTTAGATGTAATTGCTCAGATTTAGCTGATTTTGATCCAAAAGTTGGCTAGTTCTTTCATCTGTCCCAAGGTCAAGGACATTGGACAGTGTCTGTTTTTGACAGAATACAACCATTCCTCTTCAAAAATAAAAGAAATAATAAAGAGACATTGGCGTGTACTTCAAGAAGAAGAGCCGTTTAAAGATCTTCCTCCACCAATCTTCTCTTTCAGGAAAGCACCTACAATAAAAAAATATGGTTTATGTACAAAGAAAAAGTTTCATAGAAGGAAAACATGGTTAACAACATCGGGCATCTACAGATGTGGAAACTGTGCTTGTTGCAATAACACAACAAACACGCAATCATTTTGTCATCTACATACCGGGCAGAGAAAGCAGATGAAAGAATTGATCAACTGTAGCTCTATACATGTGCTCTACATGCTATTATGTCCCTGTGGGTTGGGACATAGTAGAATGTAGCAATAAACATATATCAGATATCAGGGCATGAAACAGCAATCCGCACAGGTAATATGGATTATTCTATTGCTAAACATTATGCTGAAGCAAACCACGACTCAGCATCTTCACTGAGGTTCTGTGGACTCGAGAGGGTGGAGGCATTAACAAGAGGAGGTGATCTTTTGAAGAAACTGGTCCAAAGAAAGATTTACTGGATAAATACTGTTACGCCAAATGGACTTTCAGTCTTAGATGTTTTCTAACCTGAGATTGTTCATTTCAGTGTTGCATTTCTGACAAAAGAGAGATGTTACTGGGTGTGACTTGTATGATTTGATTAAGAGGATTGGATAAATGGTAATTAGTTGAAGGGTCTGTGCCGAAATGCGTAGGCGTACTCTAACAGTGATGTGAGCCAAATAAATGATTCAATGTGAGTATTTTGTTCACCTTCATTTGGATACTGAGATTTGTACCTTTTTAAAAAATGTTTTATTTGTATCTGTGGTCTGCGTCAAGCATAAATGGGTCTTTACCTTTTGGTGCAGCTGCTGACAGGATCGCCATCACTCTTGTGCACATTGGCAAATCTGTTGCCAATTGGGAGCAACTTGAAGACCATAGGTCTTAAAAGGTTAACTGACTGGAAAGAAAACTGTGAATTGTGTTTATTTTCAAACCATTCCTTTAAGTTTAACTTTAGAAACTTTATAAATAATGTAGGCCTTTTGCATTATGTTACAGTGACTCAGCAAGCGCCAAAGAAGAATCGAGTATATGTGGTTGCAAGGGAAAATGCTAGAAAGTCAGAATGTTACAGACTTGTGGCTCAATGATGTGGAGCTGCCCTTAAGTTAATGTAAGTACAATAGACTGTGTTTTTACCAGATGAGAAGATAACCATGATCAGGGGTCGCTGTGTTAGTCAAAACATGCTGTTGGTCTGTTTCACACATGTATGTCCAGAGAGCTTCAGAGAGCTTCTTCTACCAGGCTGGAGGATACACAACAATCTCCTAACACCTGTCACAGCAAGAAAATTGTCCTTCACAGCAGCTGAATGAGCAAGCAGCCTGGAGGTTTGAAACAATATCACAAGTCCAATGATTTTATTTATAGCTTCGATACAAAGATGAGTTCCTCCGCTCAACACTGTCCCTGGGGCCCATGAGGTCGACCGACAGTGTCATAAAATGTTCTGGCAAATGACATTCCCAGAGACAATGACCCATGCCCTTAAAACTACACAATGAGCATGAAAGGGACCTTTACTCTGCACAGTGCTCATACAAGCATAGTAGAGGTGGGGAAAGTAAGTAAGTTTGTGTGGTTTGTCCGGACATGTGTATGGATTTTGTGCGTGTACACATCCTCCATGCTTCAGTGCCTCCCACATTGGGTTTAATGCAACATTGTTTCAGGGGTGAAATTATTAATTTTTTTCTGAAAAGAATTGGTGACAAAGCCTGAAAAGTAACAGTGCACACATGCTTTGTAAAAAGAAAAAAGTCTCCTGTGCTATCAACTCATGTTATTCTTTCACTCACAGGACAGCAAGGTTGAGAAGCTCTATCTCTCAAAGCAGCAGTTTGGATTAAACATAAAACATGCAGAAATTAAAATATGCTATTCCTCAAAATCCACCCGTCCCCAAGTTAGAGAGATGTCAAGATGTTGACTGTATTTAGCCTGTCTATATTTCTGGCCTTGGACCCGTTCATGCAAAGCTGAGCTTAGTCATGCCTTTCAGTGTTCTCTTGAGTAATGCCCTTTCTCTAGTCGTTGCAAGAATATGCAAGAGTGTGCCATCTCATTGGAAAACTATTTCTTTGCTGCATTTTTTAATCCAACTGTGTGTTTATGTAAAAGATTGAAGCCACAATTTTATCCTCACAAAAATATTCAGCAGAAACATCACGGAGACCAAAAAAGACAAAATAGGACAGGAAAACCTTTTGCTGCACCAGATACTAAACTTAACACACATATTTCAATGCATTCTCTTCAAAACTGTACCATAACCACCATGTAAGAAGACTGACACATCCCTTCTGATACATTTTGTAGGAGTCTGGAGCCATTTTCCCCAGTTGAAGGTACATTGTGCTCCAATTCAAGCTGAAATAAAGTCTCAGTCAGAGTCAGCAGAGTAATTGAGGTGCTAGCTTGGTGTGAAAGAAAAGCACTGCAAAGACAGAAGCTCAATACCTGGCAGCAATATTTGGCCCACTGAATGAAACTGGTAGCATTCCCAGATGAGAGGCTGTTGGAGGATCATGGCCTGTGCTTTACTTCGGCTGATATACTGAGTTGCTTGCCCCAGCTTCCATGAGTCTTTGTATCCCATATTATTTGGAATTTAGATTACGCTTGTGTAACAGCGTCATTGTTAGTTTTTAATGTTTCCCTGGATATGATACCATTCTCCACAAGTAGTGCTGCAAGCCTCTCTTGGTAGGTTTCTACAGCTTTCTTCAAGTTCGTTAGCAAATTGTGGTGGGCAATTCATCTTCTGTTTGACTTCTCCTTGTTTCCATTAATTACCTTCGTCATTTACCTGGAAATGTAGTTATTATTTACCACATTTTATATTTCTACTGCTGCAGATGAACTACGAAAAAAGTTGAAAATTTCTTAGGAGTAAATTTGAAAAACCTTAAAAAAGGCATTCATACAGACCTTTAACCACATTTAAAAGTCACAATGAGAATCAACACACACACACACACACACGTTTGGTTAAAATTTTAACCCTGTTTCATTTTTTGTTTTGAGCTCATTCTCTTATCTAGTTTTAGTCCCCTCTTTAGCTTAATGTACATCTGAAAATCTTCAGGAAATATAGAGATACAGATTCCATTAATGGTACATCTGTGGATCCTCATTGCCATCTTCACCTACTCCATTAACAATAATTCTTGTTCCTTAGAAAGAAAGAAAGAAAGAAAGAAAGAAAGAAAGAAAGAAAGAAAGAAAGAAAGAAAGAAAGAAAGAAAGAAAG
>JBAMHW010000006.1:19251321-19267613 GCA_037177495.1 Rhadinocentrus ornatus
GAGAGGGAAGTCTGGGTTTCCCTGCTTAGGCAGCTGCCCCTGCGACCCGACTCCGGATAAGCGGCAGAAAATGGATGCCGTTTTAAATCATCTCTGCTTGTTTGCTTGTAGACCACATTAGGACCATGCATGTGATCTGTGTTTATAATGGTATATAATATACCATATAATATTATAATGGCATATAATGGTACCATGATGGTAACAATAAAGATCACTTGCATACAAGATTCTGTGTCTGCATGAACGAAACTAAAAAAAAATTATATTGTCTTACTGACAATAACAAACTCATAACATGTGATAATAATGCCAAAGCTCATTTAAAGACATGCTTAAAAGCGGTCCTGTTATATTACCATGCCCTTTGAGAGAAAACAGGGTTCTTTGTGAATTGACCTGAATGTAAAAGCAGGAAAGCTTTGTGGTGTTGATGGCATGTTCATTCTGTACTGTGCAGCTTATTGACCATACCTTTTATTGTCATTGCAGAGTAAACACTCAGCACTAACTGGCTAAAGTGATCTGTTGCTTTAGAGGTCAGCTGGTTGCCTCCACATGTTGCTACAGGCTCTAAAATGGGGTAGATCAGCATTGTGTACTGCTTCCAAAGTGGTATGTGTCTGTTCTGTGCACACCACCACCACTCTATTGTGAGAGAGAGAGCTAGCCTCTCTTAAGCTCAGACTGTGACAGAACCATGTTCCCCAAAAGAGCTCACTGGCTCTCGTCAGAGTGCTCAGGAGCAAAAGAGAACAATCATCTTTGGAGGTTTTGCTGACTGGTTAGGGGTACATTCCCAGTGATATTCTTTCACAGCTGCAGAAAATGGCTATAAGAAAAGTGCATTGTTTAACTTTCTCAATAAAAGTTCAGTTTAACTCACACAAAAGAGCTTGCAGACCCACACAGTGGTACATATAATGGCTTCAAAACTTTATTATAAGTTCTAGTAAGTCTTTACAGGTTGCAAGATATAAGAGTTTTTAGCTCAAACAACACATTTTGATCAGATCAGTTTATAAGCTTAGCTGTGGGTGGATTGTAGCTGTGAGGATTGTTAGAAAAGGTAGCTTGACTGCCTCTATTTGGTTCTTCGGACCAGAAGAAACTTGATTTGAAGATGATTAGAAGAATATTGCTAGTGACAGACAGTGATAAACAGAGGCAATAACCAATCACCCTACTGGACCTTTGTTTTTGTTTTTTCTCAATGTTCCTGTTTTGTGCAGAAGCTGCCATATATATCTGTTCAACAAACACGATTCATAGTTAGTTTTTCTGTCTGAACTTATGAAACGTTTGCCCATGTTATAAAACCCAAACTCTGGGTAATAAAAAACACTGCTAACTCCCTGCACTGTCACTCACATACAAGCTTACCTGCAGGTTGTTCAGGCATGTAGCTTTACAGAACTATAATCCACAGAGACTTAGTGGATTATAGATGCTCTTGTTACATCCCTGTTGGTCCTATTGATAAGCCCTAGTGTTAGAGGACACATAGTTGATTTAGGAAGGCAATATATGACTGACAGGGTGATCGGTATGGATTGCTGTGTAGAGTGTACTGTGCAAAGTTTACAGTGAAACCAGGAGGCAGGATTTTGACATGTATATAAAAAAGACTGCAGTTCAAATAGGAAAGTATAGAGATATATTAAAAAACTGTTGTTTAAGATCTGATTTGAATAGTTGATAATCAACACTTTTTAACATGCACCATACGCACTCTGCTGTGGGACTGACTGAAAAACTTTTATGAAACGGTGTATTGTCTTACTCGGATTGAATAAATGATGATAGGTGTGACATCACCTAAAGGATACTCGGTTTCAGTATCCTTTTGACTCCTTTTTTCCTTGGATGAAGTCCACCCTAGGTAATTTCTCCCAGAGCATTCTTTCTTACCCTTCAGCCAGCCACGGTGCAGAAGGTAAATAGAAGAGACAGGAAGAAAACAGCACAGCTGTAAAAAGTGCTTGCAAAGGGGAACAGTTAATAAAAACAAAACAGAAGTATATGGATCAAAACACCCTCTGTCAAATGTGAATGCTAGTAGGCAACATCATCTTTTCTGTCATAGATGTGCATGCACAGTCCAGTTGCATTCTTTCTGCTCTTGTTTATTTCAGTGTTTGGACTGTTGTTAAAAGAAGCTGCTGCACTGCCAGCCCGGTAAAAAACATTGGATAAATGTCCAACTTGATAAAGTGAATCACTCGTGCTTACAAATACTTGTGTGGAAGTCCAAAGAAAAATATTTAAATTGTCCGACCCACAAGATTTCACTCTTTCATGTGTTGAATGCAACTTGGTCGATTAAAATAAAGACCCAGGGGAAAAATGAAGCTGAACTTCATAAACCTGAAAGGTTTTCAGGTGGCGACTGGGAGAGTGCAAAAAAAAACAAACAAAAAAAACCAACTTTCTAATTATTTTGCATTTGTATCTCTTCAACCACATTGAAGGCCTGTGGGCCAACTTTGAGGTTGTTGTTTATTTCATGACTTCTTGTACACCTGCAGAACAAAATAACATTTAATCTTGTGAAACAATAATACTGTATTCATAGAGTATTAAGAATTCTTTCATCTTGTAAAATTTGGTACTGGAAATATATTATTACTGAGGACAAATATTAGATTATTGTTATTATTTATTATATAGATGTTACGCTAGTTGGTACATATATAAACAGGCCACTGGCTAAAAAACCCAATTCCAACTTTGTAAATTAAAATCTGAAGCTAAAAGTCACAAAAAGAAGTCTCAGTTTGGGGAAATATGGAAGGGAAATGGCAGACTTTGAAATAATGTAATTGTGATTATACAACACACTCTCATTCCCAGATTCATTCATACTGGGAAGAATCCCAGTACGTGAAGATTGTAGAATCCTCTGCATTGATTTCAAAGCACAGAGTACCACTTTACAGAGAACTGCTTACAAGCTACATAAAATGCCTATTACTGTTAAAAAAACAAAAAAACAAACAAACAAAAAACAAACAAAAAAGGAAGATGCTGCATTGATATGTTCCACATTTCCATGGTAACTGTAAGGTTTAACTTTATGAAATGCAGGATGCCGACATCCACCGAGGTCTACCTGAGCTCAGGTGTTTACTCACATCACATTCTATGTACATCCAGGATAGTCTCTCATTTGTCTTTCTCACCAAGTATATAAAGGCTATGGCCAAAACTATACATTACAAACACAGGGGTGTATTCACAATTATGACCCATAAAACATTCACTACAAATTAGCTGTAATTTAGTAATTTCATTGCACCTGTTGCAATGACAAATCAAGTTCTATTCTAATCACCATCCCACAAAACACAAAATTACATCCCTCTTTAACCATCTACTTAAATGAAAACAACTAATAAAGCAACAAAAGAAAACGTAACTACAACTATTTCCCCCTCTCCTCCAGCCACTTAGTTAGTGCCATTCTTCCAGCTTATTCCGCACACCAGGCAACACTCATGGGTGCGCCGCCACGATAGTGCTGATCTCCCCAAACCACCTTAGAGAGAGAGAGAGAGAGAGAGAGAGAGAGAGAGAGAGAGAGAGAGAGAGAGAGAGAGAGAGAGAGAGATTAGAGGCAACCCAAAACATATACAGAAAATAATCAAATCAATGTAACAACTAACCGAATAGGACCCATCTTTAGTGAATCAATGCCTTAACAAAAAACAAACAAATGAATGACACCAGGGTGTATGTGGGGCGTAAATGTGTGTGACCACATACTGAGCACCTGCATCTCCCTCACAGTAACACATTTTATTACTGCGCATCATAAAATTATGTGTCTCATGTGTGCTGAAAGTTGGAGGTGAGAACATATTAGATTTAAGTATAACTGCAGCAAATATATGCAGTATTTTAGCAAAAATTAATGAATACATTTTTTTATAAAGTAAACCCCATTACTTTGACACATGTTTGATATAAATCAATCAAGTTGAAAATCTCTAGACATTTAAAACTAAGCTTCATTTGTTTCTGATATAAATATATTAGTTTTGGAGCCGAAGTATTTTGCATTGTATTTAGCTAAGGTTGCACTTCTTCAGAAGCAGCAAAGAGAACATTTACTTAAGCTAAAGCTGGATGTATATTTAGTTTTTGTTCTATCACAGAAGCATCATCCTCCTTACTCTATTCCACCTCTTCGTGCCATCATCTCTTTAAGTCTTAGTACCTCTCCTTCTGCTGCTGGTTCTTGGCTCACTTCTTATCAGACGTGTTCAGCTGTCGGTGGAGGGTCCACAGAGACTGTCGGCATACAGGGCTACTTGGCAATGGTTGAGGCTTTTAATTTTACTTACTGCCCAATGTTTTCTAGATGTCTTTCTTCACTTCAGTAATCCCCCCTCCACATTTCCTCACACATTTGCAACTGTCTCTAAAACACAGGATGAGTTCTCACACTATCAGCTGGTCTATGGTTACAACGAAGCAGCAGATCAAGCTTTATTATGACAGGAGCAGAAACACAGTATAGCTCTAACTGTAATAACATGTATGGAGTTGGGAAATTAACATATGTTAATACAAAACAATGTTGTTATACTTTTTGTAAATATTCTTGTCTAACTTCATATTGGCCCATTACATATCTACTGGTTTGTGAAGTACATGTTTGTGTTTTTTGCATTCAGTTTTTTGTATCTCAGGCAGTGCTTTATCAACTCATAACACATTGACGCAAATTTTTGGCAGGTTACAAAGCATAGAGTCACTTTCTTTAAGAATGTGGCAGAATTCTTACCTTCCTGTGAAAGACACACACACACACACACACACCTCTGATTGCAGGGTGTCTGCATTTTCGGTCTGTCTCTGTCCCTGGCTAGAGTTGGTGTGGTAGGCTGCAGTAGTGTGGCTTCTATAGGCATCGTGTTGGCTGCATTTAAAGTCTGGGCTGTGTGTTGGCTGTGGCAATTTGGCTGGAGTGTTTGTGTGTCTTCACCTCCTGAGCAGTGATTGCTTCACTTTTCTCTGCTGTGTGGGAGGGCTGTGCCACGGCTGCCAGGCATGTTACAGTGCTCTGTCTCTGGGCATCTTTTCCCTGGTTCAGTGTCTGGCTCTGGTACCCCACCCCAAACAATGAACAAGATCTGAGGACCTACCTACTGTCGAGTACTAAATGTTCTGGCTTGGCAAATTTTTGGGAGTTTGTTTTGTTTTCTTTAAGAATTTACTTTGCATGTTCTCTTTTTTAAAGCCAAGCCAGGACTTAAGCGCTTTATGTGGTGGTTGTCGATTAATCTTTTGTTAAATTAGCTGGGGCCAGGTAGTTGCCCTCCACTAATGGGTGAACCAATACTATGTCTAATACTTTTATTTAAAGTAAAATTTTATTTAAAGGAATTGTTAAAAACAAAACTTTTTTTAAATAATTAGAATCATGTCTGTGTCCTTAAACATGTGTGCCTTGTATGTATTTTACCTTTCTTTGGGTGGTAAACATAACCCCCAGGTGGCGTTCTTGAGCAATCACAAGTAATGGTTACTTTTGTACTAAAAAAACATAAATTCCTCTGGTCGTAAGCCCCCAACCCTGCTCTCACCACATAATGTTGATTAAAAGATTAACACATACTTACAAATTAGAATCTAACAAAAAATATTAAGTTAGGTAAACAGGAAAAAAAATGCAAAAGTTGTCTTTTCCCTGAATCCACAAAGATGAGGAAATTAATAGAAACAATTTTTGGTTAGTGGTAAGTGGAAGGATGGAGACCACAAACCACGTTTACCTGAAATGTTTCAGTTTAATGTTTAGTCTATTTAACAGGCTAACATTCAATGTACCATAATACAATAATTCTATAAAAGGACATACTGTACATAAATGCTTGCTTGGTCTCTATCAGTACTTTTTGATACACATTTAGAAGATGCTTAAGACAAATTGGATTAAAATTAAAAAGTTCTTAATTAAGTTCTTAAGTTAAGTTTCTACAAAGAGATGCTTGAAAAAATATATTCTATTCACCAATTGTGTGCAGAACATATTGCAGAATCAGTTATTTCTGTCTTTGGACTTAGTGAAGGTGTATGGAGGCTTCATAAATGAATAACAGCATTAAATCGATCATTAAAGTCAAGGCATAACATCTATGACAGTTTTACAGAAACGCTGATGACTCTAATTTGGCATAAAATGTTTGGAATATTGACTATTAAGCTTCACTCTATCTAAACTCAAGGCTGATGGACACCGTTGTACATGTTCCATTTATATTTAGAATCAGAATTTATCAGGTTTATTGCCAAGTAGGTTCACACGTACAAAGAATTTGTTTTGGTGCGTTGGTGCCAACAAGAGCAGATGTATACAAAAAAAAAGTAAGAAATAAAAGAATTAAGTAAAACAACTAAATATGAAATTCGCAACAAATAATCTCGAACAGTTTGTGGCTGGGGTGGGAGGGGTCAGCCATGATCCTTCCTGCATGCCTCAGGGACGTGGCAGTTAACAAGTCCTTGAGGGAAGGCAGATTGCAGCCAGTCACCTTTTCTGCAGAGCAAATGATACGCTGCAGTCTGCTCTTGTCCTTGCCAATGGCAGCAGCGTACCAGATGGTGATGGAGGAGATGAGGATGGACTCAATGATGGAGGTGTAGAAGTGCACCATTATTGTCTTTGGCAGGTTGAACTTCTTCAGGAAGTACATTCTCCGCTGGGCTTTCTTGGTGGTCCTGGCTGATGATGGTGCCCAGGAAGCGGAAGGACTCCACCGTGCTGACTGGGGAGTCACACAGGGTGATGAGGGCAGGTGGAGCTCCGTTCTTCCTGAAGTCCACAACCAACTTCATTGTTTTAAGCACATTGAGCTCCAGGTTGTTCTGACTGCACCAAGACACCAGATGGTCAATCTCCGACCTGTAGGCGGACTCATCCCCACCAGAGATGAGTCCAATGAGGGTGGTGTCATCCTCAAACTTCAGGAGCTTGACAGATTGATGGCTGGAGGTGCAGTTGGTGGTGTACAGGGAGAAGAGAACGGGGGAAAGGACACAGCCTTGACAGGAACTGATGCTGATAGTCTGAGAGATAGAGACATGCGCTCCCAGCTTTACATGCTTCTTCCTGTTTGACAGGACATATTTAGCAAATGATATTTACTTTGTGACCCTGGGCATAGGCGACCTAGGCGGTCACCTGGAGCGCCATCTGTTGGAAGGGGTGCCTAATTGCCTCAAAAAAAAAGAAAAAAAAAAAAGAAGCTACAATATTCTGTGATGACGACAACCTCCTAGCCTGACCTGCTGCTGCTCCTGCCTCCGGCTGGTAAGTGAAAGAGTGAAGGGAGGAGAGCGGGCATTCAGGTTTTTTATTTATTTTTTTATTTTATTTTTTTCTGGCACATCCAAGTTCGTAATGAAAATACTGATTGTTGACGTCACCTTGTCATTTGTTGCCAACAAGAAAATCATTTAGAGAGTTTATAATGAAAAGACAATTCAACAAACGTAGGAAGGAAGAAAACGAGCCCGAAGTAGAGATATGTCTGAGTTACTGAACTGTAAGGCAGTGTGGGTTAACTTTTCATTTTGACATCAACAGTCAAAATAGATGCTATTGTACCGTAACAACAATATGTGAACAACATAATAATTAAAGTACCACCTATGTTATGCAATAAAAATCATGCATGTCATAATGTCCGATTGACATAAAGTAAAGGCTTCATAAGACATAAAAATGTTCCAATTGTTTTTGCAAAGCAGTATTTATGCAACTGTCTGTTTATTAGAAGGGTAGGCTACAGCTATTTAATGTTACTGCTATAAAACGTCAAGTAATTTGTTAAACTTGTATTTGTCCAGATACACTGAGAAAATCTTTGCAGCCACAACAGGCACCTGTAGAAGCGCCTCAGCCTCATTGTCTTCACCGGAGGCTCTCAGTGAAGAATATAAGTTAATTCAACAAAGAATGATTACTGCAGTACTAATTATGTTTTTTTTTTTATTATTATTTTTTAATCTAACAATTAAATAATATTTGGATCTGTAGCAGCAGATCTAAATGAAGAACACTGAATGCAGAAATGTCATAAAGATGATTGAACACAGACAGACTGTGTCTCTGTGGGTCTGTGGTGGGCCTGGTGGCTGGAAGGGCATGAGGGAATTATCTTAATAACTAAACAACTTTGTGTTACAACTTACATATGAAACATGCTTCAAAACCTAACTTGATTGCTGGTTTAATTTTTTGTTTTACACGGTGGCATTATTTTGTTTTGTTTATCATAATTGTAGCAGTTTTTATAGTTTAATGTGTTTTCTGATTGCACCATTTTGGGATTTGCACTTGTGCCATGTTATTTATTTTTAACCTAATGTTATTTATTTTGTGCTGTTTATCTTTTTGTATCAGATTGTTCAGTTTAGAGTAATAAATTAAATAAAGAGACAAGAATATGTACATTAGTTACAAAATGTGTGGGACTGAGTTATGTAGCTTTAGTTTCGGTAGGCATTTTGCCACGTGGGGTGGGGTGAAAACTCTTGTTTTGCCTATGGCAACAGCTGGCCCAGGGACGGCCCTGTTGTGACCATTTGGTTGCTTTAGTGGACCGAACATAAACTAAATTTAACATATCTGTAGCTCCTTATTGGCAACAAAAAAGGCATCCTCATCAACCCGCAGATGTTCCTCTTTAACAATTTGCAAATGCCAAACATAGCGCAGTCCCATATCACTGACAATTTAGGGAACCTCAGTATCGTCAGCTCTGTTGGTTATGCTTGATGTACAAAAGTACATAAGAGGTGGGCCTGTTCAGGCATAACAACAGTGGATCAATTTGGATTACAAGTTTCTTAGTCCAAACTGATGAACCATGTTAACGTACAATGGTTAGCAACTTAACATGCTAATTATTAACGTGTTTAAACTTACTGCCGTGTTGTTATTCTTTCTGTAGATATTTTTTACCCATTTTTATCAGTTTGGTCATCAACATCAGTGATTCCCAACTCTGGTCCTCCATGCTGCCGCATAACTGATTTCTGACAAGCTTTGCAACTGACCTACAAATTTGAGTCAGGTGTGTGGCAGCAGGGAAACATCAAAAGTCTGTAGGACGGTAAGCCTCAAGGACCAGCGTTGGGGATTCCTGCTCTACATGTTCACTGGTTTGTGAAGGAAATATCTCTTTGCATTCTGTTTTATTTTCTAAATTAGAACTTTGCTGCAAGTGTTGGGGGAGACGAAAACTGTGCAGGTTCTTCCTGATTTCCTCTACATTGTTGCAAAAGTAAAGAAGAGAAAGTGCACTTGTATTGGGAGCTACTATTACACCACATTGCAGAAAGATGTCACTGCAGTAATGCCAACATATTATTATCGTCAGGTACTTGCTCAGGTGCTTGCTTGGATTCCTCAATGCTTGAGGACATGGAAGAACAAACACCACATACAGCAGAAAGCAAGAACCTTTTCTATTCTTTTTATTATATGGCCATACATCGAAACTTATTTCCTCTGCAACTAAAACACCATATGCTGGCAACACTATGCACCCTAAATCATTGTCTTCACACCAGGTAATGGAAATTTAACGCATACCTATTTTAAATGAATTCCAAGCATGGCTTTCAATTATCTTTACCATTGGAATGAAATACAGTTATTCTCTGCCAGATAAATTTAGACATTGCACTATTTATGATCCCTAATTGCAGCAAGTGTGCAGTACTTAATGTCCTTAACAGAATGCTCTGCAGACAATAAATGCTGTTAATTATTAGCTGCACTTTGATGTCATGTTCTTGTCATATCAGGTATCCATACATAACCTGCCCACTGGGGTAAACATTTAACATCAAATTCATATCCTCTATCATCTCTGATGTATCTGAGAAGCTCCACAAATTATTCATATTGTGGAAAACTGTCAAAACATATTTGGCTGGTCAGTGTGTTGTGGAAATTTTTCTTAACAAAGACACAATGAGAAGTGAGGTATATAAAAAAAGACACAAATCTTCAACTCTGATGGTAACAATGTTTAGAGAGGGGGGAGCCAAATAAACCATATATGTTTCATCACTGCTAGCAAAATATGGACAAAATCTTGTGAAAGTACCAATGAGCAAATGATGATGAATTGACAATGGACATTTCAACTACCAAAAAAAAAAGACAAGAAAATATGATGAGGTATGTCTATCCTTAGGGTTGACCATGTAATGGTCAAGTAATGGTAATGGTTAATGGTGGATAATGAAGAGAGACCAGTGTGATGTAAGCCTCAAAATATCAGCATCTGACAGTATGAAGCCAAACAAGTTATGACGGCACTTAGGGCCTTCTCATCCTGAACACAAAGAAAATCCTGTTGAGTACTATAGAATAAATAGCTTAACTGTTGTAAATAGCAGAATTGTTTTACTAAAGCAGCATCCATCTCATCAAATGCTCCACTCACCTGAAGTAGTTTAGAGTTTTCTGGTTTAAAACGCCGAAATTGATCATTCCCTCTGCCACCTACATGATGAAGTAACAACCAATCCCTATTGTGAGAATCAAAAAATGAGACCGGCACAAACAGGCCAGAGTGACCTGGTAATGACGTCACCAACTCTTGACCGCTTAAGACAGCTGCAACGCACTTTAACTTAGCGTTTTTGCATAACAGCAAAGAAAGTGACTTTGCCCTCCTCATATGGTTTCGGATTGGCTTTGCAGCCTTGGGGGATGTGAAGTCATTTAACGCTTTTTGTTTCAACTCCCTCACTTTTTCCACACTTTTTAACAAACACCTCAATAAGATGAGGTGAAAACAAGGTTCATGTTTTATACTGTTGGCTTAGATGGCCTGGGTAAACAGCTACTGAGAAGTTTTAGGTCTGAATCTCCAGTGTCTAGTGAAGGCAGAAATTGTAGAAACCTAAATCTAAATTAATAAATGAACAACAACAAAAAATAAATAAAAAATCCAATTTTCATCTTAGTGTGATGCATGGGAAGTTCAGTGCATGAGATACAAAGCAGAGAGCGGGAAGCTCACATCAGTTCTGCATAAAGACATGGGCTTTTTTTTGTGTGTGTGTGTTTATATATATTTACTATGTTATCGCTTCATAAACAGACAAACACCAAATAGAAAGCAGTAAGACACAATCAAAATTCATCTTCGCCACCACACTGAAAGTGGACTTAATGCCAGAGTATTTTTTTTACATTTAATCCCACACTTGATCCCTGTAAGCAGAAAGACTGGTTTCAAGGCCTTTTTTTTTTTGCTTTTTGTGCTGAGCTGATATTAGCTTGCCACATATTTGTACTTATGTACATTTGCTATCCCAGATAGATCTGAATATTTGTCCAATCAAGAATAATGCATAATGCTGCATATTAGTTTTACACTTTTCTTTTGACACTAAGAAGATTAGTTGACTCCACAAGTAGTGGGTGTTGATCCACTACAGGCTTCTTCAAAGCCTGCCAAACAGAGGATTGTAGGCTCTCAGGAAGAGGGGGCTGAAACTGCTGGAAGCTAATTTCTCGTCTCAGACCAAAGCTTAACTGAGGAGCTTCATTAAATATAACGTGTGTTAATAAATCATGAAACATCATGTAAATCCTAAAAAAAAAACCACTTCAATAAGAGAATGCGACGATGCAAGCATAATAAATATCTTCTTAATGGCATGTAAATGCAGTGGGAATTTTACTGACTACTGTACTGAATAGGATTGTTTTAATTAACTTTTAGATACTTTTGCTGATCTTGGGAGTGTGTTGGAGAGTAGCTTTTCAAGAGGAAAGTACTCCTGTCACAAAATCCATTGCTATGATGGAAAGAAACTTGAGGAATATGTTTTAAAAAAAGCAAATTAGTTTTATAAAGAAACTTTGCTTGCTGCTTTTTCTATTAAGTGAAAATATTTGTTTGACAGGGGACATCGCCTGTCCTCTCTGAAAAATAAAGATAAAAATGTTTTGATTAAACTGTTCTTGTGATGTTGCTTTGGCCTGAATATATTTCAAGTCATGATAGAAAATAATATTAAGCCAAACAGCAACAACAAACCAGATTTGATAAGAAATTCATGATGAAGAAATGAATAACAGTCCCATTGTCACACTGGATGAGCTACACTCTCATTAATTATTTACTTCAAATTTTTCTTGGAGCACTGCTCCAGGAGGAGGTTCTGTAGCTGTCTCTGTGCTTCAGTGCTCAGCAGACCCAGAGGGATAGACCCATTAGCAACAATATGTTTATATTGCCTCACCTCAATCTCAGCCTGTACCTTCTGACTAATGTCAGCCATGTTTAACAACCACCTGCCTTATCGCATATACACACAGACGGAAGGTACCGGCTGCAAAATCAATCAACCACAGAACTTGTGTGTCTTTGCCAAAGAAATGTGAAAATAAGACATAAGAAAATAAGTTGAGATAGAGTAAAAAGAGGAAAATGTAGAAGTTTAGGCTTCTGTGA
Source organism: Rhadinocentrus ornatus (assembly GCA_037177495.1). Classification (NCBI taxonomy): domain Eukaryota; kingdom Metazoa; phylum Chordata; class Actinopteri; order Atheriniformes; family Melanotaeniidae; genus Rhadinocentrus; species Rhadinocentrus ornatus. Next base: position 19,263,816 of record JBAMHW010000006.1, read on the forward strand.
GAGTGGGTCTGTATTTAGTCTTTTGTTGCCACAATAACAAAAATCCCACTCAAATTATCCACTGCAACTAACTTTACAAAAAACTTCAAATCTTAGCCCCATTAATTTGGATAAGTTGCGGGGACCAAACTTTTGAGTGGTGTGTGCAATTCATCGAAAATAAAAGCAGACATTAAGCTAGGGAGGAGTAACAGAGCTTGTATGGTTTACTATGTAACATTGAAGGATATAAAACACTCTTGTTAAGAAGAGTCTTTGTCTTTTCCACCTGAAGCCAAGGTATGGTTTACCACGGGAATTTAACAGAACAAAGTATGAAGATGTGGACAAAAAGCCGAGGGCTTGTTTTGCATTTAAATGAATATGCAGAGGTTTGATTAAACATAACATCCAACTAAGTTTTAAAAACCACATTCTGTTCTAACAACACCAAAGGTATTTTTTTTTACCATCCTCGCAAGACACTGCTTCAAAGAGCAAATTTGTGGAAGCAAAATCTGTTTGAGTATGTGGAAATCCAACAGCGATTAGACGTCACTTCAGTATGGAAGCAAAGAAGCCACCATATTGCTTTGGCTGTGCCAGAGTGAGGCAGTTTTCAGTAAATCAGAGCTTCCTCCTATGCTGTGGAGAACAGCAAAGCTTCACTCGGATGTGAATCTGCACCCACTTGTTCACTGTTTTCCAACAGGCCCAAGCACATCACTTATGATCAAGAAGGGGTTGTTGGCATCGATGAAACGTTTATGAGTTACAGAGGTCTTGTTTTTATCTGAAAGACAAAATAAGTGCCCCACAAGCTGAGAGAGCTAAGAACACAGAGCCTTCTACTGAGGTATGGAAGTGACAGCTTTATGACAGCATATGGAAACACATTTGGTAGATAAAAAGAATACACAAAAAAACAACTGCATCTGTGCATAATCCTCCAGGGGTTTTAGATGATAAAGCATTAATTGTTTGTACTCTGAATATTTCATAGACCTCTTAAGAAATAAGTGGCACATGTTGGAAACACACAGTCAGGTGCGACTAAATGAACACCATAAACCTACAGGCCATTTTCAACTTGAAAATAGGATGTTATCCAAGTAACCCATGCCCCGCCTCTCTTTTACAGTCATTATCTCACTACATGTCAAACACAGCAAGAAGCAGCAGCAAAGAAGTTATTAGTCCTTATCTATTATTGAATAGTCAAAGACCCTCTAATGGATGGAACTTGCTGACACCAAGATTCTTTCCCAGTTGTAGGATTTAATGCCTGTCCCTGCTTAAAAAGAACGGAAACACACACGTGCACACAAAATGTATGCATAATTGTTTCTACGAGATTTCTTATTACCTACATTTTGAGCAGGTGGTTGTCTGAGTTAATCGCTTAAATCATGCTTATATTTGAAAATAAATTTACTAGCTCTGATTACATAGCCTTTATATGACTATGCTCAACTTGGGATGATTTTCTATGGCTTTGGTTAGTCTTCCTCAAAAAACTGCTTCTACATGTGTCTGAGGTTTAACTGTAGTATTGTGATGATTTGAATAAAACTGTCTCAGGTCCTGACTAGTTAAATTACCGGTATATTTGGTCACGCTCATCAAGGATGAGGCAGGATGATTGTGTTGAGAATCAGGAATGACTGTTGTGCTGGCACCACAGACTGAAGTTATAGTTGCTTTAAAACTGTGATTTCTGACAGGTGCTTGTGTAAACAAGCTTGTTTGTCTTCTTCAGTCCCAATATATTTTTCCTTCACTCTAGTCTATATTTAAAATGTAATTTTAGATGGATGTCATATAAATTTATCATAAACGATCAACTGAATTGAGAAAACAATAATTTACTTTTTTCTTCTTCTGCTTTGGGTCAAATTTACATAATTATTATCTGCCTGCTGTGTTTTTCTCCTTGTCAGAAATGAAAATGCCCTTTATACGGTATAGAACAAACTCACTCAGAAAAAAAGGAGCTAATGCCAATAAATTCACACTTGGGTGAGACTGTTCTACTTCTACATTCTTCTAAACAGCACATTTAAAAGGTCAAAAATTAAAAAGGACAACGTTATATTTAGGGTGTAGGCTTTTTTTCTTTTAAATAAAAAAAATAAAAAAAATCAGGTCCTTTTTTTAAACACATAATACCTGAATTTGTTTACAAGGTTATAAAAACAAAATATACAAAACAAAACAAAAAATACCAAAAAAGACTCAAAACAAAAATAAAAGACAATTAAAAAATTACTATGAAAAACTATGAATAAATAAATATAAAAAATGGACAAGACATGGAAAATAAATACATAAATGAGACTGAATGAAAGCAGTTTCTCAGCCTCGGGATGCTGCAGGGCAACGATGGCCCCAAGAATGTGCATAATGAATGTCAGTGTGCCGTCAAAAGGAGCTAAAGTTCAGTTGTGCTTCTTTAACAACACTACATATTTGTGGACTGGATGTGCAGATCGCCGTAGTTTCAAATGTGAAGAAGTGTTTTCATTAGGAGTTCAGGTCTGAGTCACGTCCGCCTGCAGCATTCTTTTACTGCGTATTACCCACTGACCTGACTTTGATTCCCCCGAGAACAGGACAGATTTCCACTTCACATTACTGAAACTGATACGAGCTTGAACCAAAGAGAAAGCAGCATTTTCCCAGATCTTCTGGTCCTGTCCAGCATCGTAGCAGCAGCAGAATGATGATCTGACTGCTGTGTTGTGCTGAACATATTTGCTTTGCCAAGGGGAGTTTTTTGGGCTCCTCTTGATAGTTTGATTATTAATTTTTTTATTTTTTTTAATCGTGGAATTTATGCAGTCTTGCTGGACCTGATCAGCCAAGATCAGCAGCCGCTGACCCCACCAGGCACCGGCCATCCAGGGCAGCCAGAGCCCAGTGGCTACCAGACACCAGGGCATGTACAAACCCACCCCGTGGCAGCCCACCCTGGGAAGCCCAGACCTTCCGGCCCCAACCGACCCCTCCCCACAAAAGAGGGGGCCTACCCCCGGGTACTAGAGCCTAGAACGCACCTGACCACCTGGCCCAGGGCCTACACCCACTGACCCAGGCCCCACCACTGGCCACGCCGCACCATCACAGGAAGCGACCCCAACCAAGACCCCCCACAACCCCCGACAGATCCGTCCCCACTGCGTAGCAGCCCAGATCCCCACCACAGGAAACCACCAAGGATCCGCAGCCATAAGGCACCCTCCACCAATATCATACCCCCAAGCAACAAGGTTGCATCGAACTGCAATGATTTCCACTACAGAATTGCATCCTTTATTTCTTCAAATCTCCAAACTTTTACAGTTTGATCACTATTTTTAAATGTTTTGCGGATGTGGTTTTTCACTGCATGAAACTCTCCTTTCATTCTGCTGAAACACTCAGGCAGGGATTCTTTTTGTGTATCTGATTCTGTCAACATAATTAATTTTTAGATGTTTCAAACTTCCATTTCCCTCATTACATACCTTGATAAACAAGTCAGCATATAATTAAAAATAAGCATATGTTAGCTTAAAGTAAACACAAATTTCTAATTTTCAACTGTTGTTTTTTTTTACCCAGTAAAGGGTATAAATCATTTTATCCTGTTTAAATTGAAATCTATCAACCCATGTTTTTTTGTGGGAACGAGTCTGTAAATATATGAAAAAGGCAAGCTGGCAGTAAGTAATTGTACATGTTGGTTTTACTGAAGTCAAAGCTGTCATGTATGGCGGGTGGTGGTGAGGACCCAAATGCAGGCAGTAGCAGGCAGGAGGCAAAATGGTGCGCGTGACA
>JBAMHW010000006.1:19327527-19341057 GCA_037177495.1 Rhadinocentrus ornatus
TTTATATTATAAAAAGGTAAATCATTTTACTGCAGGTTTGCGGTTGTGCACTGCTTGTAGACCAAAACAAGGTGTGTGATGAGCTACATCTTCTACCTCTAGAGCTCTCGCAGTGCTCTCCACTTTGGAAATACAATGTTAATCCAGGCTATGTTCCTTTTTTTAAATCCTATAACTTCTTCGACAATGACCTTACTTTCTTTAGAGGTAATGTCGGATCCTGGTTGTTTTCAGGCGAACGTTTCCTTCCGCTTTTTGCCATTTTGCTTTAAAAATATGAAATATGTCATTGCTCTCTTGCTGTAGCCTTTTATAGGGAGGGAGGGCCATGGGCTCCGAGAGGAGAGAGGAGGCAGCAGTTCACAGGAATGCAAGGCCGGACCGACTGGTAAACACAGGGCTGGAGATGGACACAGAGAGATTATGTGTAACATCATGCTATACTACGAAATCACACCTCTAGTTCTTCATATTTTTTTAACTCCTTCAATCTAGAAATGATGAATTTCCACTTATTGCTCCTTTAATGCTCACATTGCCTCCTATACATAATCAGTGTCTGACATTAAATGGTAAGGGCTTTTAACCTGTCAGCCATCAGGACAGTGATTACCTCGCAGTTTTGATTGTCTAATTTTATTCTAAAATTAGACAGTATTCCTAAAATTTGTTTTCATACAAAGGCTTCATCACAACCATAGCTCTCAAAATCCAAAACATTACATGTTTTTTTTATATTCTCTCTCTCTCACTCCTAAAGTTTTTCATTTCACATCCTGGTTCACTGATTAAAACATTGTGTATCACAAAAATACCAGCTAGGACATAATTGTAAAGTTATTCTATATACATGCGTTTATAATGCAAGAGTGATTGCTTAGGTGATCAGAAAATGCTATTTTTATTCTTATTCTTGATTGATTATTGATTGATCTATAGCACTGTTTTAATGAGCCTCCAGTAGCTTCATATTGACCCCATTGGACTTATCTGTGTGCACATGCCGATGTGGGTGTCCTTTTAAGTGACTGTATAAGGTTAAAACAAAACAAACAAAAAAAAGGACAAAAGAAAACATCCTGATCAACACAGGAATCTGTATTTGTCTTAAGCTGTGTTGTACTCCTGATAAAAACACTGGTAGACCGTGGATTTTAGTGAGTTATATTTAAATAAGATAAGAAAATGAAACTCATTGCAATTCATGCTTCAAATTATCTTTAGCAGCAGCAACCAAATAACCGCTACAAGATCAAAAACTGATCCCTCTTTCCTTTATTCTTAACTAAGCCTAGTAGATTGTACAGATATTGGGCTTCAGCTTGTCAGTGTTACCTGACATCAGGTAAATCTCTTCCTTTCCTACTATGGAGCGGGACGAGAAACACTGAAATGTCCTACACTCCATACACAAGCTTTTGGATTTCTGGTTGTCAGATTAATTTCCTCCTCAGACATATTAAAAATCCTTAATACTACAGTGATTATTTCAGCTCCTTTGCTCTTTTTTATGTTTTGGTGGTGAAACTAATTACATACTATTAGAAGGCACATAGTATGTAAATATGAACTCAGACAAGATAAAAGATGCAGCCAATTTCTTCTTAAGAAAAATAAGAGAGAAAATGGATACATATTTTATTTGGATGAATATACAATATATAAAAAAATAAGCATGCGTGTGAATTGTATCAGATTTTTCCAGTAATACTTTGTAACAATACATTTCTGGCTTCATCCAGTGCTCATCACTGTTAATTTAAAGACTCACTGAATTTTGATTTAAAGTGCTTGGTGTGAACATACATGTAATCAGGAATGTTTAATGGCACATCTCAGCTCCACAGCCAGACTCCATCCTCCACGTATTAGCTCAGTGTGAACCAACAGATTCACCCATTGTTTGATTGCAAAATTCACCACCCCTCGCAGTTCTTACTGGCTGATAAGTGACAGCTTAATAGAAGGCTATTTCCTAGAGGCCAACCCCACAGAGGAGACATCGTGCTGTTTGCTGGAGCTATGAGAACAATTCAAATTAGACAATTTAATTTGGTCGTATACATGAGGGAGAGGCCAAACACAAATTAACTGAAGGGGGTAGATAGCCACAGTATGTAAATCAGTTAAATTGGAAATGAGCAGCTTTTTGTCAACTTGACAATCAGTTCATTTGAATGCATGTCAAGATGGGCAAAGTCTTCAAAGGAAATATGAGCATGATTCTGCTGTACTTAGTCAAGTACCAATTAACATTAAGACGATAAAGAGACAAGGAAAAAGAGTTTGTAGTGCTTTAGATGAGTCACCATCACTACAGCTTTCTTTAAGACACAGTGGATCATTTTCTAATTATACTATTCAGGGTTCGAGGAGTCTGCAGTCTGGCATATTGATGTCAGTTGGAAGGAGATATATATACTGTTTCATTATATTTAGTGAAAGATCTAAATAACTTGACAACATGGTAAGTTTACTTCAAATGTTCATTATGGTCTTTTTTTATTTTTTATTTGACTGATCACAAATCACTAAAAACATTGATGATGACGGCTTTCTCTTCAAACATGACTCCAGCTCTACCATCTTAACTGTTCATGACAGATTTTTCTCCTTGAACTCTCTTTCTAATCGTTTACTTTGTTTATTCAATACCAGTTAAGCAAAAACGCAACAAGCCCTCATATCTAAAAGATGAAAGGGATTTCTTCATGATTAGCAAATAGTTCTGTTTCAACACTATAAACAATGTGCCCAATTAGGTCTCCACAAAGTACATGTACACATGTGGCTACATGTGAGAACAAATAAATAAAAAAAACATTATCATCTTATGACATAAAAACTTGTCTTTGATAAGCAGTTACTACTGGCAGCATGGAGGAAATCAGGGAGTGTGACTAGTGGACCAGATAGACTTGGCAGCCATGTCTATTTACAACTTAGCAACTACTTGATAATTTAAAATAAAACATCATCAATAGACAAATTTTTACACACAAATCTTAATGCATCTATAAACCACAGAGAGAGAAACTAAGTGATCATCATTGTAATAGTTGCATGCTAAATTGTAGTGTTTGCATTTTAGCAAAATGCTAACATATGCACATCAGCACAAAGCTAAGATGGCTGTTTTGTATTGTGTGAGAAATGTGGTGTCATTTAAAGTAAGCATAAGAGAAGATGATTTATTTTATGAAAACCTATGTAAACATATTTTGTTTTGCAGTAATATAATGGACCCTTTATTGGGCAAAGAACCATGTTTGTACACTTCATTGGAGACACAATATGGCTCTGCATGCTAGTCCAGGAAATTAGAGAACCACACTGAGTTCTCCACCCCAGTCATCAACGATCAGGGGACATCCTACTTCATTATGATCAGCCTTCAAAACAAAAAAAAAAAAAAAAAAAAAAAAAAAAACGTATCCAAGTTTTAAAGCCTTATAATATCCTACAATGTTACACTAACACTATTTTCTCTAAGTATTTCACTGAGTGCCTGATAAGGAGCTACACTGAGGCAGGTGCTTCTCAACACATGAACAGAATACACGCTAACCTTATTATTTGATACACCTGATAGCCAAATAGTAAGCACTCCTGGAAAGGTCACAACCAAAAATGTGGCAATTTTTCTATATGCTGCTCGTCAGAGTGTGCTCCTTCACTGCTGCTATCACAAAGTTAAAGTCAAAATATCAATCTCTCTACTACATGGGGCACATGAAATAATTTTCCTTTACAGATGGTGCACTTTAAGATCCACAGGGTCTTGGTGGGCCGACTAACTGACAGGAAGATATGTGAGGATAAGGCTCTGTGCTGCCATTTGATAGATGTGTTATCTCCAGCTTTTCCAGCCCTACTTATTTGACAATAATCATTTCTGTCCAAACACGACATTGCATATAAGAAATCATGTTCACAGGAGAGTGTAGGTATATCTGCCAGCCCGTCTGTGTTGGGAATTGCTGGTGATATGTTCAATCATATGTGATAAACATGAATGTTTTCCCATGTCTTAGAAGATATAAGCTATGAAAGACAGACAAAGCCAAGGCATTATACTAACATTATCTGATATAAATATTTAACACACTAATTCAAAAAGCATGATCACCTATTTCTTTTTGGTTTTTCAAACATTTTTGGTTGGTTACACAAATGTAACTTTTGGATAAATACAGACAGCATATCTAAATGTTATCAGTTATAGATTAGTTATGAGTCAGGTATGTCAGAAACTGAAACATTGAGCTTTCATATTTCAGTCAACACAATCCCTTCTGCTTCTGTCAGATTTCCTACCACTAGTAATATAACCACATTATAATGTTGCTATAATTACTGCTACACTAAATCCTATAGCAAAGTAGTTTTTGGACCAAAAACTTAGCAAACGGAAGTGAACCTTGTTTTAAATCATGCCAAATGCTGCCCTGATTTTGGCATTTGTAGGAGCTTTTATATGTGGAACTACTTGTAATCTAATTACCTTTTACAGCCTTTGTGTCTCAGATGAACTGATCACTGATTTAACCAGTCAACACCTAAATACATTACCCCAAAACCAGTTGCATTTATGGATAATGTTACTAATAAGATATTTTATTTAATAAACTCATAAATAGATTAGAAACACACAAAAAACATCATTTAAGAGTTCTTTTTTTTTTTTTTTGCCTTTGTTCTGAACTATTGACATTTCCCATATTTACCAATATACAGAAAAGCTCTTCATGTACCTTGAAAATGTTGATGCACTGCTCATGTCACACCAGGGTTTAAATGTATAATCCAGCTTATGTTGCATTAGGTCCTAATAGCCTGATGCTGAGGTGTTGAACAAAAACACTAAACTTTCACTTACATTGCTGCTGAATGACAGATTTATGAAGTGGGAGGCCAATCTTCCCCAGACCCAAAGAAAAGAAAAGCGACCCTCCTTTCTGTGCTGTCAGGATAATTTATGAGAGTAAATCCCGCTTCTTCTGCCTAGTAATTACTTTAAGAGTGCACTTCAATTAGAGTAGCTAATTAGTGTTTATCGTGTTTGTTTGTGTTTTTTTTACCCTCTCTGTGTCTCTCCTTCTCTTTTTGTGTTTGTGCTTCTGCATCTGTGGCCATGTTTTCACCATATTTATAGTCATCTTTTGCATCTGCTATAAAAACTCTGCCCATGCACTTCCTCACAGTTTTATTTTAAATTAATCATGTGATATAATTTAAAATTGAATAATTTTGCTTTGAAGTGCTGGATTCATTTGCTTCAGTTTCCCGTTCAATCTAGGAAAGCCAATCTACAGTGTTTTGTTTTATTCCTTTTACAGTTTTATTTGCACATTTTTATTTTCTGCCACTTTGTGTTAATACTGCATCCTGTCCAGGCCCTTCCATGCCCCTCACCTGGTGTCAGGTAACTGAGAGAGGGTCCAGCTTCTTGTTTCTTTCTAGGATAAGATTTGTATTGTGAATGGATGGACATTAGATTGATAATTATTTTAGTTTCTTTACAGTCAGAGTTTCATTAGTAAAACTACTCTAAGGAAATCTAAAGCTTGACATCATATTAATTTAGGTCAAAAGCTAAATATACAATTATTAGGAGTGTTTTGTAAACAGTGTTTTTTTAGTGGGGTTGGATTTTTGGTCTATTTTTAATGGCAGTATTGTAATGCTTTAATTTAAAGTCTACTTTAGTTGTAATGAATAGTTTCTCAACTTTTATACTGAACTATTTTTAGGGATAATTTGGTGCAGCAGAGTAGGATTTGTTATTTCTTTATCCTCTCAGTATCTTTAAATGCATTTTGTGAACTTTTTCATGTTTCCCCTCATTAATCCTCACTAGAAACCTGAATCTATAAGATGCCAAGTGTGTGTGTGTGTGTGTGTGTGTGTGTGCGTGCGTGCGTTTGCATCTATTAACTTGAACAAAGACAGGAAATAGAACAGTTTTGAAGCCAATCCTTACTAATGCGGTGTTTTTTCTTTTCCATGACTAGAACGATCCAAGTAGCATTCCAACATTACATGCTCGTTTGTGTTTGTGAAGTCCCAGTTAACACATCCGTTAGACCTGTTTGACTCCATAATCTACATCAAAATTACTCTGTATCACTTTCCTCTAATCAGCTCCTATAGTTTAGCTGTCCGGCTAAATAATTTAGATTGTGTGGATGAAGCTAAGTGCGTCATCTGTAAATGCTGTAATGCTGTTTCTGAACAAGTAACTTAATCAAGCATGCTGACCCCCAACCCCACAACAAAATGATATTCTGCATCGTGTTTAGAGGATTTATCATTAAAAGTCTAAAAGGCTTATGTTTGTCAAACCACTGAAATAATCTGACAACCCTTCTTGATGCAGCTGCACACAATAACAACTTCCGACCATTTGGTTAAAGAGAAATGCTGTACAGTCCATTTGTACAGAAAGTAAGTGGTTAGCTATGAGCTTTTAAGATCTTAAAAGAATTGTTGCCGCTAAGCATCAGTCTATCACATGTAAAGAAATCAGCATGGCTAATTTCCCACAGTTCTGTTTACATATGTTTCCTTTATGTAGGTAGGTAAGCATTATATTCCTCAACTTTAATAAACTGCATGTTTTGAACATGAATGCGTATCAGTATTTTCAGTTTCTCAAACTCCCCATTTTTCTGTGTGTGTGTTTAGTGCACTTCTAACAATGGATGCAGAAGTAATGTGTTGCTAGAATCCACGCAGGTTAGTGATGTAACATCCTAAAGCTACATAAGTAGATTGGAGATTTAAAGAAAAACACGGACAAAAAGCAAGTAAACACTCTATCGGATGTGTGTGTGTGTCCACAATGAGTTCTTGGTAACTGCGCGTTTTTTTTCCACTGTTGTGTATTATTGGGAATGATGTCTCCACGTTGGTTGGTCAGTCAGCATCCTCCTTCAAATAAAAATCTCCCTTGAAAACAGAAAGCGTAAGTTTTATTTCTTTTATTTTCATGAAAATTATTTTGAAGTTAAATTAAGGATAACAAGAATCTGCTAAAGTATAGTACAATTTATTTACAGAGCACTCAATAGCCCAGATGAAAAGTGATCTGCAAACAGACCCAGTGAAATTGAGTGAAACTGTTCCATGATCACAGGATAAACAAGACAGCACACCATTTAATAATGTTTGCTATAAGGCACTTAGTAGCTCTGATTCTGAGTACAGGGACTGTTACTGTTAAACCCTGTTAAAGAGTTTATATAATGTATAATATAGATTACTTTAAACTGGGTTCTGAAAATAATTTAAAGATGTAATACTGAACTAAAGTAAAATAAATAATGTGGTGGACAGTTCTTAGCAAATGTTTCTGCTTCTGTTTCTGTAGAACAAACAAAAAAGTTACTTGTTACCTGTCAACAAGTAAAACATGTGCAGGCTTGTCTTAAATGTTTTTGTCAAGCATCAGTTGTATCCGTTGCAAGTGAACAATGGACAAGGCAATGTAGCAACTTAATCATCTAAACATGAGCGCTTTAGTAAGAAACGATAAATTAAAAGACCTGAACAAAATTTTCTGATATGCAAGAGATTAATCTAAAACAATATTTGCTGATTAAAAACTTTCATGAATTATGACGATGGGTGTAAATAAGCAGTTTCAGGGGTGGGACAGACTTCTGATGAGTGTCCATGGATGTAAGTTATGTAAGGAAGAGCAACAGGAGGTTTAAAAAGCAGGAATCAGACTGATTGATCAATAAAGAAACAGCAAGAAAAGCATTGGACCAGAGAGGTGATGGCAAACTTTAGAATAAGATGTGTTTGACAGCGTGGGAAAATGGAGGTGACAGAGTGCAGTAAGATGAAAACCTTTACTTCCAGAGAATGAGGGCAGATTTGAGGGAGCCGATTGAAATGTTTAATTAAATACAAACATGTTGCATAAACAGTAATTATAAAAACAGTGATTACTACCTTGTTTGCAAATACACAATTAATGATGCAGCCCAGTTACCAGAAGATATAATTAAATTACAACTTGTGAGGAACATAGTTTAATTTAAGTGCTGCATCAAAGCCCCCCTCATCCAACCCTAAAAAGGACAATTACAAAGCATTCAGACTATATCTGTTGCTCTGTTAAAGCAGACAGAACTATCCGTGTGGAAAGTATCCACTCTAAAATGTACATGGCCATGTGTTGCTCAACAAGTGATCACTTTTCCTAAAGATTAGTTTGAGTTTGTGGGAAAGAAAGACAACTATACTACACTATGGAGAAAAAAATTTACTTTGTGCATTTGTGACCTTGTGGAGCTTTGCTTTTATATGAAGAACTACAGTACCTGCAAGCAAAACACAGCACTACATCACAGACGGTGGTGCTGCATGTCAGAAACAGTAACAGCTAGCTGAGAGATGGTTTAAACTAGCTGCTGTTCTGAGTAATCAACTAGATTTATACTAGTTACTTGGTGAAGTGGATGCTACATTTAAAGGCAGGTACTTTAGGTTACGCACAAGCAACTAATTAAATGCAATTAAAAGCACATGATCACTTTTAGTAATGCAGAAGGTGATACTTTAACATACCTGTAGTTGTAAAGTGAGTTTTGTGGTAAGTTGGAGCACTATCAAGGTGAGAGGTATTAATATTTAGAAATTGTATAATGTGGTAATATTTCCAAGCTCATGGGATGCAAGCAAGACAGAATAAACAAATTACCCATGCACATTTTTTAGTATGCATGTCATTAGAGGGCAGACACTGCATTAATTAATAGTCACATAAAATGACATTATGGTAACGTATAGAAAAAGTAACTAAAATCTATCTGATACAACAACATGACATTCCATTTACATTTTTCCATATGTATAAAATCATAATTTCACTCTGGCTCAAAGCTTTGCAAGGCTTTTAAAAAACAGATTTTTCCCTTTAGAGATTGCTTCTCTGTTTCACATCATTGCTCACAATATGTTTTACCTCAATTTGATCTTCAGCAAAGATCTGTGGCAGCAACAATTCTCTGCTTCAATAAGTTATGAAACAATAAAAAATCAAAGAATAAATCAACACGTTGACTTGGACCAGACTGAAAAATATCAATTTATCAAGCGTGTATTTTAGTTTGTTGATTCGCTTGTCTGGCCTCGATGTTAGTTCAACTCAATTCAACTTCATTTATATAACACAAAATCATAGCATAGCCATCACAGGATACTTCCTATTCTAAGGCCATGGTACAGCTTTATAAAGAGGAAAAACATGAATTCCGCCTTAAGCTGCATTTTGGGAGGAAGAACTCATGCTGACCAGAAGAAATGTCCAACAGAAACAAATAGGCTGGCCATGTGTCTCTACTGGTTAGGATTAGAAGAGAGCTGAGAAATGAAAACATGAGTACTGAGACGAAATAAAAAAAGAAAATCATTTTGTGTTATTGGTAAAAGAAAATCTGACAAGCATAATTTGGCATGTTTTATTCAACTGCTTGAGAAAAACCTTTTGTTCCCTGAGCGATAGCTCTGATTTGTGGAAAGATTGGTACAAAAATAACAAAACGTACCCATTTGTTTAGTCTAAGTAGACCAGGGCTACTCAATTCGGTCCTACGAGGGCTGCAGTCCTGCAGGTTTTTAATGTATCCCTGCTCCTACTGACTCAAATTAATGAGTTATTGTGCAGAACTTTGGCTGTTGAATCCATTTAATTTGAGTAAGATGTGCTGGAACAGGGACACATTGAAAATCTGCAGGATTGCGGCCCTCATAGGACTGAATTGAGTAGCCCTGAAATAGACTATCAGAGAACTAAATAAATAAGGCTGGTTTGGCTTTTTTTTTTTGAGCAGCACAGCTTATTTCGGACTTTTTCACCTCAAGGCAGAAAGGACTGACTCTCAGAGCCAGCAGAGAAATGTGCCTCCATTCAGTGATTAATTTTTTCATTTTTTATTTTTTTATCATATTTGCCCCCTAAATGTCTCCGTGTACAAAAATATAATAGGTGTGCCAAGTAGAAGTATGCAGTGGGGAGAGAAAGAAAATAAAAGAGGTGAAATATTCAATTTTTTTTAACTCTCTATCTATCATCTATCTTCACTATTCAATAATATACTAGCCCCTATTTATTACTTTCTCTAGGATTAACTACTATAAGCAGGTGGAGCCATTTCATTTGGACACCTCTGTTCTGGCCTCTGTACAAAAATTGTTTGTTCTGGCTGACTAAGCTTCGTGTATCTCCCACTGATAACAGTGAACACAACTTCCAACAAAAGCAGACTTTGCTGAGAAAAACCTGTTCAGTCCATTTTCCAGTAAAGGGCAAATTAAAGATTAAAAACAGGACTCACCTGAACTGAGCATAGTGTGTTAAGCTGTTTAAATTCTTATGTGTATGATATATTATATCCTTAAAGGAAAATTCAAGGTACTATTATCAATTGTACTCTGTAGTGTCCCAAATTATTATACATATGTTGTTTTGTTCATTCTCCTAAATCATCAATGCAAATTACATTAGAATTCAATAGCATGTTTATGTAGCATGAAATGGTGCATGAAAATGATTGACAGTTCTTCCTTGTTTACCATGGAAGGAAATGGTTAGTTAGAAACTTAATGTATTTTGCAGTGATCATTTTTGACACTCTCAGGCACCCTAATGAGGCCTACTATCTCACTCCGCCATGATTCCAACCCAAAACAGCACTCCACCGCCTGGGTGATGTCTCAGCCTTGTTGGGACATAATGACCATCCACCACAAGATAAAGAAATTCAAAGACTTTTATTGTCAATTCAACATATTTCAGAACTGAGATGCTGTTATCTCCCATCACAGAAATAACATAAGAAGGACATGTAAAAACAAATAAAGGATATACATGAAGTAAAACGATAATAAATAAAAATAAAGTGGCAGTGGCAGACAGTTAGGTGTTTAAAAAGTATTTTCAATATTTACAGTTCAGAGGGAGGGGGCAGACGTGGGAGGTGAATAGAGTTTAGCATCCTGACAGCCTGGTGGATGAAGCTGTTTGACGGTTTTGCGGAGCAGGTCCAGATGTGGAACCTTCTCCCTGAGGGCAGCGGGCTGAAGTGGGAGTGTGAGGGATCCTCAAGAACCCTAATGGCTTTACGGGTGAGGCGGTTATGGAAAATGTCTGTGAGGGAGGGTAGAAGGACACCAGTGACCTTGCTGGCTGCTTTCACTATGCATTGCAAGGTTGTTTTTCGGGAGGCAATGCAGCTGCCGTATCACACTGTGAAGCACCAAGGGATAATGCTCTTAAAATTGCCAAGTCGAAGGAGAGTATGATGGGAGGGGAAACTTGTGCTTTCCTTAGTTTGCGGAGTAAATAGAGGCATCTCTGGGTTTTTTTGGTCAGCTGTGTGGTGTGCGTTGTCCAGAAGAGGTTCTCAGAAATGTGCATCCCCAGAAACTTGCTCACCGTCTCCACAGCAGCACTGTTGATGGAAAGTGGGGGATGCCCCACCATCCAGAACTCCATCCATCTGAGGTTGTTATCAGTGATCTAAACAGACAGGAGAAGCAACACATGTACATTATTCCACAGAAAAACTAAAACCCAAATGTTTAATTAACTGAGTAAGGGTATTATTTGTCAATAATCTACAAAAAAAAAAAGAAAAATTTAACTAAGATGATACAGCACATTTTTCCTGAAACATTTTGTTTTTCCTTTGCAAGACTCTTCATGTGCTGGTTTTGAGATATCAGTCAGGTTTTAGGTACATGTCTTTGACTTTAGGTGCTGTAATATGCAGAAATATGTGAGAGTGTCCATCAAAACTGCAGCAGGTGGCCTGTCCTGGTGGCAAGCTGAAGGAGGAAGCAATCCTAAAGCTCCCTATGTAATTGAAATGTCCCTGTTGTGTATAGATGTCTGCGAAGAGGAATGACAAATCAATAATGTTTGTTATTAAGTTGCTTTTTTTCTCTACCTTTTCTGAGGTGGGGGGCTGTGGGTAAAAAAAATTGCTCCCTGTCAGATGCGTTTGCATCTTGTGGGGTTCAATTTATCTAAGGTCTAAAGGGAAAAAAAAGAAAACATTAAGAAATTGCTGCCTCCCTGTTGCCTTGAGCTTGGAGAAATAAACAGTCAATATTTGCTCCTGGGGACCTGCAAGAGGACGTGAACATAAATCACCCAGCATGCACCTGTCCAAAGAATCAGCCATAGAGTCCTGTGTCATCGCGTTTAGGATCACACTGCTGCAGAGGCTCCCCTTCATCTTTGAATCAATGTGCCAGGGGGGCACTCAGAGCTGCAGTGGCACTCCTGGTGGAGGGGACAGAGGATGAAAATTACTTTTCCATCGCTTCCCATTGTGCTCCCACCGTAGCTTGCTTACACTTGACTGATGTTGTGATGAAGACCAAAAACTGCTGGCCTCACAGTGGTTTTACTCATTATAGGTCTTCCTTATATTTTCCTAGGTGTTTGATCATACAAAGACTTAATATATATTAGTGCTGGGCAGTTATTAAAATTCTTAATTGCCATTAATCATATAAGTGTTGTGATTAATTGGACTAATCACATTGTTATGTGCAAAATATCCTTTGCCTTCAAAAGAAGACTTACTGTTAAGAAAATGCAAGTTACAAACACTAAATAAGGAGTCTTCAACCTGGCACTCTGGACCTTCCACACCTCTCTTAATACATGGCTAAAAATGCTAAAGAACTAACTAATGTTTTTAAATATAGATATAATAACAAATGCAGATTTTTAGCAATTTTTCAGTTTTTTCATTAAATACTTGCATATATTTTCTACAACATAATGACAGTAAAAGTACCAATAATATTTTTTTAATAATTTTTCTTGTCATTAGGTTGGAAACTATAGGTTTTTTGGTTGTTTTTTTTACATCACTTTTCACAAATATTTACATGCCATAGAAGGAAGTCGGTCTATCCTCTTTTTGCAAACGTTGTACATTTTTCTTTATTTTACAACCTAAAAATAGAAATAAAAGTGTGGTTCTTCAAAAATGACTACAAATTTCCTATAGTAGATATTTATCAAAAAATATTAAGTTGTCTCTAAACGACTGTTATTTAGCTGGGTTGAGGGAAAAATAGGCAAAGGAAAAAAGGCCCAATTCATGCTTCACGTTTGTAAAACATAGTCATAAAATGTCTTACCATTTCTGTCTTGCCTCAAAACTTCTATCCATCAAAATAAAACTGCATTTAACTAAAGAAAAAGCCTACTTTTCCTATTGTCTTTTGGTAGCAGTGAAATGTCAGTTCTTATTCTTCTTTTATTAAATGCCAGACTGAAAACGTCTCTTCATTTAATAAACCCACTCTCTCCCACTGCAGCAGGGTGAGAAATGGGGTGAGAGACATGGACTGCAGGCCTCTGCATGTGGCCAGTAAGCAAGAAGTTAAAAAAATAAAAATAAAAAAATGAATTAACATGCCCCTGCGATGGACTGGTGACCTGTCCAGGGTGTACCCTGCCTTCACCTGAAACACTGCTGGGATAGGCTCCAGCTC
>JBAMHW010000006.1:19372660-19396717 GCA_037177495.1 Rhadinocentrus ornatus
AAAATTAAACTGTAGCAGCCTTTAGAGTAGAGTTGTGCAAAGACGTAACTTTGTTTCTATCAATCTCATGGAGGTCTTAATAAATTTTCCTTTTGGTTACAGACTCATGAAGTTGGTCTTAATGTGTCTCTAAAAGCCAGAAATGTTTTATTGTTCTCCTTGCCCAAGTCATGTTAGGATGTTAGGCAAATACTCTGAGCGTATCATTTGGTAGAGCTCAGGAAACTATAGCATAGATGTCCAGACTCTTCATCATCAAAATTCTTCATTCGTGGTATTTAACATTCTTAAAGGTTTGCGATAGACACAAGCTTTTATAAACCACTCAGTTGGATATTAAAATTGGATGGTGTGCATGAGGGCCAGTTCTTATGTCTGCTGCAGTCTAAAGAAGGAAAAAAACATTTTTAGCAGAGGAGACAACAAAAAAATTCCTGGCCTTAACCTTCTGCTTTTGGCTAATTTTGATTGCACACTGACATTCATTATACACATTCCTGAGGTCTTCATTGGATCCCGAGGCAGAGAAACCACACTTCACAACTTTGTGTTCTAGTCTGGACTGCTTTACTACATCACAGACCAGCAACTGGACATCAACAAACTGGCCATTTCGGATGCGCACCATGCTGGATTCAGCAAATGAATCCAAGAGTACGTTATTGGAGGAAGCAAGGAAAAGAAAGAGAGGAGTTAAGAACAAGAGATAAGAGAAGAGCCAACATTGGACTGGTTTTCATTGGCTGTAAAGAGCTCAGTGTACAGACACGATACAAGACAGATGCTGACCTGCCAAAGATCAGTAGTGCCTCTTTAGGGTGTTATTTATTAAAGTTTATCCTTCCCCGCAGATTTTGTCCAATAAAAAAATCTGACACATGTCACACATTCTCCTTCACATCTCTTACTGTCATTTGTATCTGAAAAGTAAAGAGCATTAAAATATTGACTATGAATAAATGGCTTAATAATATCAGCATACCAAATTTAAGAATGATTACTGTAGATGACAAAAATGAATGACTGATAAACAGACACTACTGTGTTCGTTCCAAAGGCCATAAAGTGTCCATGATGTCAGTCTATAAATACATATATTATCCATAATATTAATGAAAACATTACTATTCATTATTATGGTATTAGGGTATTATGTCTTCAGTTGAGCCGGAAAAACAAAGTCTAATGTCTACTAAAGTATTTATACCCACCTCTATCACTGGGGGGAACATACTGTAGATGGAATGACACCAGGATTATTGACTATGAGAAGAGTTTAAGTTATTTAGTTGAGATTGAAATGGGATTTAGAGAACCTTATGTCAATACAACAAATATTAAAAGCAAAAAATATTGGAGCTTTGAGTACAAGGTGGTCTCAAGAAAATACTCACAAATAACATTCCAGGTCATGTCACATGTTTTCATGACTAATTTTCTGTTTTTTGCAAGTCAGTTTATGCACTTACTGTAATGACAGCCTTTTTGAACTTCTACTGTTTATGCAGTCATACTGACTGGGATCAATATCAGAAATCTGCAGAAATGTTACAGATGAAACACCACAGTAACAAAGCCCAGGGCAAATATTTAAGCAAGCTTTTTGTAATCCATCTTCAAAACATTGGAATTTCTTCACAACAAAGTCACACCAACCACCTCTGTGTGGTTCTAAAAGCACAGTCAAATGCTTGTCTGTGTTTGTTCCTCATGAATTCTCCTATACAACCTTCCTTTGACACTGAGAAAAATGTTCAGAAAAACAATTTTGATTTAATATTTTGACTATTTCACCACAACCTAACTGAGAGTGACAATTCAGAAATGACCGATCTACTCATTTCTATTTGTGCCCCCTATTCTTCAGTGTCACCAGGAAATTATTCAGAGCACAGCATCTTTGGGAATTTCCCATCTACTTTCATGCATCTGAGAAAGACGTATGAGCAAAATGGATATGGAGGAACAATGAGTGAGGATGCATAAGAGCATTCTTAGTTTTTCTGCAACCACAGTGTATAGAAGTAGCATAAATACAGTGTATTGTGAACTAAAAGTAAATAAACCTAAAAGTTGTCATTTACACCGTTAAGCTCTACTGACCAAGGTAAGCAGTAATAAAAGAGTAATTTGCACTAGTTTAAAATGACAGCTCTGAACAAGGATATCTCATTTTTAAAACACCTTTGCACATCTCCTAGTGCCTTTGTGTCCTCCTCTGCTCACATCTCCAGTGGGAGAGACTAAGACACAAGAGGAAGAAGCAAGGCTTTTCCCTCAGTATGTACAAACCAAGAAACAAGAAGAGGGATTAGGATGGAGCGCAAACAAGGCGAACTTAATGACTAACAAACCTGTTACATGACTCTGGTGATTACTTTAAACAACACAGAACTGAAGGATTTCAGATCCACATTTACAATGCTCTCTTCAGTTTACTTTGATTCAAAGGACCAAGTACGGTTAAATAGAAGAATACATCATTAAAGTGTTGACATTATTGAGACATATGTGAAATCAGGCTTAGTAATACTCAGTTGTGTTTTGCTTTTTTAATGTAAGGCAATGGCAAAAATAATAATACATATTATCAAAATTAAAAAAGAAATCATGAAGTGTTTTTCCCAATAAGATTTGTTAGACACTTTCAGGTGGAAAACACTTGAGTAAAATGGATGGCACAGCACAACACCCACAAGTAAAAAATGCTTGGCAGTGAAATTATGTTAATATATGCATTTTGTTGTCAGAGATAATTACAGAAGAACAAAGTGAGGGCTTTGAGAAGGAAAAGCAATAAAAACACAGGTGGAAAAAAAGCAAATGTAAAATTGGTCACAGATCTTAAGACATAACTCCAACTCCAGAGTAGACACCAGCTGGTCTGAATTCAGTGCTGCATTACACTCGGAACCTAATTAAAACAGGAAATTGGAAAACATGTAAGTTCAGTGTAACATTTGAATTTCCAGTGTATGGTTTACATTAGCTTATTCTTCAATTTGATTGGAAGCTCATGGAAAACAGATGGGAAAAATTCTATGCTAGCTCAGGGATCTCAAACTCTGGTTCTTCAGGGCACCTGACACATGATTCAAATAAAATCGAGTCAAGTTCTACACAATGACCCATTTATTTGAGTCAGAGCAGTGGCCCTGCTAGCACAACCAAAACTCAAGTCCATTGACACTGAACCATATGTACATATACAGCCATGCTAGTAGCTCAGTATTACTAATTTGTGTAACATGTTGGCACAAGTTAGCACAACATTTTATTCCTGCGCAAAGGTCAGTTCCTACCTTGAAATTATTCAGAAACACGAACTTGTGTTAAGGCATATAAAGAGTTGGCCACTTCAGGATTTATTTTTTCTTCTGATTTTCATTAAGTGGAGTTGTGTGTAGTATTCATGAGGAGTCAGTGTTCTATCTACAGTAGACACATTCAGAATGCTAACTCTTGGTTTACTGAAGAAGAGGATTTTGGGGCACTATAGCCCTTTTAGTTTATTAAGCAAATCACTATGTAGTATCAAAGAAATCTGAACATGGCTGGGAGAAAACATTGCTAATAGTAGCTAAAGTTATATTGTTATCCATACACAGATTTTTTTACAACACTTTTTAACACCTTTTATCCTTAAATGTGGAGTCTGAGAACACTGACTCCCTCAGGAAAAGCATGAGGACTATGATCATTTCACAGGCTCCAATTGATTCTTTTTGTTTTGTTTGTTTTTACTTCTGTCTGCTAACATGGTTCATATTTTAAAGGATGGTGTGACACATTACATGTAACTGTCATGTTAACACTGTAATTGTGTCTACAAGATCAGTCAAGACAAGATAAGAAAAAATTCTGAGAATCCCTTTCTGATTCTGTACAGGCAATACATTGATAATTCATGAGCATTTCACAAAATCCCACTTTAAAAAAAAACTAACAAAAACTAACATCTTCTAGCTTTTTGCATCTCAGTCATTTTACTCTGACAATGGCTCACAAAATGGTTAGTCAGGAATAAAGGACGGGAAGTCAGTAGTAGATGGTGTAAAATTAGACAAAATCATCAACAAAACATTTGGCAACCCATGACATAACTTAGCATATTATAATTAGATTTTTTTACACCAAGTCACAGGGTCTCATACCTTCACAGTACATGGCATGCAATGACATGTGAAATAAGTAAATTACAGTAATCTGTTGGATTACATTATCAGTTTAAACAAAAATCCACATGTGCAGCTGTACAGATGTTTGTCTATCACGCAATATGTAAATTAAAATAGCTAAAATGATCCACATTGGGCAATGAGCTGAAGACAAAACATTTCAAGCATTTTAACATCATTCAAACATTCTTGGCCTGTACTTAGCTTGTCAGCACTAAGTAAGCTTGTTAAAATGAAAAAGCGACACAAATTTCAGTCTTAAATCCCCTTTAAGACAAATACATTCAAGTGTTATATAGATCTAACTGAACATGCTGTTATTGCATTTGAATGAGCAACCTTGTTCGTTTTATGACTGTAATCAGGCTGGACTAAGTCTGAACACCCACAGTCAAATAAACGGGTAAGCAAAAACAATAGCTTTGGGTTAATGTGGTATTTGATCAGTGAATAGGAATCTCATCACAGACCACATTTCTGCTTTGGTATATTAAAACTGTAAAAGATGAAAATAAAATTTAAAAAAATGTCATTAAAAAAAAAACCTGAGTTGTCATTAAAACCCATTTGTGTCTGCATATTTTCAGTTATCTACAATATCTATGTCACACTAATCCTTTAACTGCCTTAAAACCCTGCCTGAGGACCCACTTAACTATTCAGTGCCCTCAGTTTTGACCAAACTCTCAAGCTATTTCCTTGCAACTCTGTTCCAACAATTGCAGACTCTAGAGGCGAGGTTGGAGTTGACTAGTCCACCTAGCTGTGGAAGAGGGGTTTGTGGGGGTTACAGCAGTCAGTTTTTGTTTTTGTTTTTTTCTACCTGCAAAACATCTGTTAAGATGCCTGCATTTCTTTATTCACATAATTTAAGCTATTTCAAATCACTGCTGCTAAAAACAGCTGTGAAAATGTTCTTTTTGGACAAACAACCTCTTCACTATGTGCACATCATCAGGTACAGATGTCGCCAGACCCCTTTTACTGGGGCACGTGCCCTAGTACAAGCGCTGTGTGTCCAAGAATATCTCACAGAGGAGATGGAACCATCCAGCAGTGAGGGATAAGGGGATATAGGCCTAATAACAACAGAGACAGAAGACAGTTATTTTGACTAATCTGTTAAGTAAAATAAAACAATTTAATAAAATTGAAGCTCCAGTGAGCTTAAATTTGCTCTGTATTTTGTATTAATAACTATGGATGCTCTCTAAGGACCTCCTCAGCCCTTTAAAAAGGTGCCAAATGGTTGTTGCCACACTGGGTGTTTGAACTGAGTTATGGAGCCTCTTTATGGAGTGACCGGACAGCCACAGGAGACAGGAAAAAGTTATGTCTTTCCCCAAGGAAATAACATCAGGTTGGCAAAGAAGAAAAGAAAGAGAGAAAATGAAGAGGGAGCAGCTTCTTCTTCATTTCTTGAGAAGAGATGTGAGCAGCACATGAACTGACACAATTTGAGCTGATACCAGCAACACGTTAGCATTTATTAAGGGACAACACAAATGAAGAAATATCAGAAATTCAACAATAACAAAGATTTCGCAGACCTTGCTGTCAGCTGGTATCAATATTTTAGCTCTTTCCCAGTGATCAATAATTATGCATTTAGCATAATTGGATTCCTTTTAATCTCAGGATTATAAAGATGTCACTGCCATCAGTCTGTCTGAACTGAATGGAAGACCTCACAAATCCTTTTACAGAGGGTTAATGAAACAGAGGAGGAGAATATTCCAACTTTAAGGCCACAATGAATGATGAATAAGTCAGAGTGATTATTATCTGACCTGCTGTTTCTGCATTTAAGTCATGTAATGACTTATTAAAACTATGATCATGACCTACGCCAGTCTTATCATTATTAATTAATTAGTTAATTATTTGCATTAACTAGAAAAATAAAGTTCTTGGGAGTACCATCCTTCAGAAAGCTCCTCAACTATCATGCTATAAGATCCAGAGAAGAATAATTTAAAGGTTTTACTGGAGGTTCAATACAAAACTCAGGTGACAAGACTCAGTGGACATTTACTGGAGAAAACATTTCAGCACCATTTTTTAAGCAACACGTTTGTTACAACACATTTCCAGCTAATGATAATCTTTTTCTGCTAAGGAGAATGAAGATGAGTGAGGTCTGAAAATTTGAATTTTATTATGCTGGTTCTTCAAAAGAAACTTCCAAACTCTGATTAGATCAAAATGTGATTACCTGACTGCATTTACCACAACAACCATTCAAACTTGAATCAATATTAATTTCTACATCTGATTAGATTATGAATTCTCTTTTTGTGATGTACTTTTGATTGATGACACAAAATGAGGGGGATAATATTTTTTTTCATAAAGCCTTTTTACTTCAACCATATTAAATTATTTTTTGGGTGTTTTAGATTCAGCAGCAGTTATTGTGAAGCAGCAGTAATAATCGGCTTAGCCAAGAGAAATAATTTAAACTTAGCAGGCATTCATGAAAAAAACATTGCATGTGAGTAATGGGGGGGCCTGGGCCCCAGTAGAGCTCTAGGTCTAGCAACACCCATGCCGTCAGGTATGAAAGGCTTGCTCATAGGATTTAATAAGATTCCAAACTGAGCCAAATCCACATACTTTTCTGCGAAGAGAGGGCGACTAAATGTATGAACAATTGTAAGTTGCATGATGCTGTAGGTTGTGTTTTATTTTATAGTCCATTTTTACCACCAAATCAATATATATAATAACACAAGATAATACACTATAAATTGTACAAATGGCACCCTGACCATTTTTAAACTTAATACATGCAAATTAATTAAACAGAATCTGGTTTATCTGAACAGCAGAACCTTGTATTTAGCAGAGAAAAAGACATATTCATGTTTCTGCCCTTTTTGATTCACCACGGAGATACTAAAATCGCTCACTAAATCATACTGAAAAGTTGTAACAAGTCAAAGTTGGTGTGAGGAAACAATTTACAAAGGGAGGAAGATAATGCCGATAGTTGCTTCTCGTTGAAAGATAAAACTCCGAAAGGCTGCAGGGATCATCAGAGAGAGAGCGAGGAAAGACAAGATTGAATGCCCAGTGCTCTAGAAAAGATTAGACACTTTTTATCCATAAACGCGGTGTCTGAAAACACTGACTCCCTCAGGAGGAGCAAGAGGACAAGAGGATGGTGGAGCAGTGTGACACCATTTGATAATCAGGTGGTGAGACTTGGACTTATAGGGTGGGTTGTACTTGAACACAACAGATGGTATTAAATGTTGGATGCTGCAAAACAGATTAAGCTGTAAACTCATTAAACATGGCTCTTGGGTCAACAGCATCATGCTAAGAAGGAGAGCAAATCCATCTTCGAACAAAGTAATATAAAGACAGGCGGAGGCTTTCCTCTTGGAAACCAAACTTCATCTTTGCTTAAAAAAAACAAAGTATAGGTTCAAAATGTAAATAGAAAAAGCAGAGCTTAAGAATTGCTCTATCTATGCAAACATTGCTGCACAGGTGGCCTTTTTCCAACACTCTTCCTGCATTAGCACAATCCTAACCCCCACACATCATAAAGCTTTTATCACATTTGTACATGCAGGCTTTTACCCAGCAATGCCATTTGCACTAACCACAACATAATATGAGCATGATCAGGGTTAATTAGGCCTGCTTCACATTTCCAGCTCTACCCACAACATATAGTATGCTGCAAGTTCCCCATAAATCTATGCAACATCAAGCAGTCATGTTTTTTGCACAGCTAAATTCCTAATTGCATGCAAATAAAAATGACCTGGGTTCAAGATGTAAAGCAATAAATCTGGCTTATCACGACGCTCAACATGAGGGCAAAATTAAGTATAACAATGCACTTCACAGAGGGCGTTTTAATTGCATGCCTCATATTTGTGAAAACTTGTTGAAACCACTAGAAAGGCTCCCGTGGGTCAGAACACTCCTAACTGTCATTAAAGTTACATGATTCATGCTTGGATTCAATTCTGCGATCCCTCTCCGCATCACCCAGTTTTTCTCCTTAGTTCCAAAAACTCTCATCCTCCAATCTTTCAATCCTGAGTCAGGTCTGATCTGCTACTCTCTTCTATTCCCTTACCTCCCTCAGCCATCTGTCACAGTGGGTCATAGCTGCCAAGAAATTCCTTTGAAAAGATTTTAAAGCTCATGCTGTCTCACGCTCAACATTTTTCGTGGTTAAACTATTTCTCTGTTAGTTCCAGCACTCATATAGATCCTAGTAATAAAGCAGCCCACGCACTAATTCTCCGTGTACTGGAACTGATGGTATTGGATTTTTTTGCTATTGTAACTTGTAGTTTTTTATTGCTTTTGTTAACCTACATTTGCATTACAAAGAACATAAACAAAATTGGTCCTTTAGATTAGGTCCCTTTAGATTTTTTGTTTTCAAAGTAGTGTAGGCTCCATGGATTTCCAAACTTATGTGATAATATTATATATATATTATATATTATAATATATAATATATATATATTATCCCTAGCATGTTAATCCAACAACAGTCAAAATAACTATAATAAATGCTGTTTTGATGTTAGCCTATATACTGTGGAAGCAATTGGCATCAAGTCAAAATGTACAAGGATTAACAACCACTTAAAAGTACTTACCCCAGAGGGAGTATATTTTTCAGTTATAGGCAAATGTAAATACATATTTGTCAAACTCAAGAACTGGATCTCCTCTTTTGCTTGAAGATCAAGCTAAACAATTTCTTTTTCCAAACAACTGAGCCTAATATCAGACGGAACTGAAACATGGACTTTCAACAACTCCATGCTGGATGGTTCTGGACAACAGTTTTATGGCAGTCTAAGTCCAGCCTATGGTGCTTATAGGGACTTGAATGCACCAGCTTTAAATCTGTATGAGCAATCTGGACACTTTTCCATCTGGCAATCTGGGATTTAGTAGCATAGGATTTAGTTTCAACATTGCAGTCTGAAATCAATGCAATTAAACTTTGGATCTAATTGTATTATTGGAACAGAAGAGCATGTATCTTCCTCAAATACTTTGTGTTTGATTATTTTTAAGTGGTGCAAAACACAAAGCAATAAAGCAGGAAACAACACAATTTTAGAGCAAACCTTTTGGAATACCCCTATTTACGTTATCTCATGTAACTATGGCTCATATTCAGTCATGGCATCACTAAATGCTAGTTTGCTGTAATTATTTATTTATTTATTTATTTATTTTTTGGGGGGGGGGGAGCGTGAGTTTATGCAACATAAGAACTGCAGCTTTTCTCAATAATATATTTATAGATTAAATCTGGATGTTGTTAAATATGTCTGATTGTAGAGTAGCCCATACTGTCTCTATCAAACCACAGACACCATCTAAAAGATGGTACACAAAGCACAGATGGCAAATGCAGTTGGAACGCAAATAGAGAGTAAATATAAACACCAAGTGAAATAGAGCAAGAGCAGATGCTGTATTAATTTACTGCTGTTAATCCAATACTCAGCGGCATGCCACACTTTACTGTCTGTGAGCATGAAGGCCTGCTGACATGGAATTGCAATTCTTCTGCAGGCACTACTTTCTGTGGTAAATATTTATAGAAGGGACTGGCATGAGGTGATAAGGAGTAGTGGGTTCATTCATGATAACACAGGGGTATTTAAATAGAATATTTAATCAAGTACTAGTTTGTACTGTGGGACAATAACATTTCAAAGCCATTAAAGACCTACCCTACAGCATTTTGGCTAAGGTCAAGAACGATTTCTACAAACTTTTATTCACCTTGAAGCTGTGTCCTATTTAGTGTCTGCTTTCACATGTTTTTTGGACAAAAACACAGCATATTTGCCCTACAAATAGAGAGCACTGTGGACAGAAGGCTGAAAATTTAAAGCTCTCTGAATCCACACAATATGCATGATAAAAACTGCATTTACTTCTGCATGTTGTGATATGAATAAAATACAGAATGGGACATATTATGTTACGCCCCTAAATGGCTACTTCCTTATTATTCATAACAATTTTCCTATTTTAGAGTGAGTGCACATGGATGGCAAAAAACTGTGATGGAAAAAAAGCTATTTCAGAACTGCTATAATCAATGATCAATCCATCTCTTATGTAATGTTATCGAGTCATTTTTCAGTGTAACGTCACCACTGTTTCTATTTTACACTATAATCTTTCAGTCTTCATAAGGTGTGAGAGTTGAGATGTGAATCAATACGTAATTCAGATAAGAACACTTATATTCACAGCTGAATCAGCCCTCAGTTAATAGCTTTACTTCATATGTAATGACCAGGAGCTAAATTAATCCTGGTGTGAATGTGAATGGTAATCAATATTATATTGATTTGGATAAAGTCCTTATAACGTTGACTTAAATCAAATGTTATTAAACACAATACACACTGTCTAAAATAACTAATTGGATCTATGGCAGGAATGCATTCCAGCAGGAAAAAATACCACATGGCTTCTGTTCTACAAATGCACTGGAACAACAGGAGCCATTCAGCTGAGGAAAAATAAGATTTTCAAACTGGGTGGTGAAATTATGATTTTAGTACCTAAAACATACTTTGCATGGGCTTTAACTAGTATACGGTTTCTATAGGCATAATTTAGTAATAAATAAACAATAGCCTATCAGCAAATGTACCAATATCTGAATTCGAGTCATCCATTCAATTTTAAATTCACTTTAAAACATATTGAATAACTATTACATCACTGATGTTGTACAGTACCACAACTAAACATGATTAATTCTCCTAGAATGAAATGCTAAGAGGGTTGAAAAAGCATTGGATCTGCAGAAGGGAGAAGCCGTAATATGTTGTTAGACAACTGCTGACACATGATAAATCTGCCTCGATGCCTTTTTGAATACAACAGTGAACTCTGTACACATTTTCTATAAGATCTGACACATCTCTTCTAGTGAGGTAAAAGACATGAAGTCCACGTTTATCACTACAGACGTTTTACAGAATATGTCCCTCTGTTGTGACCATATGTTTAAGCCATCAATAACCCACGATGCTGATGTTTTGTAGGGCTTATCAACAGTTGATAAAAGATTTTTAAATGTATTGAAATGGTGTGATGGACTTCAAGCTTCATTCTCATGAAGGATTTGTTGCTGGGTTTATCATCATTACCACTGTCTCTAAGCTATTTGTTTTGTATTTTTGCTACTTTTCCTACAGAGAAGAAAGGTGCTGCATTTGTTTTTTTGAAAAGGAAAGTAAAGAAAACAAAGGGGAAAATGGCAACCATACAAACCAATGTATAAATTGATAAAGTCTGACTTGTACACCTTGTTTCTCACTGCAAAAAACTAATAACTGTTTACTGGCATAAAATGCTGCGAGGGTGCTTTGCCTGGTCTTTTTCCATGGTGTGCTCTCTGTCTGTTGCCCTGATCTTAGCCGTCTGTCTTACCCTTGTCATCAGTTGTCGACTGTTAACAGGATCCGTGTTGTCATTTCCATCACTGGCAGCAGAAGTCGCAGCAGCACTGACATGAGTTTGGAATTTTAAGGCACCTCAATGCACTTGTCACAACTGTTCTGTAGTTTTTATACCCCTCTACATCTTAGGATTTGGCTATTACATGTGGCACAATTTTACAGTTTTTTTTTTTTATTATTTATTTCTATTCAGGTGTGTGATTGATAGTTAGTGGGTGGGCCAGACACATGTGAACATAAATAAAATGGCTAAGAGGCAGCAATACATGAGATTAATTGAAAGTCTACAGCTAATCCTATTAAATCATTTTCCTGTTATCCCCCTGGACTGGGCTAGTAATTAGATGATATGCGTCACTTTACCAATGCAGCTGAAAATCCGTATTATAGTGCATTTTTATTCTTTCACTATTTTAATATTACATAGTTTTAGAAAAACTTGTGGTGGACAGTGGCTCACTCTTCCCTTTTACACCAGCTGCTATGAACAGAACTAAAGACAGAGCAGAGAATTAAGTTGTACTGTAATCCTATGGCATTTTGACCAAACCATGTCACAGGTATTGTATTAGAACCTCAGGAAATTATTAAAAAATAAATAAATAAATAAATAAAAAGATGTGTCTCCTGTAAATGTCCGAACTTCAGGTTCTCCTTCACAGTGTGATGCACTGTGGGTCTAATTATTGGGTCCAATAATTAGAGCATTTCAGATTTAACCACAACTCTGATAGCCTGAGCTCACACCACCTTTCCAATCTGAGCTGACATCCCTCATTAGTGGTTTGGTGTGTTGTTTCACATGATAGTAATCATAATATATTTTTAACACGTCCCATAACAAACTCTAAGAGCGTTAAAAGAGTATTTTCTTTTATTCTTTGCTTTCCTTTTGCTAAAGATAACAGTAAAGATAGCGGTCAACCTAATTTAAACTTATAATAATAATAATAGATTGGACTTATATAGCACTTTATTTCAGCGAACTCAAGGCGCTTACATTGTATCCATTATTCATTAACTCCTCACTCCTACCTGGTGATGCTAAGCTACATGTGTAGCCACAGCTGCTCTGGGGCAGACTGACGGAAACGTGGCAGCCAATCCGCACCTACGGCCTCTCCAACCATTACCGAACATTCATCCACATTCATGCACCTGTGATGGTGACACTGGAGGCAAAGAGGGTGAAGTGACTTGCCCAAGGACACAACGACAGGTGACTGGGGGATTGGGAATCAAACCGCCAACCCCCCTGGGACTGCTGAAATGCAATAGTCATGTTTTTGAAAATGAGTCATGTACAAATATCTTAAGTGCACATCATACTCTAAACTCTACCCCACCCCCATTTAGTTAACTGGTTGATTAGGATGAGAACAAGATTCGTAATTTTCCCAGGCCTCTCTAAAAACTCTCTAAGTGTAAAAGCACTGCTTTAACACAGTGGAAAAGCAGGAAGAAAACCTTAATCAGAAACAGTGTGACGCTCCTGCAGAGTTTTTATCAGCTTTGCCCCTCTTCTCTGTGATTAAGCCACACGACACGGTGCTGTCAGGCTGAGCACCATCTATCAAGCCTGTGTCGATTCACAGAGCAGGGAGATCCAAACCACAGCGATTGCCTCCCCGACTATTCCTTGTTTTTTCCTGGACACTTCTATTTAGATTTTGTCAAGATACACTCATCACATTATATGTATTGTTTCAGAGTGATAGGCATGGAGTCTCTATCGTCACAGCACTTTTGCTAATACTCCTAGCCCACCTCCTCAGCTGATAAGAAGTGGGTGTGTTAAATTCAGATTATTGCGGGCCATCTGACGAAGGCACATCTTTTTGTGCATTTACAAACCTTGACTCAAGAAACCAATGTGCTAAATAGCAAGCATCTATACACAACACCATCTGCTTCATTAAAATTTCCCATCACTGACTAATACATCACTATATGCATCCATTTACCCTCTCAGACTGATTATGCTGCTAATACACAACATGTGAAGTCACTGTGATATTCTGCATTATTATACAACAGACTTGGCTTTACAGTTGCAGAACACCCTAAATTGCAACATTATCAATACTTAACCAGTATAGACTACCAGGTTAACCTATTACATATGTTTTGGTTTTGTTTTTTAGTAGTGAAGTTTGTGCTACCTATTGAAATAATTTATTTCTCAGCCTTTAAAGAAACTAAACAGATTCATTTAAAGGTTACACCTTCTATTTCCAGATTAACATGAGCTGCACAACTTTCCTGCCCTTTTTAAATCTGTCTTCCAGACAGATGACTAATCACAACACTGGAAATACAGTCATCATACAGGACAGAGACCCTGGACTTCAGACTACAGTCACAAATATTTAAAACTAGTAGTACATTTGCAACACCAACCACTCATCACCCTAAAAGCTTTTTTCTTGTCAAGCATTGCAGTTTTCTGGTTGGTCTCATAAGCATCTTTGCAAGATAAATGCAACTTAAACCTAGAGTTACAGCCTAATGATAGGTGTCATGGCAGCATCATGATAGCAGTTATTATTATTACTAACACCAAGGCGGAGGTTATGTTTTTGGTGGCATCTGTCTGTCTGTTAGCAAGATAACTTAAAAAGTAATGGTTGGATTTTAAATAAATTTTAAGGAAATCTTTGAAATAAGGAACAAGTGATTAGATTTTGGGGTGATCCGGATCACCACCTGAATCCAAGAACATTTTGGCACACTAGAACCACCGACATTCCAAAATGCCCGAGAACCAACCCAGCGGGTCATTTTGACACTGTGCTGATGCAGCATTAACAAGGTGGTGCTTACAAAGGCAAAAAAATGTGTTCCTTTGAACCATTTTAACATTTAGAAGCAGACACAGCTTCAATAAATAATTAATTAATCGATGAGCATGCGTGGTTACTTTGGGTTTGTAATTCCAATGGAAAATGTCAAATATTTACTAGCTTACAACATTTCACTTATCAGCTAATATAAAACAAAATATTATTTTTTTAAGTATATTTATATTTTATAAAAATAATTAAGGGGGAAAAAGGGGGGGGGGGTTATATAATGCTAAAGTAGCAAAATAGAGTGCTGGATATCAGATATCAGAATATCTGTACATTTTTTTACTTTGTTATGCTGCATTGGTCTGTCTGTCTGTCTGTCTGTTAGCAACACAATTTGAAAAATTATGGATGGATTTTAATTAAATTGTCAGGAATAAAGGAAAAAGGAACAACAAGTGATTACATATTTGGGATTATCCTAATCACCGCCTTGATCCGGGAATTTTTTTAAAGATTCTTTACTATTGGAAGTCAGGGATAATTTTGCCATTAAAGCATCTTACCCAACAGATGATGCCCAGAATAATTGGCAAAAATAAATAAATAAATAAATAAAAGACAACATCACGGTAGATGTCTGACATTGTTTTACGTGGTTGTTTGTCATGTTGATTGAAATATGGGTGGTACTGTTGGGTCTTTTGGGGGTTTTCTCAGCAACCCTATGGCTTGGCGGAGGTCTGTGCTTTTAATTAAGAATGGGTTTTCATTTAAATTTAATCTTTGTTTTATATAAATATCCACTTTGTGATGTCACCAAGCTAGTGTTTTAATTGTTGTTAAACACATCCATTTGTTATGTTGAATATAAAGGAGTTATCACATATACAGCTCTGCAAAAGTTTAATGTGCTATAGCTGTTTCACTGTGACACATCTTTTCAGTTTAGCATCTGGATACTTTATAATAAGGTCATGAAAAGAATAGCATAAAATTAATATAAAAGCCTAAAAGGGCCTTAAACTTTCCATAGATTTCAGAGAATCATTCAAAGCCCAAGTTCAGTCTTGAATGATTAACAGTTTCTACAGAGTCTAGTTTAAAGTGAAGGGAAGGGGATTTGTTGCCAGTTTTAAACAACTCTCAGGTTTTCTGGCCGTTAAAGAAGAGCAAATCTACTAAGCAAAGTTAAAGCAATGAACTCATTGCACCATTTACCATTAGCGTCTCTGTACCTTCACAAAATTCAATTTAACAATTTCTGCACTAATCCTCAATGTGGATGTAATCCCTGAAAAACTCACAACAATAACTGAACCCATCCAGTTGCATAATCCAAGTCTTACATTTAGATTTAAGTGAAAAAAGATCTGAGCATCTACTACATTCTGTGTTGCTGAAGACTTTCATCATCAACTAGAGTAAAAGATTTCTTTCTTTTTATTTAAGTGCTCTATGATAAAACATTTTTCAATAGTGAATCCTTTTTTAGAAAAGTGTGACCATATTAACAGTAGGGAGACTTGAAGTTTCTTCTCATTTTTCATGCAACAAGCATGAAAAGCTTGTTCAAGCCCTTCCATCTGAAAACTGAAACCAGCGCTGCAGGTGCCCGGGTAATCAAATAGTGTGCATCAAGGAACAGATCAGCAGAGGAAGTATGCAGACAGGCTTCAACAAAAGGAGCCTGAGCCATCTGGAATCTTTGGGGGGAAAAAATTCATGTTGTAGTAATGAGGAAGGAGGAGGATAAA
The DNA here is from genome assembly GCA_037177495.1 of Rhadinocentrus ornatus. Taxonomy (NCBI): domain Eukaryota; kingdom Metazoa; phylum Chordata; class Actinopteri; order Atheriniformes; family Melanotaeniidae; genus Rhadinocentrus; species Rhadinocentrus ornatus. Next base: position 19,388,866 of record JBAMHW010000006.1, read on the forward strand.
CAGGCCCTTCAGCAGATGATAGATTTGCAACTGGAACTTACGCTATTTGATGAAAAGAACAAGGGATGTTATATTTTGGGTGGATACATGAAATTCTAAATAGAGTTGTGTATGCATATTTTTTCAACATATAAACAAGTTATACAGAAGATAGAAACATTGTGTCCCACTCAAAATAAAACCTTGCACAAAGCTAATAAAACTCTCCCTTCAAGTGATAAGTAGATGTTTCCGTAGGGTTGTTAAAGTACTACAAAGTGTCTTACCTGCAGTCAGAATGTGTGTTTTAAAGAATTAGAGAAGAGTTCAGACATGACATAATCTAACAGCTAACCACAATGGGAACACAGAAAAGAACATTTTCACTCTTTAAAATAAGAATTTAAATAAGATTGTAGTAGCTCAAGTACACACTGCATATAGTTATTTTTACAAAACATTACTTCTACATCGAACAGTTGTCGACTTTGTCACCATTTCCTCAGCTGAAAAATATCATTTCCATGTCATTACATGCTCAGTGGCTCTTCAACAGATGATTTAAGATTCCACCAGTTTAATCCCTAAATACCAAGTATGAGACAAAATAGTGAAAAAGTAAATAAAAAAATGTCCAACATTGTGTAAAAATCTCTTTATGCAGCATTTGCTCAAACTTCTGTAAAGGTTTTAAGGTTTGAGTAGTTTAAGATGGAGAAAATTTGTTCTTTTGTTGAACCACTGTGTAGCCATAAGCTTAGCTGTCCCACAGAGATGCTCAGATTCTTCAAACTGACAAAACAATTAGGAAATCCAAAGGTTTAGCTTACTGCAAAGACAGCGTTTTGCAAAAACATGAAATAAGATGTAGTGTTTTATCGCAGTCTAAGCAAAGAGTTATGCAAACAACAGCGCTTGCAGTAGAAGTGCAGCGCTAGCACCTGCAATGAGAAAAAACACTGTCTCTACATCTTAAAGTTCCACACTTTCTGGTTATCTGAGTATAATGTGTTGGAGAGTGTAACCTGCCTTTACAGAGAGGTTAAAGGGGAAAGAGAGGGGAATTCATTATCCTTGAGTGGTTAAAGGCTTTGGCAAAAAAGAAAGACCTTCAGATAGGACACGTGTGCTTTCTCTTCACCTCTGCCAGCCCCCAATATCTCCTCATCCAGCTCATGATAAATAGGCCTGATCAGTGGGTGAGCTGATTGGTGAAGCAAGCAGCATCAAGGTAACTGCAAAGATGAAGATGAGGTAAAGAGTGTCTCTTTTGGAGGAGAGTGAATCTATTAAGTTAGTGTTAAATTCTGATTATGTTGCAGAAAACAGCCACATTTCATATAAATACTGCAAAGGACAGTATGGTGCCTGCGTGGCTGTGAAAATGGGCTATTTCTTCATGCTGGATCTACTATATAAGTGGTATTAGCATAAGAGTCAGAACCTCATTATTGTCTTTTTTAAAACCAGGCATATACTATGTGACTTTCAAAGGATCGTCAGAGTCACAAATGCCTTTACAGTGTGTTACATCTACCCTCTTATCTATATTTCATGCTTTTAATTCCTTTAGCTTTTATCTGTCTACTGAAGTCTGCTTAACAATACACGGTATGATGGCTGATGAGAAACACTGCAGGGATTTGTACCAGAATAAAATCTCTGAAGTACAATACCCAAATTGAGTTGCTAAATTTTACTCTGGGAAACAATGACTTTCAGCACGGTGCATAAAGCGCCATAAGAATAACCATTTCACACATGGACTGCAGCCATTAAATTTACATCACGCAGAGGAGCGTTTTGTTAGAATACAAATGTCCGAATCATCTGGCGCAGATTTTGTGCGGACATTACTCTGTCAGCACAGCATGCTAATGAGGTTTTCTGCCACAGAGAACAAGAAGCTGATGTCACACTTTGGTTTGTTTAGATACCATTTTTCAATACTGTCTTCAGCCTAAGGCTGTTTTCTGTATGCACAGACCTGGAATGCTAACTTCAACATCGTGTTTCTATTTGTAGTCCTTATAGCCAAATTTTACACGTATCTGTCCAATGCTTTTTAAGAAAATACATTTTTTAACAGGCTTTAATATTAAAATACACCTTTAGTGTCAATAGTGACTCACAGAACGTACCGTACCTGATTCCATAAAATAAACACATTGCTGAAAATATTTGGATGTATTGCAGTTTGTTCATATTAATAAATTAGCCAACATAAACCAGGTTGGATTTTGCAAGAAATCAGTGCTCAGCCCAATACTGGCGTCATTAAAATGGCTACTGAACATGTTGGTGCCCCCTTAGCTAATTGGCATCATGTCTCTTCTCTGAACTCCTTCCAGCCTGTAAAAGTCAGTCCAATGTCCAATTCTACACAAAAGGAGTGTCTTGGAATTAGTTGAAAGCTTTTCAGAAAATTTAAATGAAATTTTCGAATAAGTTGTTTGATTCTTCAAATCTGTAAAACTATAGATTTAAACCTGTCTCAACATATATCAGTTGTGCTGACAACAACACCAGTTCCCAATATTTTCAGCCTCTAAGGTGTTGAACATTTCCTTCTACTAATCTGGTCTCTTTCTTGGCTGTAAATTGTTCAATAAAAACAATCAACATTATGTGGTTTATAATTTTTCACTAAGATTTGGATGGTATGGCTACAGCTTTGCATTGCATATAAACCTGTAGCCATGAAACAGTTAGCTTAGCTTAAAGCAAAGTCTGGTAACACAAAAAACATCCTGTACAAGTCCTAGAACCATTCTGAAATCCAAACCTTCATTGAAGTATTATATTACACTTATTAATGCACACAATAGCATAAATATGGATTATTTTTAACCTACAAGGGACTATTACTTGGCTTTATGCTCTCCATAAGGGGGAAAAAGGTAATGTTTTTATATAATAACATAGCTGTGAGTGTTTGTATCTGGCTTCATATTTAGCAGAGACATGGCAGCAGTATTGATTCTCAGAAAATAGATGTCACTCCCCATAATATTACAATTTAAACATGGGGAGCTAGAGATGTTTTTGTTTTTTTAAATCTATTAAATTCAGATTTTAAGCAGGTATTTCGACAGTGGAGAACAAAATGTTATCTAGCTTTTGTTCAAGGTATTGATTGAACATTTTAGAGTAAAGATGGTATTTTAGTTTTTGTTCACTTCAATTATTTTTCTTATTTCTTACTACTTACAAATACATCTAGCTGTTTTGCTTGCATTCACATTGCACCTTTATGATGGGTATGGGTATATTGAAAGAAGTGGAGTGGGCATTACATCCATGTTGATGCATTTCTAATTTACAGGCTGATAAAGCATTGTCCTTCTCTTTATATGATTATATCCCCTATAACATTGATATTTTCACAAAGCTTTCATCCACTGAATAAGAAAAGCAAGACAGCCTATGAAAAGCCCACAGTACCGAAAAGATGTGGAAATAAAATACCTGGCAGCACAGAGGAGATTAATCAAAACAAAACAAAAAGAAAAAGGTGGAACGTAATCTGTCACCTGGCCAAAATAGAAGATGATTTAATAACTGAACAATACAGGTCCATCCAGCAAGTCAAACCTTTCATTACAAAATATGATACAAGACCAGGTCCAGTCAATATTTCCTCCGCTGTAACCATGATACAAATCAAACAAAGCAAATGAAGCGTTTGAAAAAGGAATAGAGAGAACCAACTTACGGACAAAGGGACCAAGACAAGGAGAGGAGCTAAGTGAAGAAGGGAGGAGAGGGACACTCAGCTGCTGCGGATGAAGGAGTATGAAAATTGATGGGGTCTGGGGAAGCAACTGATAGTTAGAGGACAGGAAGCAGGATGTAAGACAATTATCACTGTCCCTGCCATTTGATTTAGGATCGTCTGAGTGTGTAATACTGTGAATTAATCACATCCAAGGCAGATATATCAAGAGCCCATTCCGCCTTAAATTTCAATCGTTCTTTTCCATCACAGCAATGTGTACTTCAGAGATATTCTAATTAGCACCGGATATGAAACTCCATTCACTCAAGGTAAAAGTACAATGTGCATGCATTAAGCTGAGATTTACCATGAATGCAGAGTGTGAAAGTCACATTAATTATTATGAGCAAGGCTCTTTACAAATGGTCAGATTCCCTGTAAACCCACAAAACCTCTGAAAGTGTGTGTGTGTGTGTGGGGGGGGGGGACACAGAAATTCAGACACGTGTTAGTACCCAAGTTGCCTTAACCACATACAGCTCATACATATATTCATATATACACCACATGTGCTACCCACAAACTGGAGTGCACATAAGATGCCTCTTCAGTTATTGTTCCAAAATGAGTGTTTGGATAGAAAACATTATACTAATTTCATATTATTCTTACTCTATTAAGCAAATGTTTTCAACAATAATTACATTTTATTCATTTTGAATGAATGTAGAATTCGCAGAGGGGAAAAGCAAACGAGGCTGCAGATGACCTGTAATGACTATTGTAATTTGTTACAACAGCAAGACATCACTGTTTCTGATATTTAGTTTTGATGAGACCTAGAGGTCCTAATTGACCTGCAAGCTTATCACAAAGGGCTGCCATACATCAGTAATGTAGGCCAGCTACATTTACAAAAACATACATACATCATTTGTGCCCCCTAATGGAAAACCTTATGTTTGTAAATGTCAAGTTTTTTGTAATAAAAATAAATCTTTCAAGAGTTATTGAGCAAGTCTGCCCAGAGGAACTCCAAAAGATGGATTATTTTCTCCTAGCAACCATTTAGAGCTCTTTGCCCAAGATGAAAAGAATTCTGCACTTATCTATAATTCAGTCATGAATCTGTATGTTGCACAGCAACGATAACACAAATGTGTTACGTTTTTACCATCATTAACACAGTAAGACCAGCATAAAGGGTTTAACTATTGTACTTTAGTATCAATGTGGTTTCCTGCAACCAAGTTTTAATACATATCTATTTCCAGTTACCATAAATGAAGTATCCAGTATCATTTATTGTGCTTACCACATAGACTACCAGATCGGCTGATATTTACCTTGATCGTCTTTTTAAACCACCCTTTTTTCCCCAATGTACACTAAAAACATAATAAATCTATAGATTCATATATTTTATGTATATATATATATAGCTATGTAAAAACATCTTCACTTTTCCCAATATAATTCTGTTAGTTTGCTGTTTCCTTTGCTTTTGCTGTGAAACCAACTGTCTTACCAAACGACAAGGCTGTCCTCTAGTGGTATCAAAGCAATCAGTCATTGAATAACTAAGGTATTTACTACCTCATAAAGCAACAGTAAGGCGCCAAAAAATAAAATTAATCATCTGTGGTGGGTTTTACTGACCATGTAACATTACTGGTTGTTTTCAAGCCATAACCCAGTCTGCTCTCAGGACTTCTTTAGATCATATAAACCAGTTCTGCATCCTGACTTCTTTGTACTAAAGGACAGTAAAAGATTTAATAGGTAAGATTTGCATATTTGCAACTGCAATGCATTTTAATTAATTTTGAGCTTCAGTGTTCTTATGCCTCATCAATCTAAACACAAATGTGATGCAATCATCACAGTAATCCAAGATATACAAACAATAATGATCTGTGGAAGGATATAATAGCTCTTTTTATTTGTGATACTCCCAAAAAGTGGAAAAACTATTTTCTCAGACATGATGCACTTGACTTTGCAGACTTTGTCAACCTGCTAAAATGGAGGCTTTCAGTCTACCATTCCCTTTTTTGTATATGTTGTTCGAAGTCTCATTCAGACATAACCACCACAGTGACAGAAACAGCCACTATACACAAGCAGTATTTGTTGTGCATGCTAAATTAGACAGCATATCAAATCATTTTATTACGCAGGAGGTCAACGGATTCTCACAAAAACATAGAGGACAACTATAAGCATGTGGGAGGAGCAATGGGTTTGATGCACCTTGTACTTTTTTCTTCCAAACCCAACACAATCTTCTGGTGCAGTGTTAAGCCCAGAATGCAGTGACATTTTCACTGATAAATAGTTTTTGCAGGAAACTTCTTGTATCAGAACTATAGACTACATATCTAAGATGGATGGGAGCCTCCATGATGTCACCCGTAGGTTTCTGAAAAGCCGAATTGAAGCTCATTCGGCAGTTCCCCCCATCGCCATCTTGGCAGTGTCATGCATGTCGGTCATGGAAAATCCAAAAATGGGCAAAGAATTGGAGCTGAGGGGGGGGACTGTGAAGGTAAAGGGTGGATGATTGACACCCATCAAACTCTGCGCTGCCTGTAGCTAACAGCTAGCCTAGCTAACGGTAGCTAACGGTAGCTAACCAGCTAACGGAGGTAGGCGGGCTAAAGCTAAGGAGCGCTGTTAGCCGGCTAAAAACCGCGGTTGTGCTACACTCTCCCTTCTTGCCGCGGATATTGGATACCTGTCAATCAAAAGGACACACCCCTAATTAAGCCAAATTTCAAGATTAAATAACATCCAAACAGATGAGTTAGAAAACAATTTATCCCACTCACAAGTGTCATGAAGGTAAACTTGACCTATTAATTCTAAAATGTTTTTTTTTTATGTACCAGGGTTTTAATATGTTTATTTTTGCTATGAAGTTGGTCTTTTTAACATGGGAGTCTGTGGGGATTGACTCTGTTTTGGAGCCAGCCCCTAGCAGATAAGGGTTGAACTGCAATATTTTGCACTTCCGCATAGGCTTCACATTTTACCACTGGAGGTTGCTGCTTGGTCAGAACAGGTGAGTAAACACTTCAACAGCTTCACTTAGGCAGATAATGTAAATCTTTGTAGATCTTTATGACGATTCACGGGAAGAACTAGGCAGGTCTAGTTTTCTGCTCTCTGCAAATCCCTGGGACAATATACGGGCAAACTGGTGATATGAAGAAAGAGGTGTAAAAAGAAATGCTCCTAGAAACTAGTGCCTATTGGGAATCTTATAAACTACCAACAGTAAACATCAAGAAACTGATGCTGCTTTAAAGAGGCACTACAGACCTTTTGCAGATTTTCTGCTCCTGTTGACCAGCTAATTCGGCATCCATCTTGCATCCTGCCTGTAGTGTGAACTCTCTCCAGCCAGTAAAAGACAGTCTTATCTTGACTCTTGTCTTATCTCTTGCGCTGTCTGTTTCTCTTTTCTCTTGTCTCTCTTTTCCTCCAATAATGTCTTCCTGCGTTTCTTCACTGCCAGAGTACATGTTTAAAATGGCCGGTATGTTTATTTCCGCTTGCTAGTGTGTGACGGGGTGTGTAAAGCAAAGTTCAGCTGAAATGTCCCAGAAGCAAAAGTTGTGAAAATGTGGTTTCTCAGCCACGGGGCGCTGCTAGGCAGCTATAGTTCCATTATGCCATCAAACAATTCAGTTTCAGAGATCTTGTGAGCGGGGAGAATGGGGGCAATGGGGACCTCTCACACCCCTGTTCTCTGGGGCACCGCCGGGGGCAAGCAGGGGGAGGCTGCGGGTGGCGGTGGGGACCGGATTTGGGGTGCGCCGTCCTCTGGTCCGCCAGGGACGTCTCCCACAGGGCATGGTGGGAGGAAGGGGGAGGTGCTGGGGAGTGAGTGCCGGGGGTGGTGTGCCGTAGGTCTGGGCTCTCCTGCTGTCCTCCTCCCTCTCCTCTCACATAGCATGTGGGGGGTGGGTGCCTTCTGGGGTTGGTGGCGGCCCATTGGCTCATGGGGGGTGGCTGCTCCTTGTCTGTCTTTCCCTGGGGGACCTCCCGGGGAGCGGGGGGACCCAGTTTGGCTGTGCTGATGTGCTGCTGGCTCTGTGGGGTACCCGGTCTGCCACATCTGTGTGTGTGGGTGTGTGTGGGGGGGGGGTG
>JBAMHW010000006.1:19403288-19413540 GCA_037177495.1 Rhadinocentrus ornatus
CCCCCCCCCCCCCCCCCCCCCCCCCCCCCCCCCCCCCCCCCCCCCCCCCCCCCCCCCACCCCACAAACCCAAAAAACAAAACCAGTAACATGTAATGGAAAAATGCCATTTACTTCACACCTGCTACCAAAGCCGTTACTGCTCATATGCTAAATGATCACATCTGTAAATGCTTTGCATCTGCTGGGTAAGATTAGCTGCTTATTTGATTATTTCTTTTCAAATGTAGCTAAATTCATTTTTCAAGAAAACTGCAACTGTAAAGACAAAAATATTCACCAATAGTAGAATTCTTCAGGCTGTCCATGTATAAACTGTATGTTGTGTTGCCAGTGTGATTAAGTCAAAAGCTTCTGTTGATTATAATAACAATTAAGATCTATTTCAATATAACCTTCCTGGAAATAATTACTTAGCATAAAAAAAGGGGGGGGGTGTAACTAATATATATATATATATATATATATATATAAAAAAGCTCGTACAGGCTTGGTGAGTTTCTTTAACATATATGGGGAAATTAATCAGTCAAACATTCCATTGATCTGATGATCATTTTTCGATGATCCGATGATTTCTGATCGGATCATTTTGAGTTTGCTTTTCTTCCTTGAAGTGTCCGGCAGAGAGAGCCGAGGCAGCAGCATCGGAGAGAGAGATCAGTGGGGTGAACATGTACAGAGGATAAGGAGGAAAGGCGTGAGTGATGAACGGGAGATTATGTAACAGAGCTCCATGCGACGTCCACACCCTCGGCTTCCAACAAAAACTGAATTCCTTTAAAATATTTATTGATTAAGACCATTTCTCCACACAAACCCGTCCATTAAAGACTGGTTTGAGTAATCGATGCGTGTATAATATGGGCCTAGCTGGGCCTGTTGCTATGAATTGTCACAAGCTGATCTGCACCTGATCGGCGTGTCTATTTAAATCTCACTTGTGTTAAATAAATGTGAATCCACTTTTTAGTAGCATGCCGTTACCCGATGACACCAAAAATATTCATTACGGTATTTTTGTTGAATAAGCGCAAGAAATGCCGCCACATACTGATGAAACGTGACGGGGCTTTACGTTCGAGGCGCCTCTGGACCTTCCACGGTTTGCCATCTTAACATTTCAGCGACAAAATGCCATGAATGCTAATTAAAAGCTGAACACTTGCTAAAAAATAAAGCCTACCTGTCGGCGGTGAAATCAGTCCAAACTCTTAGACAAGGGAGTCGATGAATTAATTGAAGCCGTGCAGAACATGGATAACATTATTTGATGGGCTGGACTGAGAAAGGATGACCGTGACGGGAGCAGCAACGCTTGGTGGACCTCACGGCGCAGCTGCTGGCCCGATACCGGTAGAATTTGACGGACAGGTCTTTCAGCCAATCAGCACTCAACGTACCCCTCTCCTAGTGACTGCCTTTATTGTTATGACCAATCGGAGCTACCGCTCTGCCAATAAGCCCCACCTACCATCAACTGAAATTCTTCCACTGGCACATGGTCTTTCTGTTAGATAAGGTTTTAATGGATGCTTAAGGTGCCGGTTGTCTCACGAATAAGATCATATTCAGACAGCCTGTTAACTGTGTATCATCTTGTCCAGAATACTTTTGTAATAATTTTCAAGTTGCTAAATTAATCTTTTCAGATATTCTAGCAGCCTATTCCTCAATCCTTCATTGAAGTTACCTTACTTTGAAGTACTTTAAGTTGTTGCCCTGTCTTGAAATCACAGTGTCATTACTGGAGGCTTTACGTAACCCAAACCTGTTTACATTTCTGTTCCTGCTTCCATGTACTCCTCACCTGCATGCACTGCGGTTGATTTGTTTGACTGTTGAATGAAAACAAACACATATAAACAAAGGTTTTACAGAGGCCAAAATGCCATGCAGGTTGATAATGTTTTATCTTATTATTATTATTATTATTATTATTATTATTATTATTATTATTATTATTATTATTATTATTAAATTATTTTAGTCCAAACCAGGAATAGCAAGACATACTGTATGTAAACACCCTGTGGCTACAGAACTGTCACAATTGTTGAAGTTATGCTCAGAATATGATTGACATGAGATAAAGACAGAACTTCAAGCACAAGTTTGTGTATTCTTAATACTCCTAAAGTCAGTTTTGCACTTTAGAAATTACTTTCCAAATCACATTGAGAGCTTCACTTAGAAAACAAGCAATTTCCCTGCTTGGCTGGTGTGCTCACAACCATTTTATGGCTTGTGCCTTTCCCTTGTTTCACATTCACTAACAAAGTTCTTTTGTTGGACTCAGTTTCTGAAAGATCTCTATTGTTTCTTGATTCATACCATCCTACTCAGTATATATTCTTTACAGAGATAGATTCAGGGGGTGCGTATGAAAACAATGAATCTGTGTTGGCCTACAGGGTGTTTGGCCACTCTGAGGTGAAACATGATTAAACCTGAAAATTGTCAACATTGTGGAATATGATCTGTGAGTAAATGCTGTGTACAGTGTATCTTGGAGTCGATGGGAAAAGTAATTCCAAAACATTCAAAGGAGCATGAGAAAAAAATGTTGAAATGGAGCCAGTTTTTGTCCCCTGTGTGGTCAGATATGAGAGAAACCCTGCACCAGGGGATATCGTTCTGAGATGATGGTTCCAGCAGTTTCTTCTAAATATATGACAAAGAGAGATTGTGTATCATGTTGGACGTGTTATGCCTTAAGGCGGATTTATGCAGTCGAGCTTAGCGGAAACGAGTTGTTTTGGTGTCGTGTTGCAGTTTCTACTCCTAACCTGAAGGTGGCAGCAGGGGCGGTATTGGCCGGTAAACTCACCCATATATCTATACAAAAGCTAGATGTCTCATCCCCGCTAAACGGCCGCAGCTGGCGGCCATCTTACCACAGTGAACTTGCGCACTGATAACATTGTTTTAATATATATATATATATATACATATATATATTTGCATTCTCTTCACTGTCTTTAAAATCTTGGATATAAAAGTGACATTTATTTGGAAAACAAAATGTGTACAAGATTTACACATATACATCCAGGAATGCAGCTTGTTGAAATCCCCACACTGTACAGAGAACTACACTATTGTGGAGATATTAACATGGAGATATACACACAAACAACCTAATAAAAACATGGCTTGGCTAAAACCCTTGGAATAGGACTGTTTTGTTGAGCTTCTGATGCATGTTGTTTCTCTGGGAGCTAATTGGAGGCAATGTGGTGCAGCCTTAGCTCATAAAACACACAACTATTGCCAGCAGCATATGGTAGTAACTGTCTACGCCATACTGTCAGCAGCCGATGTGCTCCTCGAGCAGCAACACATCCTCCAACTGATCCTCTTCTGTACATTGTACAGGACCTCCAGCAGTCTGATGGGCTGCGATTGTCTGGAACTTGCTGATGCCTGAGCTGCACTGCTGCTACGATGAACCTTACTGTGACTTCTAATGGAGAACACAACTATGCTGCACATTTAAATTGTTTTTTTAAAGACAAAAGTTGCAATTTCAACATGATCAAGTATCCAGAAATATAGCCACGTTAATAAATTTTGTAAGAAACTAAAGCGTTTGAAAATCCGTCAATATTTCAGCGAAATAAGTATATTAAATTTATTAATATTCTTAAATATTAAAACTTTGTGATGGAATAATCTGCTGCCACATACTCAAAGATAAGCAATTCCATAACACTTTGCTTCCCAAACTTGAAGCATTCTGGAGGAAACACATTGTGAGGGAGCTGCTTACCAGCCATTACCATAGACATTGAAACAACACAACCACAGGCATCTGCGTAATGTTTTAACGTTACACAGATACATTACACTTCTGCATTACTAATGTAATGCACACCCGAGTATAATAACCACTTAATATTTTTATTAGCTAATATTTCATAGATGTGGCCAAACCACATCAAACTGACAAAAGCTGAAAACTTCTGACTCTTCAGTGAATACAGCAGTGCAAAAATAACTATTTACATGTGCATGATGTATATGATTATGCATATCACTGTCCATCCTGTCCATTACACCTCAGAGACCCTCCATCAGAGATCTCTGCTGGCTTCAGCCAGCTTTGCCCGTCAAGCCGCTGGTTCTTCTGCCTCCTTTGTGCCTGTTCCTGGAAGAACTGCAGAACTGAAGCGTGCATCGCTTTGCCTCTGCTGTTCAGCATCTGACCCACGCTTGTCCTGCACGGTAGCAAGAAGAGTGTCAGCCCTTTTTCTCTTTCTGGGAAAAAAAAATAGGGAGGGAGGAGACAGATACTTCACACACAGCATCTATAATAAAATATTTTGAATTGTAATATAGTGAAACTCAACAAGATGTATGCACAGCGCTTGTGGAAGACATTTTCTGTGTTTCATAATCATCACTCATATATGCTCATATAATGTTTACTCATATTGATAATCACTCATATATTCATTTATATTAGTTTTCTCTATTAATATATTACTGTTGATTCATTCAGTATATTACAGGACATTGAAGTTACTCTTTTTCTACTGGGTTATAGTGCATGTCTGTATGACTCCAGACTGACCACTCTCCTCTCAGACCTTGGATATGGGAGCGTCTGGAAGACGCACACCTGCTGGATAAGAACAGTTGTTTAGAATGCCCTCTTGTTTTTGTATGATTCTCTTCCGAGAACTGCGAAGACAATGGCGCCATTCAGTCTCTTTTAACTGACTTTATCAGGTTTGAGTTGACCTTGTGTTGGGAACTAGACAACTACCAGATGAATAAAACAGTTTGCCTGTGATATGTGCATCAGAGTTCTCTCCTGACTTCTCATGGGGTCGGTAGACCGCTCTCAACTCTATATACATATACTCTTGCTCATTTCAGACTATTGGTAACTTTTGCTACCACATGCTTAAGGCTGTGAAGGCATGTTTAAAACTTACAGGCCATCAGTGTCTCCTTTCCTCTAGATTGTATTCTTCTTCCTCTGTTTAATCCTTATACTCAAACAGCTGCATTTTCTGTCACCAGTCCATCAAGCTTCTGATGTTCACAGACATCATCCCCCACATCAGTTTTAGGTGGATTAGTCTTCCTACAGGTGCAGTCAGTAAAATTTAGAGATTAACTATTTAAAAACTAGCAGAGATGGTGGTGGACTAAAGAAAGAACCCAGCCACACGCATCCACTACCCTAACACTTTTTATTCAATTTCCTGGGAACCATCATCATACAGGACATTATGAAAGAGCCACAGTTTCTGTCACTGACTAGGACAAGGGCAGGATGCAGCTAAGCATTTTTTTCTGCAGAGAACGTGACTGGCTTCAATCTGCCTTCACTTAGATCTGTGTCCTTCCAGTAGATTAAATGTGCAGAAAGGATTTGCATATCACCCCAGACACAAATGGTTTCAGATCCCCCCCCCCCCTCTGACGAAGGCTTTGGGCCACAAACAGTTTTTCCCTCACCAGTAGTCAGTTTCATATCAACAAGGGCAGAAGAAAAAGCTGAATTTACCTCCCACCTACACTCTAATTCATTTTTTTTTAGAGTAATATATTCTTCCTAAGATAAACATATTGTAGAAATAAATTGCTTGTAGGCTTTTTAATTTGTCATCTTACTCTAATGTTTCACATCTAGCTATGACAATTTGCACATCCTGGTCATTTCTGTTCTAGAAAATCACTTATTTTAAGCTTCTGTACATAGTGTTGTTTTTCTTTATGTTTTTCTTACTTTATCTATTTCTATTCTAAATATTTGATCCTTTTCATTTCTGTATGCTTATGATCATAGAAACCGCATTGAACCACCAAAGTAGATTCCTGATTTTGGTCAAATGAACTTAGAATAGCAATTAAAAAAAAGAACCTCTGGGTTTGACTCATTGATGCACAGCTGACATCATACAGGGTTGTTTCTGAACTCTACAGCTTTATGCAAAACAGCTGTTGCTCATTCTGTTTATAGTAGTCTTGTGTATTTCACAGGAAGTGTGAGGGGGACATTGTCTCTTTCTTAACTTGATGCATTAGTTAATTTTAATGTCAATATGTGTACATATTTGTTTGTGTATATACAGAAATGTGCAAAAGCTTTTATGGGAAATAGAAGTCAAAATACTCTCAGAGAAAAAAAACATTGCCTTATTTACTGTATTTCCATTTATGTTTGAACTTTTCTTGGCAAATTGCTGCACCTTTTTCCTGTTTTCCAGTAAATATATGAAGAAATTAAGATTGGTTCAAGACATTACTTTAAGGTTATCATGACCATTTAAAAAGTTGTGATATGTCCGTTTAGTTTCCATTGTTTGTTTTTGGTAAGTGCCCTCAAGTAAAAATCTGATTAAAAAATATAATAAGTTGAACAATCTATTTTTGTCATTTTTCATACATTTTATCACACATTTTTCAGCATGTTTGTGAAATCCAGATAGCAATATTATTTTCCTTTTATTGACCAGTGCCATGGTTTGTCTTCAACACCAGAAAAATACCAGTATTCAAGATGTTACTTATATACATGGATTGCTGGAACTGTATTTGACATTAATTAATAGTATGAGCTAGGTTTTTTCACATTTGTCTGCAGCTGATCTTGACTGTGTGTCAGTGCTGTGCCATGAACTAATTGCACATTACCAATAGCTGACAGAGTATTTGTGAAATTAAAGACCCGAGACTCTCTTAAGTTTGTACAGCTGCCTTCCTCCTGGAAGATATAGATGCATGGATCTCCATAGCTCAGTAAGCCAAATGCAACTTGTGTAAATTCTTCATGCCTAACTTTACATAAGAACAGGCAGACGATGAGGTGTTAATAGCCCACTCTGACTCAATGAAGCAGACCCTCACAACACGCTTGGGTCTGCCAGGCCTGACCAGCATCCTCCCCCACCATCTGAGCCAACTCACCACCAGGTGGTAATCAGTTAACAGCTTTGCTCCTCTCTTCACCCGAGTGTCCAAGACATGTGGCCACAAAGTCGATCATTAAACGGCGGCCTAGAGTGTCCTGGTGCCAAGTGCACATGGAAACACTCCTATGCCTGAATATGGTGTTTGTTATGTATAATCCATGACGAGCACAGAAGTCCAATAACAAAACGCCACTTGTATTTAGATCAGGGGGGCCGTTCCTCTCAGTCACGCCCCTCCAGGTCTCACTGTCATTGTCCATGGTGGGAACTCTGAACTTTATTTTTATTATTAATTAAATATACAAACAAACAAATAAATAAATAAATATATTTGTTTGCATATTTAATTAAATCTGTTAACTTAATTAAACAGTTGTGTTTAATTAATTGTATTTAATTGTGTGTGTGTGTGTGTGTGTGTGTTCATGGTCTGTATTTATATAGCGCTTTACTGTATCTGGAATGATACCCAAAGTGCTTTACATTATACATCACATTCATCCATTCACACACACTGATGGTGGAAGCTGCCATGCAAGGCGTTAACCCCGAGCTCTTTTTTTTCTGTCTTGAACTTCAGTTGTGCGAAGTTACTTCAATCCTTTGAAATAACCAGTTTAGGAATTTCTTCGGCTGCGTTTAGTTTTTGCAGTTATTCAGCCTTCTTCATCGATTGTAAAGTTTCTGAATTTGTTTTTTGATGTCTTCATTTGGCTTTCAGCGCAGTGTGAGACTCTGTTCCTGTTTTAGTGTGCTTAGGTTTGTTTTATTTGTTGGTTTTATTTTTTTCTGTTTATTCTTTTATTGTTGTTTGTTGTTTTGTTCCTATTGTTTATTGTTTTTAAACTGTTTTAAAAACAACGAACAATTATTTTATTATATTATTTATTTCCCTGTTGATTGTTGCTTTCCTGTGTTGCTTTGTCCATTTATGTACAGCAATTTGTTTCAACAGTGGGTTTTTTAAAGGGCTTTTAAAAAAAATTTGAGTTGTTTTAAGTTGTGTTCCTTTAGTTCTTGCCAATCCTCTTTAAGTTTCTGATTTTGTTTATTGAGGTCCTCTTTTTGTTTCTGCAGTGATTTTATATAATTTTTCATCCCTTCACATGCTGATTTAACATGCTTCAGTTTTTGCAACTCCTGTCTGAATTTCTCATTTTGTTCATTGAGGTCCTCTTTTTGTTTCTGCAGTGATTTTATGTAATTTTTCATCCCTTCACATGCGGATTTAACATGCTTCAGTTTTTGCAACTCCTCTCTGAATTTCTCATTTTGTTCATTGAGGTCCTCTTTTTGCTTCTGCAGTGATTTTATATCGTTTTTCATCCCTTCACATGTGGATTCAACATGCTTTAGTTTTTGCAACTCCTCTCTGAATTTCTCATTTTGTTCATTGAGGTCCTCTTTTTGCTTCTGCAGTGATTTTATATCGTTTTTCATCCCTTCACATGTGGATTCAACATGCTTTAGTTTTTGCAACTCCTCTCTGAATTTCTCATTTTGTTCATTGAGGTCCTCTTTTTGCTTCTGCAGTGATTTTATATCGTTTTTCATCTCTTCACATGTGGATTCAACATGCTTTAGTTCTTGCAAGTCGTCTCTGAATTTCTCATTTTGTTCCTTGACCTCCTTGTATTGTTCCTCCATTAATCTGATTTTGTTTTCCATTAAATTAAATGTGTCTTTATTGAAAACCGCTTTGTGTACTCTAAGCTCCTGATCTGTTTCTTCTAAGAATTGAATTTTCTTTTTCATCGAGGCACATTTGGTCTTTGATTCCTCTAAATCTCTCAGGAATTCATCTCCATAATTAATCATTTGCTGTTTAGTCTGAATAAGTGACTCTTTGGCTTGATAAAGGTTTTTCTGCAGATTCACATTTTCCTGCGTCTTCTCCTTCATGGCGTCTACAGTTTTGTAGAGTTCTTGTCTTAAAAAATTATTTTCTGCTTCTGTACTGGCCAGAAAAGCTTTTTGAATTTGCAGATTCGCCTTTAGCTGTTTAATTGTTGCCTCTAGCGTTTCTTGTTCTGCTTCATTTCTTTGCTCCAGGATTTTTTTCTCATTCTCCATTTCTTCTAATTTCTTCTGTGTCTCTATGTACCGTAGGTTTTGGGCTTTTAATTCTGTCAGCAGAGGCTCCTTGGATTTATTCAGCACGTCCACATCAGCCATCAGCTCCTTCTTGACTTTTAACAGATTATCTATTTCTAGCTTGAGAATCCTTTTTTTATGTTTTCGTGAGAGCGCCAGCTCTTTGCAAAGCTGGTCATTTATCGTGCGAAGTTCCCCATTTTCAGTTTTAAGGTTTTTAATTTCTTGCTGGAACTCTTCTTCGCTTTTTCCAGACTCCTGCTTGTTGCGTTTTAACAGTTTTCTGAACATCGTGTCAATGCAATATCTGTTTACTGAAATGATAAAATTGAAAACTATAAAGAAAAAATAAAGTTGCTAAACACCTAGTCCAAACTAGAACTGTTTGAGAATCCTAATGAACTCTTGATGATGTCACTAAGCGTTACATCACACAATAGGACTGCCCTCCTTGACAACATTTTTTTTGTTACATCACACACAGGATCGCCTTGATGTCTCCTTGACAACAGAACTGTTCTGTTAATCAAAGTGACGTTGTCATGGATACATCAACAGTGTTGTATGGTTTGAAATGACAAATGTGATTCTGCAGTTTATGGTTGTTTTTGTTGGCCTGACATTATGAACATGTTCTGATGGTATCTGCAGTTTTTTGCAGTTTATTCATATTAAATATGAGCCGCACCACCTTATCGTGGTGGAGGAGTTTGTGTCGGGTGCAGTGTGAGCTGGGCGACTGCCAGAGATGGGTACCCTAGCGGTCTGATCCTCGGCTGCAGAAGCTAGCTCTAGGGAAGTGGAATGTTGCCTCTCTGGCGGGGAAGGAGCCAGAGCTGGTGGGCGAGGTTGAGCAGTTCTGGCTAGATACAGTTGGACTCACCTCAACACATGGCTTGGGCTCTGGAACCACTGTCCTTGAGAGGAGCTGGACCCTCTTCCATTCCGGAGTTGCTCTCGGTGAGAGGTGCCGAGCAGGTGTGGGCAAGCTCATTGCCCCCCGGCTTGGCCCCTGTCCGTTGGGGTTTACCCCGGTGGATGAAAGGGTAGCCTACTTCCGCCTTCAGGTGGGAGAACGGGTCCTGACTGTTGTTTGTGCTTATGCACCAAACAGCAGTTCAGAGTACCCACCCTTTTTGGAGTCCTTGGAGGTGGTGTTGGAGGGCACTCCTTCCGGGGACTCCCTCGTTCTGCTGGGGGACTTCAATGCTCACATGGGCAATGACAGCG
>JBAMHW010000006.1:19419423-19442074 GCA_037177495.1 Rhadinocentrus ornatus
CGACACAAAATGTGTGTTATACATTGTTATAGCAATATTAATTATGTTTAGGATCTGTTTTATCTCATTAACTTCACACAGAACCAAAAGCAAATTTCTTTGTTTCAGACACTACATGAGTGTACATGGTTAGCTCTAGGACTACAAGGTGTTCAGTTTCTGTGGCTGCAAAACAAGCCCAAACCATCAGTCCTTCAGAACTGTTCTTGACTGTTGATGTTAGTCTTTATATTTTGTGTTTAGCTTTCACCAAATGTGGTGCTGTGCATTGCGACCAACCATCTGAACTCTTTTTCATCTATTCAAAGGATATTGTTTAAAGTTTTTGTCATCGTACTTATAATTTGTATACCGCTCAACAAAAAGATTAAGTACTAGTGACATTTCAATCTGTGAGTAATCACAAAGGTGTCACCAGTGTATGTATGTATGTATGTGTGTGTGTGCGTGTGTTAAGATTATGGAGAGGACACAGATACACATGCATTTCCAGGAGACTTTTCACATCAGTGGTTCCCTAAATGTTTTCTGCAGGGCCCCCTTTTCATTGACAACAATAATGTCAAGTTCTCCCATCCCACTATCACTACCACATGAACCCACTTACAATGAAATGCACCATTAAACAATATTGTTTGGCAGAGAAATAGTCTTTAGTTTGTTGGCTGCTACTTCATATAGTTAAAACCATATCAGTGACAGAGGGAAGTCTTAATTGGATATGGTGAGTTAAAGTGCTTTAGTAAAGCAAATCTGCTGTTTACAACAGCTGAGTAGTTTATGTCTAATGAAACTTTTCTTTGTATTCAGGATGAGAAGTCCCCAAGTGGCTTCGTAACTTGTTTTGGTTCATATTGTCAGCTAATATTTTCTGTCATGCTAATGTTTTGAGAAATACAACACTTTGTGGTCTCTCTTTATTACAAACAGTGAAGCAATCAAAGCTAAATCCAGTACAAAATTATTTTATTTTTTCAAGTATACATTAGCCAGGGGACTCGCACCATGCTATTGTGGAGTGGCTCATCCTCCCCCTGCAGGAGCCTCTAAAATGAACAAACTGACACAATTAATCTGCTCTGCCACTGATTAGGCTAAACTACTTCCCTCAACAGAGGTGTTTCCCATGTCATAAAAACAAACACTAAATTCTAAAATCTCCCTATTTGAACTCCAGAAATATCTAAAACCTATACTCACAGAACAAATATTGTACACCACCCTAAAACTATTTCCCAATCCTAAAACCCAAATATAACTAATCTCAACACACACACCTATTTCCTGGACCTCTCTCTGAACCTTTAAGGAGTGTTCATGCCCCCAGGAAAGCATTTGCCCAAAAACCCTGGAGAGGACACCAGTTAGGTGAGCACATAGACCATTTCATAACTGAATACATCTTGCACACACATTTACACACAAAATTTACTGTCTTAAACCATGAACCATCTTTCAATTGCATCTAGAAAACGGAATCACATATATCATTATTACATTGCTCAATAAATGCCAATAAATAATCAAACATTTGTGTGCACCTCCTTTAACTAATCCAATTATCCAACAACTGTTTTGTCTTTTTTAATCGTCTTTGTTGCATCTCTTCTTAAGAGAAAAGGTAAAGAAATCAAGAATCCTTCAAGTTAATGCATGAGATGGAAGCTGTAAACTTGGCAGCTGAATCCTACAAACAATAAAACAGAAAGGCAGATGGCTGCTACCAACTGCTGTCAGCCAAGTCAGACTATCACTGCCAGAACAAAGAGGTAATTACAGAAGACTCACAGCAGTGTATGGATATACCCAGGAGCTGGCAAAGGTTGTATAGAATTCCTTTTTTTATGCCTGTTTATCTGTACTTTAAACAACAATAAGTGAAGACTCCTTCCTGAGGGCATGATTCCTGAAGGCCAATTTTGATAATATATGTTGAATATTAGGTATTACTTTTAGCCAAGAATTTCTTATATTTACCATTAAAGCAGAGATAAAACAACACAGGTACCCACATACCATGAATTTAAAATCTCTTAAGCACCCTGCCTCAATAAATGCAACTCAGTAATGTCATTTTTGTGTACCACAGTTAGATTAATAAGGAAACATCAGCAGCTTGTGTTAATTCAGTCCATCTCTGTGATTCCTAGTATTTGCTACACTGGTGCTAATATAGTATTTAAACCTGAAATCTACTAATTTTTGCTTTGTAATATGGTAGATGTCATTTTCTGAGATATTAATGCGCTAACCACATTAAAAATGTTTTTGCATTAGATACACATATGTTCATGGGAACATCACACAGTTTTGTTTAATCTCAGCTGTAAAAAGCTTTTAAGGAGCAGGTGTATGGCTTAATGTATTCCCACAATTCTGCTAAATATTTCCATTTTCTATGTTTCATGTTTTGCACAGATAAAATAACATTCAATTTAAGATTTCAAACAATAGTTGGCTATCTTAAATTGCCATCTGCTGTTCATTCAGGCATTCTTCAACAAATTGATGGTAAATCTACTACTTGTAACACAAAATACTAGTACACAAACCCCCTCAATAAAGAGCTTACTGCTTTTATTTAAAAGCCAAAATTACTCATAACCATAAAAGTCATATTTACAGAATTAATTATTGGGACAAATGATGGTAAACCTCAGCATTAGGCCCAACCTGAAGACTGTTGTGAAATGACTTTGAAATATTTATTAGAAATGTGACAGTAGTTTACAAGATCCCATTTTGGAATGGTATTAAATAAGGCTTATTATTTTGAAATGCTGCCACCTAGTGTTGGATATGAGAAGTAACTAGACAAAAACTGACAACTATAAAAGCATTTAAAATGTTATGTTATTTTACACTTTCATAATAAACTCATGAAGTTATATTCTAGTAAAGAGTCAAGATCAGGGACTTTGAAGAAACTTGACAGCAAATGCATGGCTTGCTATGCATACTTAGCGCAAAAAGTAAGGACATTTGTGTTTAATTGATTCTTTCTTCTTTCTTTTTTTCTTTTTTTTGTAACAAAACTTTTTGGCAATACATCTTTTACTGCCGGAAAGCCTTTTTATTTTAATTTTAAATTGTATCACATTTGTAAGGAAAATACAGTGTATTGAATGCAACAATGAGACCTAGTAGTACCAGAACAGAAATGTTAAAGCCCAGAATCTCAAGAACACCCTCATTACTATCTTGGATGACTTGTTTCGAAAATATAATCTTTCCCACTTGACATTGACTTCTCAATTTATTTATTTTTTTAAACAGTTTACAACTTTGGAGTTTTATTTTGAAAAGCAGTCAAATACTTCCGGCTCTTTGTGGATGCTGGCGTACACAGCATTTCAGAAGACGTCAGGAAATAAATCTTAAATTTTAGCTTTTAAAGCAGAATGGGGGCTTGTTTGGCCTTGTGTTCGTTAGCTAGCTGTGTAAGTATTTTATTTTAATACCGCTACTACCTTATACTTTAAGTAGAATCTTGTGTTTCCTCACGTCTTTCCGCCAGGTTAAACCACATAACAGCTAACAATAACGTTAAACCTTTTACCATAAGTAACTAGCTAGCCAGCAAAGATTAAGACATTCCAGCTGCATAAAACATATACTTTATGTAAATATAAACGAAGATAGCTTGGGAGGCTTTCAGTAGTGTCCTCTAGATTTAGTCATTGTTTACTCATAAACAATGACTGAGCAAGTTTCGGAACAGCGCAGGTTTATTACACAATGACGTGAGAAATGTTTAACTTAAGTAAGTTGTGTTAAATATTTGGAACAGCTGAGTGTAAAGTATATGATTTTAGCCCTCTTAGATCAACAGCTTCTGTTTAGTACATTTCGCTTTGGGTAGAGACGCCACTGTTTGATAAAGGTGGAGTCTATATCTTTTCTGTGTGGATTTACAGTGTCAGTATATAAAGCAGGGCCAGTTATTCTCAGGAGACAGATAGGCCAGTGTCCTCTTAGAGCTTGTACTGGAAATTTACAATTAAGATTAATAATTAACCAGTTAAGTATGTCCATGTGGAACATGACCCATTTATGATTTGCATTATGGCTAAGTAAGCATCTGACTGAATTCACTTGTTATTGTTTTTTTCTTATTAAAACGTTTGTCCATAGATTTATCCCTCTGTTTGTTTTTCTATCATCATCCATCACTCAGGCCTCCTGTCTGTGTGGCTCAGCTCCATGTCT
The DNA here is from genome assembly GCA_037177495.1 of Rhadinocentrus ornatus. Lineage (NCBI taxonomy): Eukaryota > Metazoa > Chordata > Actinopteri > Atheriniformes > Melanotaeniidae > Rhadinocentrus > Rhadinocentrus ornatus. The sequence goes on from JBAMHW010000006.1 coordinate 19,423,633, forward strand.
TTTGTGTGGCTGCTGTCCCTCCTCCAATAACTCTACAGTCACACGGCTGGTGTTCTCTTTCTTTCTACTACTGGGAACCATGGTGTCCGTCATCATGATCCTTCCTGGAATGGAAACACAGCTCCGCAAAGTGAGATCAGAATTCCTAATTCTACCACCTTATAATTTATGGAAATTAATTGCATTAGTCAGGATTTTGAGCTGCTTGCACTATATGTTTACCATGAAATATGTCTTGTCTTCTGAATGCCCTGTACATGAAGGATTAATTAGTTTCTGTATGTTTGAAGGCTAGAGACGTGTATTGACTGATCTACAATGAATCATCTGTTGTATACAGGAAATTATTTATTTGTTTAACTATTGCTACATATCATCTATGGTTAAAACTCTGTGCAGTAGTTTTTTAATCAGCCTGTTTAATCGGTTTTCTACTTTTTTTTCTTTTAAGATCCCAGGATTTTGCCAGGGAGGAACAACCATACCTGGAATTGAAAACCAGGTTAACTGTGATGTCATTGTGGGCTACAAGTCTGTATACCGTATGTGCTTTGCCATGGCATGCTTCTTCTTTTTCTTCTCTGCCATAATGATTCGCGTCCGTAACAGCAAAGACCCACGTGCAGCTATTCAAAATGGGTAAGAGCTCTGTTGGGCTTTTATTGTTCACAGAGGTTAGTGGATAGAGTATAGTGCCTGATTTATAATTGTGTGCTGATGGTGCATTTGTGGATGTCCATTTTTGCAGGTTCTGGTTCTTTAAATTTCTGATTCTCGTTGGGATTACAGTAGGAGCCTTTTTCATCCCTGATGGAACCTTTCATACTGGTACTAACAACTCTGTTGAGTTAGATTTTTTTTTAAAAGCTCAAATTGGAGGAGGCAATCGACATCACAGTACAGTATTATTTTGGGAACATAAAACACTGCGTTGCTTTATGTTCCTCAAATAAGTCAATGATATAGTGTTAAGCCACAAACCAAAGTAACATAATGCCAATGAGCTTTGTACATTTTAGAGTACTTGCATTGCTCTCTAAATCAGTTGGAAAGAAAAAGTATTATCTCATAAGTACTACATGTAAAAATAATAAGTATATGAACACAATTAAAAGTGTGGATGCTTAAGAAATCTAAAAAAAAAAGACTGGAAGATTAACCCAGACACCTTACTTCTACTAATGTTTCCTGACGTTTGTTCAGGTATTTATGTGTAGTTTAAGTGACTGTATCACTACACAGCTGTGTATGCCACAGTTTTGTCAACACTGATTCTAGCTAAGTTTGTTACAACACTTAAGGCAGCTCTAAAGAGGTTTAAATGTTTACAGTCAGAATGAAATGAAAATAGATGAGGCTTTTAATGATCTTGTATTAAAAGAAAACCTGATGACTGTTAATCTTCCAGCTGATGTCACAGTCACCTGTTTTCTCTTCATCACATTGGTCAAAGTTAATTCTGCCTCTAGCAGAGAAAATACAACGTAGCCTCCACACTTTGGCAAAGAAGAAAAAAAACCTAGATTGTCCAAAAGGAAAACCATGTAAATCACTTCTAATTTGGACCAAGTCTTACCTCTAAAACGTTCATGCAGATCTGTCCACAACCTTTTAGAAAACATTTTTTCTTTGTCTGTTACCTTAACAGTTATATGAGCAGACACTACAACCTAGGAGGCATGTCTGTCCTGCAGAGCCTTAAATGGACTGTGGATCAATAACATTTTTTAGTTTAAGTTGATGCACAAACATCAACCACAATGCTGAAGTTGACAAAAAGGACAGTGGCCACACACTGACATCTGACATACACCACCTGCTGAACTGAGCTGTGATGTCATGTTACTGAGCTGTGTATATAGATATATATATATATACTGTTCAACAGTAATGGGATTCCTCTGTCTGTTGTTTTTTTCTGCTTGACAGTGTGGTTTTACTTTGGATTGGTGGGATCTTTCATCTTCATTCTAATTCAGCTTATCCTCCTCATCGACTTTGCACACTCCTGGAACAAGATCTGGGTAGAAAATGCTGAGGAAACTGGCAACAAATGCTGGTTTGCAGGTGAAGCTAATACTATCATGTTGACACTAATATATCTACAGCTGCTCATGGCGTCACTGAGCTACTATCTAAAGATTGTACATGTTCAGGTGTCAGTACAGTGACTGCAGAATAAAACTTTCAATCAGCTGCTTTAATTTAACATTTTTTATTTTTGGAATTTATCTCATAGACCAAATCTCTAAAATTGTGACATTCTTAATTTAGATTATTAAACTTTGCCTTTGAATTTATTGTCTGATTTATTTAATAAATTTTACTCCGTGTTCTTGTAAATTGCAGGACTGCTGTCTTTCACTGTCCTCCACTATGCACTGGCTTTCACTGCTGTGATTCTTTTCTACATTTACTACACACAGACGGACGACTGCACAGAGCACAAAGTCTTCATCAGCCTCAACCTTATCTTCTGCATCATCATCTCCATCGTCTCCATTCTACCAAAGATTCAGGTACAATGTTGTATGGTGTTAAACACTGCAGGTGATGCCACTTTAATAACCAGTAATCTAAGTTTTTGTTTCAAAGAAGGTAAATTTCTATCAACACATTTTCCTTTGTTATATTTTGCCCTATACAATGACTGCATTTTGTCCTGTTGATTACAGAAAGTACAGCTTCACTCCGGTCTGCTCCAGGCTTCGCTCATCTCTCTTTACACCATGTACGTGACTTGGTCTGCAATGACCAACAATCCAAGTGAGTTTCTGTCTGACTCTATTCCTGTTCCATAACTTTGGGTAGCATATTAAGATGTGATTATGCTCACTGTTTCCTTTCAATATATGAAACTGCTGCAGCTTCTTGATCATAGAGGTGAGTTTAAACTGGCACAGCGCAGGAACCAATAGCTGATGTAGCTCATTTTAGCGCAGTTACCTTGTTTCTTTTGTGTGATCGGCCTTGTCCCAGGTGGATAACAGCTATGAGTAGTATTGCAGTGAATGTATGGATAGTGCTCTTCAATCCATGTACACCTAGTGCTGGTAACTTATATTGTTGCCTTACTGACTCTGTTGCTTTATTTAGTGAGTACTCTTTTTTTTTTTTTTTTTTTTTTTTTTTTTTTTTGTCTTTAAGCAGCTAGCCACTGTTTCTTCCCATCTGCAGTCAGCGCACGAGATGTTTACCTTTGCCCCCCACCCACACTAAAAATGAAACGCACATTTGCAAAGCTGCCAAAGGCTAATTCTGCCCTGGTTCATATAGATTAATGTCTCTTAATGAAGGCTAGACAAAACATTAAAAAAGTTATTTAAAAATTAAGCTGGACACTTTAATGCGTTATTGCTTTATTGCATTAATTAATTAACCCTGACAGTTATTTTATCACCTAAAGTCTGTTGCTTACTGGTTCTGGATACACAGACAAACTACAGGTCACAGGAAGGGGGTACTGGCTGGGAATGGCCGATTTTTAAGTTTTAAAAAGTTGTTAAATAACTTTTTTACAGGTTAAACACATCATCACGTTGTTATTGATCAGATGTCACTCTAAAGTTGTTATTTTTTAAGTTAACTTTATTTGTCAGTGCATATCTTACGTAACACACCAAAATTTGTCCTCTATTTTTAACTCATCACTAGTTACACTAGAAGCAGTAAGCTGCCGGATTCCGGCGCCCGAGGAGCGGTTGGGGGTTAAGGGCCCTTCTTGGGGACCCACAGTGGTTTTTACCTTAGTTATCTCCTGCTTATATGCCATAGCGTGAATTTTAAGAGAAAATGTCAAATTGTAGATTACCTAAACATTTGCACAAATTTTATATCTTTATCTTAATTTTTCTCTTGAAACTTTACTTCCTCCCACACAAGATTTTATTGCTGAGATTGTAATCCTGCTTTCTGTCTGTTCCAGCAGGAAAACACCCGATGACTGAAATTCCCTGATGACATTGTTTCCGCTGTGTTTAGAAAGAAAGCAGCTTCACACAGCTTTAAATTCATTCTACTTGTTACCTTTTAACAAATAAGCCCTTAATTTTTCATCCTACTTTGTCCTATATATTTAATTTTATTACATTGTTTATTTTATGAAACATTTCAATAGCTAGTTTGTGATACTTTTTATTTTAGAGTTTTTAATAAGCCAGTTTTGAATTGTCATTGAAATTTGTCTGTAACAATGTGATTGATTGCGATTACAAATTTAAAGATTTCAATCAGCTATTTCAAAGCAATGGAAATAAAATTGAAAACATCTTTATTTTGTTACTTCATAATAGGATGTTCTTGATGTCTTCCGTCTCTAAGCTGCATTAAGTCTTTTAGACTATCAGTCAAAATTGAATTGAAATGATTCATGTTCGTGCCATGTGTAAACAGGCTCACTTTATCATTTTGCATTTTTCTAGCCTTTTATAATTTGTCACATTTCTAATAGAGTGTGTGTTTGTTTGTGTGTGTATTATCTACGTGTTCTAGATCGCAAGTGTAACCCCAGCTTGTTGAGTCTGGTCTCAAACGTCAGTACCACTGAAATATCTGGCAACAGCCCTCCAGGGCCGGTGCAGTGGTGGGATGCTCAGGGCATTGTTGGTTTGATCATTTTCCTCTTCTGCACCCTCTATGCCAGGTAGGTTTACCATAACACATGCCTCTTGAAGATTTTTTATGTTTTGGTATTGTTTTAAACTTTTTCTAAACTGCATCTTTCTGTTTTTAAGCATCCGCTCGTCCAGCAACGCCCAGGTGAACAAGCTGATGCAGACAGAGGAGGGCAGAGGGTCCAGCGGAGAGGGCGTGGTCGGAGAGGACGGCAAACGCAGGGCTGTTGACAATGAGGAGGAGGCAGTCAGTTACAGCTACTCCTTTTTCCACTTCCACCTCTTTTTGGCCTCCTTGTACATCATGATGACTCTTACAAACTGGTACCAGTGAGTATCTTTCCATGCAAAATAGTGTTAAGGTGATTAGAACAGTGACAGAAAGGGAGAGTCATGTTAAGGAAGTGAAAGTTTAGCATTTGCCTGCCATGAATGAAACCCATTCAGCTGCTTGTAAGGTAGGCAGTTAGAGTGGAGTTTCCCAGTGAACAACTAATAACCGTGGTTGTGCTGCAAGGCTTCCCGTAGGCAAGTCGATTACATTATTTAATGTTAAACATAAGCACGGTGGGTGAGATTAATATGTAAAACAGCCTTTTAGTAATAAAAAAAGAGGAGCTGTAAACCAGAAAGGGCAAATAATTAGACCAAAATGTTTGATGTATACGTTATTACCACAAGTTCTGAGAGATGCAGATTTTTAAATTGTTGTTGCAGTTTCCAGTACGACCACCAGATGGTGTCATGCTTAGTCGTTCTCAGAGCACAGATTAAATGTCCTTTCAGGATAAATCTCACCCACCCCTGTGCTTCTTCTGACCATTTGTGTGTCTTAAAGGAAATTTTTATGAATTTCAGTGCGTGTAGTAGGTTTAGTTGGTGTTAACTAAATTGTACTTGTTCTTTTTTGTTTTCATTCAGACCAGACACCACCACGCAGTCAATGCAGAGCAGTATGCCAGCCGTGTGGGTGAAGATGAGTTCTAGCTGGCTGGGTCTCGGGCTCTACCTGTGGACCCTCATAGCACCTCTTATCTTCCCTGGCAGGGATTTCAGCTGAGCATGCCATGGCTTCAGATTGTGTGGGGCTTTTTCTTTGGAGGTGGTGAGGGTTGCCTTGTGCGTTGTGTATTTGGTGATTTGAAGGATACTAAAAAAGGATCTGGAAAGGATATTTTTTAGATTTAATTTCTTTTTGTTCCTCTTAAAAAATTTATTGCCTGTCCTATTTTTGTGTTTGTGTTGTTTTACTGCGCTATGCTGGGTTATTCAGTACAATAATCATTACCTGAGTTCAGAAGGTATACTAATTATATTTAGTCTTTTTTTATATATATAAAAATTACAGCCATATGGAGTTGTTTTATCTGCCAATGACTTAAATTGATAGGCTGCCCTTCCACCTTATGTTGTGTGCTTTTATGAGCTCCTATATCTTTGTGCTGAATTTTAGCTATTGTACTGACACGAAGACACCACAACAAGGCACTTTTACGGTACTTCAGAAGTTTTATTTACAGATTTCCTTTTAAAGGCCTTTCTTATCAGACCTCACTGATTGGCCATGTCTCTACTCCTCTGCTGCATGGGGGCAACAAGGGAAACCCTGCTTAGGAACCTCAGAGTGAGGTGAGTGCAAGAGTTAGATAAGGCTTGTAAGGCACGCCCTACAGACCATAACAAGGTTTCCCTGGTGCTGCTAGCCTGTATGCATTACCACCTTTAGCCAGAGTCATAACTTACAGCCACTCTAATCTCAGCTCTTCCTTGTCTGCTCCAGTTTAAGACAATTTATACCCGGTGCTATGCTTTTCCATGTCAGTCTGTGTTCAGCATTGGACAGCCACGGGCAACTATCTTTACCTTTATTTAGCGGTGTGTTTGCGGCAGAAAGACTTGTATTGATCCACAGCACCTTGTAGTGTCTAGCTGTAAGGCTCCAGGGCTGATAGTATGAACACCTCACCATCTGGGTTTTCAATTAATGCCATTATTTCCAGAGTTTGTCAAGTTACTGAAAATAAGGGATTTGTTGTTTAAATTTTGGACTATACAAAAGAATAATCATGCATTTCAGAAATGAAAATTGCTGTTAAAATGTGTAAACTTTCATGGTAATTTGATGGTTGTGATGGTGGTAACAGTACTTATGCATTATATAGTAGTTACCTCAATTTCAATAAGGTTGGAATGAGAATAAGTTCAGTATTTTGCACATTTCACAAGACAGTTTTTTGCTACAATCCTGAGAATGTTGTCTTTTTCACCTTTTTTTTTCAAATATTTCAAGCAGCACTTATTAGTCAAATATCCTGTTGCTATGGAAACATGAATATTGTCAGTGGAGTTTTTCAAACTTTGTTTTTTATTCATTGTGCATGTTATTCTTGAAATGCTTTTTATTTAGGCTAAATATCCATGGTTAAATCATAATTATTTTTATTTCATAATACTATTAAGTGCCTTTGTGTAGTCCTGCATTTCAGAAAGAATATGTCACTAATGCAGATGTTCTTATTTGCCTTGCTTTACATCATGGTGAGTCATTGCATGTCTCACGGTATTGGACTTTGACATGAATCAATATTGTAATGTATAAGCACACCTTTTTAATAAAGGCGGGGAGTTTGTCTTACTTTGTTTTTATGGAGCGTCAGTTTAAGGTTTACTGTGTTTTCTGTTCAACGAATCTCTACTCAACAGTGTAAAAACAAATGTATGAAAAAAACATGAAGCATGTGACTCTTCTTTACACTTGAGGATTGAACTAATATACGCAGTTATTATGGTAGAAACATGATTTGGACATTCTGAGTATAACGTACCCGCATCTTCACCTGGTCAACACAGTGCAGGACATGTTTGTGTATCACTTAATAGAGTTCAGTTATATGACCCATCATTTTTAGAGACTAGGGAGGAGCAAACAGGCACATCACAGTATGTTCTGTACTTGAGGGGGGGTGTACTTGTCGTATAGAGGCACCTCAAAAACAAGCCAACCGTTGGTTATCTCACCTTTGCTAATTGTTCACTTCTATGTCTGTGACGGATAGCCAAAGCTAAACTGAGAAGGCATGATGTCCACTGTATGAAAGGTTTCATTGTGTTTAACACCTTTTCCACAGGTTTAGGTTAAAGCAGTAAATGTTTGGCCCGTTCTCTCTGCTGGTACAGAGGCAGGGCTGCCGGTGCCAGCGCTTGCAGCCTCTGCTATGTTATTTCCTTCATGCCTGGGTGGTAGACTGGGCATGTTAGTTTTGGCTGGTACAGCCACACAGTCCAGTTGGCACTGCATGGAAATGTTCAGGACACAGTACCTCCTATGGACTTGCACCCTCCCATGACGCCACCCCTCGCTCAGCCTATCCATGCCACTCCTGTGCTGATGTTTGTCACAGTCTTTCCTTACAATGGTGTATAGGACATAGAAATCCTGAATAATAGAAACTTGGAGAAACATTTTTACTTTTGGAAGAGGCTGGATTCTCGTGAGATTCAAGAGATCTTACGTTTCTGTGAAACAAACCATCTGGTGTGTCAAATTAAAAGCATTAGTCACGTTTCAGGTTGTGCCTGCACGTATGACAGTTCTAATTTACACTTAATTTTTTGCCCCTGCTTTGTACTATACTGGTAGTAGCATGTACATATAAATGTTGTATTTTGCATTGCCAGTCACCATCAGGAATCATTATGTAAAGTTTGATTAGTCTCTCTGTCACTGCTGACAAATTAGGAATATAAAGCTGCATGATCATACATTTTGAGTAAACTAGTTCTTATGAGTGTATCAACACATGGAAACTACACAGCTAGGTTTATCTAACCTGATCTAAAAAATGCATAAGGGAATTTGCTCATCTTATATTCAATATCCACCAGCAAACAAACATGACGAGTTAAAAAACAATAACTAGATACCAATTATATTTAGCCAATCTGAGTTGAGAGAAATAAATACAGTGACTTTTAAGCAATAATGCGATTAAATTACAGCCCGAATATAATGGAGACATATTGCAGGTTAGAGTTCCTATTAACTCTTGACAGCAATGTGCATCACACCAGCCTGACACAGACTTCACCTCATGGATCATGTACATGGAACATGAGCCACATCGAGTCTTGTGCAGACATTGTCCAACACTCCCAGGCATTTGTAGTAAACGATATAAAATGACTGATGGACATGATGCAACTCCTCAACAGGAGCAGGCATGCAACATCTCTTCCAAATCTTCAATGTCTTTTTTTTCTTATTTTTGTTTTCTTTTTTAAAAAAAATGTTTACTTTTTAAAGCCAAGCAAAACTCATGTAAAAGTACTCTTACTTTTCATTGATTTCAGCAATTATAGTGCAAAATTCCCAGACTAAGTTTTTTTAATTTTTTTTTTCACTACTACCTAGTCTCACAATTCACGAAACACAGTTCAAGACACATTATAGACTTCAATGCTTTGTTTTCACTTTGCTTGCCTGTATGTCCACATCTTGTTCACCAGAAACCGAAATGTTACACCAATTTGTGTGCTAAAAGCCTTATGGTGGTCATGGTGGGGAATTTGTGCCATTTGGAATTATGATTTTTTTCTTGATAGCATGTTTTTAGGCTAAATTTAGGTGAATTTCAATCTCAGTGAGATTAGATGCATCTCTCAGCCTTATTATGGCAACCTCAACTATCATTTGAAACATGCAGTGCATTGCATATACACAGAGTTTAACCTAACTTTAACACAGACTTAGGTTTGGATTTAAACTTTTTACAGTTAGCACAGGGGATGAGTTTAAGCAGTCCCAATCCAGTTTCTCCAGAAAATTTACAGTCTAGGTGTATTAGTTCCATCTGAAACACAACAGCAATTGAACACAGCCAACAGCATCAGAGAACAAATTATAAAAAGTGTAATAAATCTCCCTTTTTTTTCCCGTCATCATCAGGTGTACAAATGTGAACTCAGTTTTTCTCCTAGGATAGATTTAATACACTCTCCATCTTTGGCCATTAGCTCCAGTGTCATAAATCCCACCTTTATTTCCTCTGTTATCATCAGATGCAATTTGTTGCTGTAATAGGAGATCAAAGGCTGTAATGTGCTGATTATGAGCCACTTAGTGTAGCCGTGCAGCAACGCTTGGTTAGGCATCCTGGGATTTTTAATTGTAGATTGACTGAGACAATTGTTATCACTTGCAGTGTTTGCCCCGGCCTTAATCTCCATTTCCATTTTCCCACATTAGCTGAGAAATGTCATCATTATCTGCATTTTGCATTCACTTGTCGAGACTGAAGTCATTCTCAAGTGTTGTAAAAATAGATCAACTCAACATTTCAACTTTGTTTCTGGGTTTATTATAGCAATTAATGAAGTGTGACTTTTACAACTGATGCTAATGCTGCTGATGCTTTAGGTATGCATTGTTTTGTGAAAGGATTATGCATCCCTGACCACCTCTTTGGCAGAATAACTGGAAATGTCTGTCTGAGGTGTAATTGGGTTTTAAAACTTGAACCCAGGCCCATTAAATTATATTCTGCATGCAGGGGAGCTAATTGAGTTTGAGCCCTGCTGGCATACTGCATGTTCACTGGAAACATTCACCCAACATTAAGCCCCAATTAGGCTTTTCATGATGGGAAACCTGTTGCTGGAAGAGGGGGAAGTAAAGATGCTGATGCTTTATGGACTAATTGTGCAGTTTCTCTGGAATAGCAAGAAGGTTCAGCATCTCTTTTTCTAATGAATTAATGAACTTGTGCCCTTGTCCATTTAGTGTATGCAGTCTGCAATGTGAAGCAGCCACTTTGTTCTAAGCTGAGAGAGGAAAAGTCTGAAAGTCTAAGGGTGTTTGTGTGTATGTATGTGTGTCTAGAGCCCTCCAGTGCGCATGCTCTCCCTCAGCTCAGAGGAGCAGCTAATGCAGTTATATAACAGTCAGTGAGGCAGACGTCTGCTGTGAGCCAAATGCCAGGCCAGTCTGGTTACATAAGCCTTTCAGAGTCATATTGTAGCAGCACGGAGCGCTCACACCACAGTGTGGCCCTACACTCCTTGCTCTGTCTCCTGCTCCGTCTCTCACTTCCTCCCACTGTCTTTCTTTGCTCTTCTACCCTCTCCTCTTTTTCCACACCTCTACCCTCCCCTCCCACTTTTCCTTTCCTCTCCTTCCCTTTCCTCTTTGCTGCAGTGCTGCCCTCTCAACACCTAAAACAAAGAGTTAGAGTGCTGGATGTGGACGCAACAACAGTTTGGGAAATATAACGACCCTAGAGCAGGACTGGTCACCACATGCATAAGTTTTATTCTGCATCTGGCTTTCCACTGCTGCACAGCACAACGTGTTTGTATTCAGTTAGATTGATGTTTTCCAATCTCTCTATGATTATTTTGACAGCAGGTTCATTCCACCATGGGTTATCTGCGCACCTTAAGGGTTAAATCATGTGAAAAGATTAGGTGTGCTGGCACTTATTACCACCTGTGCTCTCTGATGTTTACTGGCCTTTATGTGTCCATTTGATCTCCATAGCATCCAGGCTTGCCGCAGTCAGGACTGCATTACCTGGTGACCCTTACTGAACCTGACCTGCATCACTCCACTCATGGTCCCTCAGGTATGAGGTCAGAGAAGCAAGATCAGCAGAGGTACAAAACATTGCATAAGTCCCTGTTGTCTTTAACAGCATACAATCATCTAGGAGAGTTGTTCTGTAATTCTTAAAAAGTGTAATGTTTATCGGCGTATTAAATGTGTGACATCTGTCAGCACTGCAAGATGCCAAAACAACAACAAAAAAAATAAATAAAACAAATAAAACTAGCCTAATAGCCTTGAATTAATAACACATTTTAAGAGTGACAGCTCAGAGTGCATGACCAGCCTAATTTTGTCTCACTGCACGAGTTTGCCCAGCTAATTACAATTAATAGCGTCAACCAGGAAGTGATCCTTTTAACCAATAGTGTCCTCTGCTACCTCGTGGTTATTCATGAAGGGCGCCAGCCCACTGGTGGAGGCTGACAGGAGGGCGGTGCCCGTCGGACCTGCCGTGGCGGGGTGGTGCGGGGACGCGGAGTGTGTTTTGCGTAGGGCGAGATGTTGTTTTGTTGTGGCGATCAGTTGAATGTGGCATCGCTGTCCGGTCTGACACAACAGTGGGAAGCACACCGACTCCCCGCGGCTCTCCCTCCACAGCAACGCGGGCGCAGAGCTGCTGTATCCAGTGCATCTCAATCCAGGAAATGCGGACTTCTGGCCCTTTCGCTACGGGATAAATGGCTGCAGCGAACATACTGTAGCACGCTGGTAAATATTAACCTTAATGTTCTTGCCTGTTTTGTGACTTGGTTTCGGTTGTCAGAGAGGAGGGGTACAGCGTGAAGTTGCGAGCAGACCCCGCGCGTGCCTTCACAGCATGATTGTGTCTCTAAGTTGACTTTGTCTGGATTTAGGCTACGTGTTGTTTTAATGACTGGTTAAATATGTGTTGCATGAAGCGGACCTCGGCAACATTCAGTTCGGAGGGATTCAGCCACAGTCGCGCACCAACTACAACCCTGGCAGCTGTGTAGTAGCAGGGGGGCGCTGCTTACAGCTGACGGTCTCATCTGTACCTTCACTCACCCCGATTGTCTTTAATACTGAGCAGATAAAGAGAACTGTGGGAGGAGAAGAAAATGTTCAGCCTGTGGAGTTGTTTGTAAAGGGATGCACCTTCACTTGCATGATGTTTAGAGGATGACATCATGCTTTTGTACTTTGTTGATCAGCTGATCTATGAGACATGGGTTGAGATGACCGATACAGGTTTGTTTAGGCGCCTGTTCAAATTATTATTTACTTTTATGGCGAGACTTTCGACGCAGGACTTACCTTTATACAGCGAGGACATGCGGTATTAATGTAAAGACTATTACGGAAAAAGTGGCTGACTGTGTAACAATTGTTTGACTAGTTTATTATGCAAATGAACCTAGGAAGTAACTGTTTTCAGCCAAGTTTTGAGCCTTGTTTTTAGATTTTGACAAATAAAAAAAACAAAAACAAAATTTGCCCCTTAAACTTTACCAGATTTGGAATTAATTAGAGCCAGGTGTTTTCCATCAGTGGGTGTCAATAGGGTCTGAGTGGGGGCTGTGTTTCACACTGTCTGAACTTCATGATGCATGTCTGGTAGTTTATCAGGAAGCAAACAAAGCAGGTTTCTTAGAAATTAGTTGCTGATGTTCATCAGACTGGGAATGATAGCACAACCCATCTCCAGAGTTTGAACAGTGTTGTAGTCAGATTTTGTGCAAACTGATTAATTGCAAGGCTAACGTTATTCTCCTTAGGTGTAGTTGAGCAGGAAGCATCACTCACTGAGCAAGACATTTTTTATGTGAGGTCATAAAGGAGTTTGGGGTAACTTGTGGGTAGCTAAAGGCCTCTATTATGTTGACTGATGTAGATGAGTTCACTATCAAGCAAACACTGAACAACAATGGTGTGCATGGCAAGGCTGCAAAGAGTTCTCCAAGAAGAAAAGTGCAGCCCAGTTTGTCAAAAAATGATCTCAACAAGGCAGAATAGTGAACATGATAGATGAGACAAAAGTAGACCTTACTGGGTTAAAATAAAAACTTTTGTGTTTCTATAAGAATCACGTTCCCAAAATTATTCTTCTTGGTTTTGACTTGTTTGTGGTTTTGACTGAGCAAGGAAAATTCACCATCGTGTGTTTGTGAAAAATTATATTCCAGCTATTGATCTTAATCTACATAAGACAATATTCTGATTGAGTTTACCCAAATTAACTGTAGGATATTCCTGTCATATTTCCATTTACATGTATAGTTAGTGATTTGCGCTCACATTCTGTGCAATATTTACACCCATCTGAAGTTTTAACATTTGGATCCCTCAAAACACAGATTTCTTTTCACCCGAGTTGTGTGTCTTGTTTTTACCTGCAACCATCCTGTTATTGTTAGTACTGACTTTGCCAGTGTTGCCAAATCTTGTAACAAAAACAGACAAACCAATCAATGAAAACAAGCCAAAAAAAAGCAACTGGGTTCTGAAAAAGAAGATGCCCAGAGTTGCTTACAATAAGCATACTGTAATTCAGAGCTGAGGGCACATGTTGTCATGAAGATGCAGTGAAAAATATGGTAGGATGTAGTAGTTCAATTAACTTGCACTTCATGATGCAACCAAGATCAGAATACTACCTTATTTCAATAATTGGAATGTAATCTTTTTTGGGTTATAGGCATCAAATAGTAGTTTTTATGGCACTGTTTTACTCAAGAGTAGGATATTATTAAAATATTATCCCATGCGCAAATGTAGCTATTGATTAGGGGACATGTATATCAGGTGTATAATGGAGCAGTGCGTTATAAAGCAAACTTTCGAGAACAGGTAAAGAAACTTAAAGTTAATATTTTGGAATGGATTAGTTCAAGTTTTGACCTTAATTCATTACAAATTAAATAAAAATCCAATAGCGGTAATGCTGCAGTATCGGTTCCTATTTCTAGATCAGTGCTGTAACTTTCAGCTAATAAAAAACAAACAAACAAAAAAAAAAAATGTAGTGGTGAAAGGGGATAAATCGAGAGAAGCCAATATGTAATTATTTCTTATTGAATCAGCACAAAGTGGCAGCCTTACAGTGCTGCTCTGGCCTGGGTCAGGACCACTTGTGATGCTGTTAGAAGAAAGGCACCAGCTCAGCAGGCATCCGAGGAGAGCACTTCTCCATTTCCTTGAAAATGTCCCAAATTGTTTGACACCATGAAGCATTTGATCCATGAAAAGTGCCCGCTCTTGGGGATTGCTGCCATATTTAGTTTTAATAGAAGGCGAGTAAAAGCTGCATGTTTGGCTTACAAACCAGCTAAACTGATAGGGGGTGGCTCGTTAAGATTAATTAAGTTTTAATGCTGTAAGTAAATGTGCTATTATCCGTATAGAACCTGTTTTTATACCAGTCAACAGCTTAACAGTGCCAGTTCATTACAAAAAGCTTTGGCATTCAGTATTGTTGCTTTAGCATTGCGCAACCATTTTGCTCAGATACAAAATAAGCAAAGCATAAGTCTGTCACCACCAACACTAACTACTGAAACACATCAGTCATTTAACCAGACATGTTTGTGTGTGGCAGTCCACATGGAAACAGGTCATTTGTTGCAAATTCTCAGAGAACATCTTTAACCTTCGCACATACTCACCTGGAATACACACGCTGCTTTCCCAACCCCTTACACACGAGTTATTTTTGGAAGTGGAGACTTGTTGATTTAAATTAAAAGAATTCAATCAGCAGGAAGGAGGCTGTGTGGATTTGCTTAGACCTTCAGACACAACTTCCACAGATGACAAAATGTGATAACCAGAGCAACAGTGGAGTAAAGTATCCACGGCTCATCTGCTTTTTTTTTTTTTACTTGGTTTTAAACTTTCTAGGTGTTACAAGGACGGTGTGACTCATTCAGAAAAAGGTAGCATTCTGCCATGATTCATGATTGATTTTTAGTGCAGCATAATAGACAAAGAAATAACTGGCATGATTGAACAAGTTTTGGTTTCTTTTGAAGAGGGTTGGTGAGAAAGATGGCACTCTTATGAGAGAAACCAAACAGTGACACACACCCAAGCTGTGAAATCCTGGGGGCTGGTGGACACAACCTCTTCATGTCCCTGCTGCTGGTCATTAATCCTGTTCTCTGAAGCACCACGGAAGAATAGGCCTAGTGTAGTTCTGCGGGACCAGACTGAACCAGCAACAGGACCTTGGACACACATTTAGACAAACACACACAGTGCAAATTGGAGGCCTGGAGTACCATTCTGGCAACTTAACAAATGTCCCACTAGCTTGATCATTTTATTCTTGACATTCAGTTGCATTCTACTATACTTTGAATAGATCTTTTATTAAGTCATTTTCTTTGTTATTTGGTATTGTGGTCTTGTTTGTAGTCAGTAGTTTTGCATTGGAATCAACTGGGTCAGTGTGTGTGTGTGTGGCCTCTTGCTCTGCTTAGTGTTTTGGCTGGCCCTTCAAATGGAGATAAAGTTTCCCTACATTTGCCAGGGACCATAGTGCGGCTGCTTGGTCCTCTCTTATGTGTATTCGCTTATATTATGTAATAATAGATGCAAATGATGATGTATATGTACAATGAGGCAGGCAGCACAGGTTCTACAGGAAGAGAGCACAAGAAAGGGGATTACTCATTCAAAAACTCCCCTATTAAGAGTTAATCATTACCTACTCCTTCATAGTCAGTAGGCAAGAGGAATGTTAGCAGGTTTGCTATTTGTGATGGCAATCCTCCCTCCACCGACTTTGCATCACGCCATATATTGTGCCATTCTTACCCAATTTATATTGTGCATTGTTCTTGTCTGTACATCTGATTAATTCTGTGTTTTTTCCCCTTATATCAGCATTAAGGGCATTTCCTTTGGTATGTGCTCAGATTCCACATTTGCCAGTGTTGTGCAATAGTCATTGTTGTGCTGTGATTGTAAGCTTCTGTGCTGTACACCACAGGTATGTCTAAAAAAGGCTGGGTCACGATATCACTGGTGAGATTTGTGTAACACTGGGGAGAGGCTGATAACATGAAAAAAAAAGTGAAAATTAAAACGCACACAGTGTTGTAGTGTTCCAGTTACTGGATATTTGAATTTTAATATAATAAATAATTCAATCTTAGCTTTAGGAGGTTATCCACATATCAGTAAGGCTGTGGTTTGCGTTGAAAGATTACATGCTTCGTGCTTGTATTGATCGATGATGCAATGAAGATATTATTTTTCCCATGTAGATATCACTGCCTCCTCTACATCTCGCATTTTCCCCCATGATCCCATAACACCCCTCTGTCCACACCCTCAGCACACAATGCTTCTGCATAGATTACAATCTCCAGATGTCTCTATACTACAGTAATCTACCCTCATTAACCAAACACCTGCAGAGATTACTGGTGTTTACTTCTTATTTAATTCCTCCCAAAATTCTTTTGCTGTATCGTGCTTAAAGACATGTATCAGTACTGTCTTTTAGGTGTTGCATGATGGTGTGCATTTATATAAGGAGAAGAAGAAGCGTTATCAAATGATTCTTACTAACTTTTCTAATTATATGTGCTCCTTATACAATTTTTTCCCAGTCTTTTAAGAACCAATACCTTTCCTGTTATGAACTTTGTCTCAGCATGTAAGGCATCCCTGCAGTAACTGTAAGTGAGGATTGGAGGGGCTTTCTGCTCTGTGGGAGGGGAAGATGTTTTTTTTTTTTTGGGGGGGGGGCAACTCCTAAATCTGCCGTGGATCTGTCAAGCAAATCAAGGCAGAAGGCGATGCTCCCCCACAGTCCTCCCGAGCCATGCTCCTGTCACTGAAGAGGAGAGGCTGAACTAACCCGCAGACCCCCTCCTTCAGATGTACTCTTCAAAAGCCCCAATAAATCTGTGGAGCATTCTTCACTTGAATCCAGATATGTTTTGTCTGTCTCATGGTGCTGTCAGTCTGCTGTGTGCCATGTTCAGCCTTGAGGAACGCTCTCTTACCTGCGGTGCCTTCGTGCTATGAAATGTGCTGGCTTGTAGGGAGCTCTGGGGCTCTTTTTATGCTTTGGACCATGCACTGCAGTAAGAGCCAATGTATAAGTGCTGCCATTGAATAATATGGCATGTCTACTATATAAAAAGAGGTTTACATCTGTGCTGTGGGTTACTCAAGTGCATTTGTATTTGTAATGTACCACCCAGTTACTGTAGGCACGCCGTGCTTTACCATTGTCAGGTAAGGTCACGGAAAGAACACCTCTTTTTATATGCTGTTAATTATGCAGGAGTGTGGTCGACTGCCATCAGTTGAGAAGGTCATTTTTTTCCTCACCCCTGTTAAAGAAAACAAAACTAAACATAAATTGGTCTTTGAGTTTTGAGTTAGTGCACAATTGTTAGTTTTTGTTGTGGTTTCGCTATACTTTTGATTCTGTCTTGACATTCTGTGTGAAGTTAAAACTGCCTTTGGAAGGCTCCTGGTTCTGCACTTGTCTACCATTTGATCTAAGTTCCCATTGCAAAGGAAGGTGTATTTAAAACATGATGATGCACACTCCACATTTTATATAATATATACTGTTTATTTGGGCTAGATTTTTGCTGATGCCTCCATATGGCAGCCCCTCAGCGAGGGCGTCTTTCACCTAATTGAAGGTCAATATTTGCAGGAGCATTCCTGCAAACAACTTTCCTGCAGAGGCTCAGGCTGGACAGAAGACAGGCTGCCACTGTACTTGAAGAAAAGTCATATTCTCAATTAACATTGACATGCATATTGTGTCTCTGCAGTATTTTTATAGTTTTTAGCATTTTAGTATTTTTATACCCAAACTGTGCCAAAGTGTGCCACATTGGTGTTTTACTTCTTGGAAGGGAATCTGGCTACAAAATACGGTGTACATACAATTCACAAATTGGCCCTGGCTTTTAGCCATTATATTATAATTTCCTACCACTGTGCTCAGTGTATTATATAATCAGTGTTAGCGGTTAGCATTAGCATCGCTGCTAGTTCAGAACTGGATATAACTACATCACTGTGTTTACTTGAGACCTTCTAAGAGGTTGTATTTATTTTTGGGGGGCCTCTTAAATTCTTTGCTAATTCTTTCTGAGAATCATTCCCCAGCAATACAGACTGTAAGCAGCGGCGTGCTGTGCAAAGTTTAGGACATCTCTGAATAATTCAGGTTGTTTCAATAAAATCAAACAAATAAGACATTTTTTATTTTTTGTTCTTTTAGCATCTT
>JBAMHW010000006.1:19445844-19456404 GCA_037177495.1 Rhadinocentrus ornatus
CCCCCTTTTTTTTTTCGTGTGGAAAAAGGGGTGAACTGAGCTTTTTTCCCTTTTTCCACTTTTTTGAGTCTTTTCCCCCCCTTTTTGAAAAAAAAAAAAAAAAAAAAAAAAAAAAAAACGAACCAAAATTTTATCCTTTTAAAAGTCAGAGCAGTCTATAAGTCAGCTAGAGGGATATATACTGATGGGTTTATATTCATGCTCTATATAATGAATGTAAATCTAAGTTGAACTGGAGAGTGGCTGTAAGGATGGCAGCATGGTCCTTTTAAGTGTTTGCTTAGCCACTGTAGCCAATACTGAAATATGTCAAAATTAATTTTGTGGTGTTAGAAACTATTTAGCCAAAGATGAATGATTAAAACAGCTGTCTGAAATCAGGTTTCAAAAATCATGTGAAAGTTAGCCGTGTTTGTTCTCTGGGATGAACTGCCCTAACCTGGCAAACAACAGAGCTTTAACCAAAACTATGACTGCATGCTATTAGGAAAACAATATGCAGAATATTTGTGACTATTGCAATAATAGTATGAACAAACACTCAAGTAGTATATGATGGTAAACTTAGATATATTTAGGCTATTCTATTATTTCACCTGCGCATACTAGTTAATTGTAGAACATGAACAAAACCTTCCTCTAAGAGGAATGTAGCCCACATGAACATGGCTGCACTTGTTCTACTGTTTTATGTTTGAATACTATCTGTGAAACATGTTTAAGGCTACTATTTAATGCTGTACAAGTAGTCTTCTGTGGTATTGATATTGTACATATTGATATTGTGAATAAAATAGCATTTTGATGTATTGCGCAGCCTGAACAACCCCTCTAAATAGCATTAATGTGAAATCATAAATGCATACTGGATAAAAAATATTTGAGTTACCTTGTAAATATGGGGGAAGTTTCCAAGAATTTTAAACTATACACAGCATGTATCTTTGGCCATGTTTGGTCCCTACAAAAGACAGTATGACTTCATGCACCACACATCATTATAACAGGAAGTGGTTTGAGGGGATGCACATACTTTGGATCACAAAATGTGCAGAGAGGGAGCTGGCATGGTTTAGTTATAAATATTTTAAAGTTGTCTGTTTTTAAAATGAAACATATAAATAAACATAAAGAAATAAGCATGCACAGGCTCTTTATTACCAAACAGATATTCTGTGATGACAAAAAAATCCACATCTATAAAGTCTGCTTTGACCAGAACATATAACAATCAGATGCTGATGAACGTTTAAAGTTAGTATGCATTGAAATTTATGCATATTTGTTTATGCTCATGTCTGAGTGAAGTTGAGATCTGTTAATTATCCTTTGCATAGTGGTTTTTTACACCTACAGAGACTTGCCAGACCACAATGAGCTAAATGAAAACTGGGGGCTGGCAAGACAACATCTGCCAAGGCTCAAGTTCTGTGAATTCACTGGTATATATGCTGGTGTGGGTTTAAGTAAGTTTGTGTCTATACAGCATAAACGGTAAGTGTGTGTACCTGGCCATAAACTTAGTTTATGGTGTTTAATGTGGAACTTGTTTTTAAACACTTTTTTTGGCATTTGTTCAGATAATTAAAACTTTTTATGATGTGCACAGTTTGGGTTTTTTTAGTCAGGTTTTTTTTGTATCAGTAATGAAAGTTATCCTGCTTGCAAGACACAAGATTAGATTTCTACTGTCTTTAGATTAGATTTTCCTTCTCAGTTTAGCTGCTTGCTGGAGGGCACATCATGGTATTTGTTTAAATTTTGTGGGCTCAGGCTTATGACTTCCTCATCAGCTTTTCATATGGTCTCTAAATTAGTTTATCAGTTGTCAGTCCATCTGTTGTGAATTAGGTTTGGTCATAGTAGCTGTCCTGCTGTAGGTATTTCATTTTTCCACCTCTTACCTACAGTTTTGCAGTGACAGACTTTTTTTGTACTGGAGACAAGTCTGGCATTAGCAATGATCTTTTCTGGTATCGAATAAGAAACATGTTGGTGTGTTTGTTTTTCCTTCACAATCATCTTGGAGGTTGCCTAAACCATGACGTAGTGTCAGTTTCCTTGCTAAGTAATGCTGGGGGAATGTTTTTATTGGAACCACTGGGTAGGCATGCAGGCGTTAGGAGGCAAATGCTGAGTGCATATTCATTGTAGAGTCTTATCTTTATCAAAAACATCAAAACCATTTTCAGTGTGCAAGTTTCTTGTTTGGAGGTTGTTGTTTACCACAGAAAATAAGCATTTAGCAAGAGAAGAGAGGAATATACCACATAGTCTCAAACAGGAAAATCATACTATGCACTGCTTTTTTGTACCTTTATTCATTTATTTGGTTATTTTAATAATGTTTCCTTTGTTTCCTTTTTTTTAAAGCACTGATCTAATAAGTTTATAGTAATGACAGATTGTTTGACTTAAGTACCTTGATAACATACTTTCTTAAGGCATATTGTAAAAAGCTTTGTGTTTTCTCTTCAAGAACAGATGGAAGAAGGTTGAATCAAAAGTTGCCACAAAAATCTCAAATGAAAAGCGTGTTAACCACACTCACCATCAGTGTTTTCTGTGCCATTAAACCTTCTAGGTAAGAAATGTAAGCATATTTTTATTTTTATGCAGAGTGAAAGCATAGTAATAGTGCATGGACTGCTTGATTTTAATATACTCAATGTTATACATAACATTTAGAGAGCAATCAAAATATATGTTTTCATTATTTTTTTATCCAGCATTCCTTATTTTCCTACTTTTAAACATTTCTACAAATGCAAACATCACTTTGTTTTAGTTTCAGTTCATTTACAGTGCAAAACGAGCATACATGTTATGTGAGGGTTAAAAGAGCCATCCAAGAGATGCACTCGCCAGGCATTGTGCAATCATGAGGCTCACTGGCCAGAAGCAGTAAAATCAAGATTTCAAAGCTATTGAAATTCCTTCCATCAAGAAAAATTAAAACTGTGTCAGAAAATCTGCCCTGGAATGAGTAACTGGGTGTTCCTGTCCTGATTACTGTATCTTCACAAAATACCCAGAAGGAAATGGAGACATGCTTGCTAACGTACAATATTTTATATGACTAATTTAACACTTATTTATTTATTTATTTGTTATATCTGTCTTTTACTGAGGTAGTAAGATTGAAGTAGGCCTCAGACTAGCTGAGGATAGCTGAACTCAGCACAATTGTCTGAGCTTAGCACAAATAATCTGCCTTGTATTTTTTTTTTTTAAACAGATTTAAAAAAAAAAAAGGTTTGAAATGTTAACAGGTCTCATGGTGATTGAATGCAGGGCAGATCCCCTTATTACTAGTCTTTGTATTAAGCTATCCTAACTAAATTATAATAGTAGCATCTTTGCATCTCTCACTGAATCCAGGACTTTCATCCAAGTATCATTAAGAAAATCTAAGCTATCTGATGTGAAGCATCAGTGCTGCTTCACCCCTCCACCACCAGTGTCAAAGCACAGTCCATGGCACCCTGAAGGGATTGGTTGCTATTTATGGTCTTGTCTCTCTATACCCATCTCACATCTACAGCAAACGTCTGCATTCACCTTAACTTGTGGTCTCTTAAATTGTCTAAAAATACTGACGTGTGCCCTTGAAAAATTCTGCATTTTAATTGTAACAGATTTTTCTGTGCAAGTAACTCTCTATAAATGTGCACTGCTTTCCATTAATTTGAACATGTCGAGTCTTGTGTGAATTATCCCTCTGGTGCTTTTTCTGTAGAATTTTGCAAAGGCAATCAGACTAACGCATATGTTTCACTTTCAACATGACACAAGTCTGAACTGCTGCAATCACAAACAGAGAGACACTTGCGTTATGGTGGGTTTATTTGGCTCATGATCAGCTGTTCAGTGGAATTTGACAGATCTCAGTATCCTAACTTTCTTTCTGAATGCATTAACCTAGGACAGTTACCTGAAGCCTCTCATTGCATTTTTATTTATTTTTTTCTTTAATGAGGTAGATGAAGACGTTTGATCCAAGTATTTAAGCTTCAGCTGAAGCTGCTTTGAGTATGTCAATATTTTTTAATTCTCCCATAAATTGCTGTTTGTTTATCACAATGCTGCATGCCTAATATGAATTGTCATCAAATAAAACATGAAGTGAAAAAGCTACTCTGAAACTATAGTGAAATTTAATCCTTATGAATAATGTCTCAAAAGAAAAATAGCACCTTACCAATAAATTTAAACATTTAGACAAATGATATTTTAAGCTGGTTTTGCAAAATACTTACATAACCACTGCACATTTGACATGATGTGAAAAAACTGGGAGGACTTTGTTATTATCCTTCATTTGTGGCAAAAACTGGAAGAGTGACCAGTGTAATCTAATCTAATTTCTAGAAAGAGCTTCAGACACATAGCAAATAGGGTTCAGTAAAGTTAGCGTGCTAACTTAGCTCCTCTGCTTTTTATGCTGCATTTACCAATTTTATTTGAACCCCGTGTCCAGTTGTGACTAATTGCATTTGAACATGTAGATGTGAAAGCAGAGCTTTAAATCAAACCTCATAATAATTATTGTCAGGTGGTTCATTCGGTTTGAAAAAAATAGTAAACAATGGACAAACCAGTAAATTTCTGAGAATCTCCATAAAGCATTTTCCTCACAATGTTTACGTCTTGAAGATGAGATGAATAGCTAACAGGCAGCTCTCAAAGTAGGTGGCAACCTCTTCTCAAATTTAGCAGAATTTTGTTATTGAGTAGAGGATGAATATGACAACTTTTATAATGTTTCAGATCTTAGTGAGGTTTTTGGACTATGGCTTGTTTATCATTATCAATAAATGAGGTTTGGCAATAACAACTTCACGATTACTCCAACTTTTAAAAATAGTTTTTTAACAATCCGCAGCCAAGACCTCATCTAAGAGGCTGTATAGCTAAATGAAGTGTAAGGGACTAAAAAAAGAAATCTAAACAAGCCTGATTCATTTTGACAACAAGTGCTGTGGACTGATGAAATTTAAATAAAACTTTTTGGCAGCAGGGACTCATTCTGGAAGCAAACATCGCAGCATCTGTTGAAAGCTGAAGTTGAAGGTGACCTTATACATCAGCAGAAGTAGATCACCTCAGGAGGTGCAAGATTAAAGGATGACACGACTTCCCACTTTCCCTCAAACTAAATATGAGGTTAAATCTAAGAGACTTCACAAGAGCCATGCATGCAAAAGTTTGCCACAACTGGAGCTTCTTTCAGATAAAAAAAATGAGTAGAAAACTGCGTTAACGTTGTATTAATGTGAGCTTTTTTCTCTTTTTCAAAACTATTTTAAAGCTAAGTCACAGAGATTTGATTGACATTGACTAATATGTGGTGTTTTATCCTCTCCTGGCTTATTTGTGTCATTATGTGATATTGTGAGACCCAATTTGCAGTGTTGAGGTGCTCAAATCATGCACCTGAAGGGAGAGATTGCTACACTATCTAGTAATGTGACAGGACAGAAAGCTCTCATAGTAAACATGTCCAGTGGTTGTATGTAATGATCTCAAGTGTGTATATCGATACATGGAAGCCGGCGAAGCTTAGCTTAGAGTGTGTTCAGAGACAATGCTTCAACCTGTGTTGGATGACAAATCAGCCACATAACCAAGGGAGTGCTAACAGGAAATCAATGTATCCAGCCACCTATCCTACATCAATACAGTGTCTCAGTGGCTCTCTACAGGCCTTTTTCTTCTTGCAGTCTTTCTTCTCATGCTTTCATTTTTCTCTCTTTCACTTCTGGGTCTGTCTCTGCTACTTTTCAGAGAGCATTTCTATTTTAAGGAAATCTTTGTTTCTGCTTTGTGTTCAAATAATCAGACTCACAGGCAGCTCAGAGGATGAGTGGGATGATAGCAGATGAGGGAGAGCTACGAGTTGGCTTTTGGGAGTCAGGTTTCTCCTAAACCAGATCGTGTTGAGGCGAAGACAGCTGGAGAAGTGCGCCCCTAATTCCCTTAGCGTGGGTCACGTGATCTTTGGGCTCGATTACCCTCAAGAGTAATGTGAATAATTTGGGTGGCCAGTGGAGAAAAAAAGTCCTCATCTACTATGTGTGTCTATAGATTTTTATTATTTTATTGTAATCGGAGGCTGGGTGTGTTTGCAGTGATATGGATTGGGTATGATACCCTGGAAGCAGTCACAGTGGTTGAGTGTGGCCTTCCCTGGTGGCCAGATTAGACTGCACCTCCCAGAAACAATGAGAGCAGCCGTTGACACATTTCTGCATGTCTGCCAGTACGAAGTGGGCCAGTTGGTTTGCAGTAGATTGGGCCATATTTTAGTTAAACTGCAGGCTTATTGGGGTTTTCCGTAATTTCAATAGAAGAATAAAATGTATAACAGAAAATAATCTCCAGTTAAAGCAGCTTTGCTGCCTTGAAGCATTTAGCTGTAGTAAAGACTGTACACAGTGCTGCTGAAATAACCACTTACTTTCCAAGATAAAACATTGGCATAAATCTCTTTAAAGTGATAGATATTCACCTCTGTGTCAATCACACCTTCACACGTATGCAAATCATCTGTGTCATGGACTGATATCATCACATCACCCGACCCATCACATAGGCTGGCATTTGTATGTTCACTGATAACAGCCTGAATGGCCTTCTTATCTTTGGCACATATAAGCTGAGATAATCAGTTTATCCCCAAAAGCATCTGAAATATGGACTCATCTGATCATATATTATGTGTCCACTGTCTTTCCATCCATCCTGTGTCCAGAGAACTTGGCCATGATCCTATGCAGATCTGAAACATGCCTTCCTCCTTATTTAATGCAGTTTCAGGTTAAATTTCTGGGTGCAAAGGCTGACGGTGCCTTTCAAAGAAATTCCTAAGCCTACATGGCCACATTGATCATTGTGGCTTGAGAGCTCGAACTTCATGCGCATTTTAAAAAAAAAGTCAAATTAATAAACAAATAATAAATTACATTTATTTATTTATTATAAATGATTGCATTTGAAAAACTTTACTATGTGTCATCTAGTGGTTTTCCACCATTAATGGTTTACATGGACAAGCATAAAGAGATATTAACAAAAAATAAGGCATTTAGTTAAAAATTGAGTTTTATAGATGTTGCATTGTTTAAAAAAGCCAAAAAACTTCCTTATTTTATCCTTTAAAATATATATAATTTTATATATAGTTTCTTTTTTAAATAGATGCTTATACTGTGTATGTAGATGTTTTATTTTTTCCAAGCATCCAGTTCATCTGTGCTGTTTTTCTAAGGCTATTTCAGGCAGGTGCCCCAGATTTAATGCAAAAAATCTATATAGAAAATAACAACTCCACTAGAAGAAAATTTCTGTTTTATTTCTGTTGCAGCTGAGCCCATCTGTTAACGGTGTATTCATATTGGCAGCATTAAGGTTCATAAAGGTGAGAGATTGGTCTTAGATATGAAAGAGAAGGAACAACATCAAGAAACAGATTCCTTCTTGTTACAGTTTTCCAGACTTATTTCAGAGATACACACTATATGCAAACAGTAACTTTAAGTGCTGTTGATGGTTTATGTGTGTTCTGCAGATTAAGCACAGATGTACTAAGGCATAATTTTTATGGTTTTTTTTGTTGTTTTTTATATTTATTTTGTTTGTGTGATTGAAAAAGTCTTTACAAGTTCTGAAGTTGCATTCTTAAGATCTAAAAGGCTTAACTCCCCACCCATGTTTAATAGCCATTATAGGCTAAAGCCTTGGGCTGATACTGAAGACATCAAATGAGAGCTATCTCCCTCAGTATCTTGTCTCTGTCTGCTGTACATTTGCACACTGTCTTCCTCCTTTGTCTTGTAATTATCTGTCTTACATTGTCCCTCTCTCTTTCTAAAACGTACGGTCACATACATTCCTCCACTTTCAGAGAAACAAACATAAACAGATGAGGTATAGCACGTGATGTTTTTATATATGATCTAGATTTGAAGGGCGGCTGGCGAGGCGTTGGTGCGTCACAAGAGTTTTTGTTGACAGGCCAGTAATGCAACATGGCACCAAGCAGAATGGCCGGCATGGGCTTGCAGTAGAGGAGGGAGAATAAACTTGAAAACGGACGCTTAGGATGAATGAAGTCGTTTGTCAATGTGGGGAGCAATTACACGGACCAGCCTAGCTTTGAGTAAATTCCTTGATCCGAAGGTTACCCCTCTGCCAAGCCGGAAGGAGGCCGCGTTGATACGTTCTGTGGCCTGGTACGCATGTTTAAACACACTCAGGTTGAGCTTCCACCTGTTGACTCTTCCCTCATGTCTGTGTTTGTGCAGGCAGCAGTAAAAGCACCGGCAGCTCCAGCTCAACTGCTCAAATTAACATAGTAGCAGGTTACTGAGATGTGCAGATAAGGCATGGCGCCGGGTCATGCACAGAGTTGGAGTGCTTGGGTGGACCTGCTTCACACAGGATGCAGTACAACAGCTGCACAAAGAGGAACTAGTGCAGGCTCTTCCATCACTGGGGAAGAATCCACAGGGGTGACTTAGAAAAATAGATAACTTCAGCAAAAACAAAAATAACTGCTGTCAAAAAAATGATTGCTCTCATAAGATTGATCTTCTTTGATGCACCAATAGCTAGGTGCTGTTATCATGGACAAGCTTTAAGAGACAGATTTTGAATTGTGTGCTGTAAAAATTAGCATGTTTCTATTATTATGTAAGCTCAAAACCTTTTGACCTTTGGAAGTAGCATAACAAAAGATTTCAAAGTGATGGCACCCATTTAGTCACTTGAGGACTTTATAATGATACTGACTTTTCACACCACGCAGTCCTAGCAGCAGAGCTGTGTGTGAGACTCATCACAGGGTTGCACCAAGCCCATTCTTTTGTTCGCACTACAACTAAGAAAGCAAATATGAAGCAGCCAACTGTGAACGGTGGGTACAGTAAGCTGCGTGGGAGAATGTGCACTGTGATCTTGACATCCACGCATCAGTGAAACTTGTGGGCATGAAGAGGACAAGCTTTTTGAAAATGTCAGTTCCTCATTCTATATTTATCCCCACAGACCCCTCCTTCTCTATGCTTTGTCACTCTTTTATTTCATTTGCAAACCACTCATGCAGCATTCTGAGCCTGACGAGTCTCTTTGACACATCTGTCATCTGTTTGACTTGAGTTACAGTAACACCCTTCGCTGCTGCTTTTGATGAAACAGTTTTATGTAGATGAAAGTTAAAATTATTTCTAAATACTTTCCCTACAGTGGGGTAATACCATTTTATAGAAGCGGAGTACATTAGCATCACAAATTGCTCATAATAGATTACCCCTTTAAACAGTATCACTTTTTAAGAGCCAGGCTACTTTCCATAGTCACAACCCACAGCAGCCTTGGAGACATGATTTCCTGGTAATCCTTTTCAGAGTATAAATTTTGTTTAGTCACATATATGGACAGTGATGCTTATTTATACCTAAGCAGCATGGAAAAGGAAAGATAATGAGTGTGTTGTGTTGGTAAAATTTAGCCTTAGAGGGATTTGTGCAATTTTGGGTGTCTCAGAGAAACTGTCAGGAACTAACAAAGTTAAAGGACTAAAAAAGATTCAGAAAAGAAAAAGGAAAAACAAAGGTGCTTAGTTAAACAGCTTGTGGGCAGTCTTACTGTGTTTTACAGGATCAGATATCGCATCTGCCGAGGTTCCATATCGATTCGCTTTAATAAAAGACTAGCATGCTCATTTCCATTGGCTTGCTGTTTGGATGTTGGTTGGAAAGTACTCCTCATACCCTCCAGCCTTTTTTTCTCTTTTGCTTCATTGGGTTTATAAGTTTGTGCCAGGACATCTCCAGATCCAGTGTTGAAATTTAGGCCCATTTGTCTGCGAGACAAAAAAAAAAAAAAGAGAAGAAGAAAAAAAAAGAAACAAAGTTGGCACAATTTTTTTTTCTTCTCCTGTCGTATTCTTTGATGAGATATTTATTGATTTAAACCACAATTTAGTTTAGCAGCTTGAGGGTACATCAGCTGCTGCTGGGATAACTTACTCAGTCATGGAATAGCTTGTGGTCTTAACAGCTTGTGGCAAATTGTGGGAAATGTTGGCATTACGTTTTCTGAAGGGAGGAGACTGAACAGAAAAAGGAAGATAAATGACTGGTTGTGTTTTATTGACTTTGATCTTTTTTTTATATATTTTTTTTGTACTTAAGCATTGCATCATCTGATCGTAAAGGGCTATGGTCCTAGTTTCCTCAGAAAAAGTACTTGCTGACTGGTTGAACATGCACTCTGGGTCCCTTTACCTATTCTACAGTCATTTGGCAGACGCTTTTATCCAAAGCGACTTACATCTGAGAGTAAGAACCACACAAGCAAGAATTCAAACAAGATGGGGCATCTTAATTAAGTAGTAACCCAGGTGATGTCATGTAGTGCTAGAGGCAGTGCCTTTTTTTTTTTTCTTCTTTTTTTTTTTTTTTTTCAAGGCCTTTTTTTCAACACAAAACCACAATTTCACCAAACAATACCCTCTTGGGCATACTGAGTTGAGCCAAAGAGCTGGAGCAATCTTTC
>JBAMHW010000006.1:19456504-19475536 GCA_037177495.1 Rhadinocentrus ornatus
TAGCTCTGGATTAAGGAGTGAAGGTAGACAGGAGCCGTTTGGGTTATTGTTTTGTAAGCCAGAAGCAGAGCTTTGAACTTGATGCGTACTGCAACTGGAAGCCATTGAAGAGTGATTAGCAGTAGTGATGGTTTAATGAAGCCCCATGATTGTGTTGAGTCTTTCTGGCCAATTGCATTGCCAAAAGTGTCATCACTCGAAGCCCAATTTAACAGCTCATTTGGTAGTATTGACATCTGCTGGTCATTTGATGTCCAGTAGTCCACCTGTCAATATGTCAACTACATATCGCGTGAATCAGGGAAAACAGGGCCTCATTTGTTTTTGGTCACGTGATGTTGAGGAAAATAATGCAGACTTTGCTTCAGGCTTCATTTGGACACACCCCCTTTACTCGATGCAGGCTTTGGGGCTTTTGTGTCAGGTCTGACATCACTAATTAGCAGCGGAGTGACATGAGCTCTTTTGGGCTGGTTGAAGACCAGACGTTCTGCTGCATTCTGGGTCATCTCCAGAGGTTTAACTAAGCAAGCAGGCAGGCCTGCCAGTAAGGAGTTGCAGTAGTCAATGTGTGAAATGACCAGAGCCTGGACCAGGAGCTGTGCCATGTGTTCAGTCAGGTAGGGTCTGATCTTCGTGATGTAGAGAGCATATCGGCAAGATTAAGCAACCGAAGCAACATGGTCTTTAAAGGTCAGCTGGTTGTCTACCATGACACCAAGATTCCTGGTAGAAGACGTAGGCTCAAGCGTGATAAAGTCAAGCTGCACGCTTATCTGTGGTGGTAAGGAAGGATTGGCAGGACAGACAATAAGCTCAGTTTTGGGGAGATTTAGCTGAAGGTGACGATCCTTCATCCATGCGGAGATATCAGCAAGGCATGCTAATATTTGCATTAAGACGGTTGTGTCATCAGGTGGAAAGAAAGGAAAAGCTGAGTGTCATCTGCATAGCAGTGAGAGCAAATGACTACACCGAGTGAGGCGGTGTATAGTGAAGAGAGAAGAGGGCCAAGCCCTGAGGCTCCCCTGTTGTCAGCCCATGTGATCTAGACACTCACCCTCGCCAAGATACATTGAAGGATCTTTCTGTGAGGTAGGACATAAATCACGAGAGGACAGATCCTGAGATACGAAACTCTGAGAGTGTGGAGAGGAGGATCTGATACCTCAATCTTTCCCACAGCAGCCTTGAATTTGAACACTTACATTGACATCAAATTAGAAATGCTTCAGTTATGATTGTCCATGAAAGCTAATATAATTTAGCTTCTTCTCTCTGGTTTGAATTGCTCTCTGATTAAAAATTTACAGCTTAATAAACTCAATATTAGCACATCACAAATGCAAAGTGTCCTCTGCTTACAGGTGGAGATATTAGCATCTTCATCCCAATTCACTGAATGAGGAAAAGGCTACTTTGAGGTATTCATAGCTCATTAGAGATTTTGTTGCTCAATTTTAGTGTTTTTACATCCTGTTACCAAAGGAGACCATTGCAGACCCTCAACCCATTTGGCATTTTGTTCCCCATATAAATACAAATAAAGTAACAGTAAACCGCAGCTGCTCATATACACAAGGTAGGCTCCCTCTTTAAATGGATCTTGTTTCTGTAATAATACCACAGTCTTATGGACAGAATGGGTCAGTTTACTGGAAGACCACATGTCTGAAATACTCTGCCCTCAGAGCAAGGAGAACTCTCTCTGAATAGTCCATATTTGCCTACTTTACTGTCTGTGTCTGCAGTTTATGGGGTGAAAGTCCAAAAATACATCATCTGTACGGTTGTCCGTAAATGCGCAAACCACTCATTTTGTCTAAATTATAGTCTGTGGCTGCTCCAAAACAGCATGGAGTTTCTTATAAAACATTATGTTTGCATTTTAGGTGTTGGTTCTTTCTACATTATAACAAATAGGGTGTGTGTTAACACACATGAAATTGCCTCATGTGACCAGGCCACAGGAGAGCCCTTGTTTTCATTTACTGTAAATGAAAACAGTTTAGCATAATCTGTAACTCTCACTTGCTTTGGGCCAGTGAGTAGCATATGGTTACTGTTTATTATAGCATAATGAAAGTTTTTTTTATCTCAGTTATATCACTTCCCATTTTGATTCAATTCTTCAAGATTATAATTTCCTAAGCTTGCAGAGCTGTTGAACTTAACACCTTCTCTGTAGCTCCCAGCCTGTATATCTGCTCTCCACTCTTTGGCCTTGCTAATTGTTACGTCTGTGCTGAGCAACTTTCCTGTCAATCATCCCCACAGTGGCAGTTTTGTTCCCGTCCCCCCTCCGAGCCACACACACACCTTCCTGTCAGAATCCCTCAGTCTGAAGAACAGAAGACAAAGGGATGACGGATGTGTGAAGGTCCCTGACAGGGAAGTACAGTACAGAAGGTGTGTGCTGTAAAGGGTGACAAAGAGCACATTCAGATAGACACAATAGCAGCAAAGCCAGCAGGCTGTGAGAGTTGCCCAGCATCAGGCCAGCACAGTCTCCCTACAGCAGTCAGCCATCAGCCACACTGAGCCAGGGGCAATCACCAAGTCCTGGACAACACTCCTATTGACTGGGACCTAATAAAACAAGAGGAAACACAAAGCAGAGGAGAAAGAACTTGGGGCGCGTGGATAATCCAGGAACAGCACATGGAAAAGACGTGAATGATAAAAAAAAAAGTGACATCTGACAAGCAAGCAGGTAGAATAAGATGAATAAAAGAATGGGGACATAATTGGAGCAACAGAGAATCATCTTTCTTTCTTTGGCTCATCCCATCCTCTGGCTGTTAGTCCCACCAGGCTACCACGTGTTGCTGGCCTGCATGGATCCATGTTCCCTCTGCCTGCCTTCTGATCAGTTGCCCAGCCATCCGCTCATTCTGAGTGCCGGCTCGTCGCTGTGTTAGCGTGTTTATTTTAGAGTGTGTGACTCACACTTCCTGTGCTCTGCCAGTGAGGCAAAGCTCTATGGAACAGCAGGACCTCCGCTCATTCTCAATTCTCTCTTTTTCTTTCTCTTTCTCTCCCTTTCCATCGCGTTTCACTGCTGATAGGCCCAGCCTGAGCTCTGCGTAATGCGGGGGCTTGCTTGAATGGATGCCACTCTGGAATTCATTTACAGAAGCAGTGCAGTGGTACTCTGGCTGTAACTGGAAGATATATGTAAACCAGACATACTCATGTCTGCAAATGTTTCCCCACCTTGGAAAAAGGTGGCTGAGTTTTCCTTCACATACAACTACAATAAGATAACTTTGCTGATAAGGAGGTGATAATTACGAGGAAGCACCTTCAGGG
The DNA here is from genome assembly GCA_037177495.1 of Rhadinocentrus ornatus. Lineage (NCBI taxonomy): Eukaryota > Metazoa > Chordata > Actinopteri > Atheriniformes > Melanotaeniidae > Rhadinocentrus > Rhadinocentrus ornatus. The sequence continues at coordinate 19,459,817 of JBAMHW010000006.1, forward strand.
TTGTGTGGTGCAGGGGAAAACCCCATGTAAGACCTGTTTGCAATCTTGTCTCTGGGCAGTGTGCCACAGCTGCTAAATGTGTTTCGAGTTAAAGAAACAGCAGCAGATGATCCCGTCCAGAATGTGTGTATTTCGGCAGATGATATTGCTGCAGTTGTAGAAATGAAATGAATTTCCTGAGATGTATTCTACAGGACTCTGACTCACCCAAAAGCAGCTTCTTGCTGCCACATCTTTCTCCCCTTGCATTTATACAGTGAAAACATTCATTCAGTGTCTTCCTCTCTCCCTCTTTCTCCATCACTCTTTTTTTTTTTTTTTTTTTTTGCCTCTCTCTCCGTCTCTCTCAGCAACACACCCACTCAAACAGTCATATCCGCTCTCACTCTCTGGCTCTCCCTGCTCGTCTCGCAGTGCCTGTGAAGCGTCTCTGAGGGGGAAGACCAGACTGCTCTGTCAGGTAATCTAAACTCTGCCTCTCTCTGCGCCCCACTCACTCTCTCGTCTTTCTCGGTCTGTCTTCCTCTCAATTTTAGACCATCTGTCTTCCAGTTGCAACTTATACAATTGTTGAGGACTGCGTAGACATTCAGTGGTTTATTCTTGCATATTTGGAAAGTTTTGTGCCTTATTATCTGACATCTTAGCAACATATTTTTTGAGTTTCAGGATTTTGCCTCGTCTCTTTCACTGGTTTAAGAGTAAACCTCAAAATAAATATATTGCTATTATGATAATAGGTTTTAAAGTCACAGATTAAATTAATGTCAGAAAAAGGTGTAAAACTCTGCAGATTCTACATGGTCATGTCTTTTCTTTCTTTCTTTCTTTCTTTCTTTTTTTACAGCCCGTATTGAAATCTTGTCAAATTACAGCATGTCCTAATTATTTTTCTAATTAAATTTAGAATTTTCATTTAACTTGGCAAACTACATGTCAATGAAAATATGATTTCCATTAATTAAGGTCATCACGACCAGGTCGCTTAAAAAAAAGAAAAGAGGAAAAAAAAAAGAAAATCTTGTTATTTAGCTGAGTTTTAGTCATTTTAATGGTTAATTGTGTTACCAAACCCACCAGGATAATAATAAAACTCAAAAGTGTTTGCATTGCCCACCTATGCTCCTTCCTGTTAGATATAAAGGCTGGTACTGACCTGCAGTTCACCTGCTTGTGTTTAATTATAAAGAATGCTGCGACGGCTGTGAACTACCAGTCTTATCAGAGCAATGCAATCCCTTTTGCCTCAGAGGTACAGCAAGCCCAGTGCATCCCTCACAGAACTGAGAAAGAGTTAGTGAGGGCTCTGGTATGTGGTGTTTTGTCAGACACCGTACTCCTCAGCGCACACTGACAGCAGTGATATCCCTGGTTCGGTGAGAGTCTCAACCTTTGCGGTTTTTCTGCTCTGTCTAGTGTTTGGTTCTGTTTCCTTTAGTACTTTTTTGGATTGGTTAGTGTTACTGTTCAGGATTTTGGGGTCTGGGTTTTTGGTGGCAGTGGCAGGTAGCAGGAGAGGAATTGGAATTCAACTTTCCATTTTACAGTTTAGGAATGCTGCTGATTCCACCTGTACAGTATCAAATGCTGAACTGCTTCATTGAGACTGAGTTTTTGATGTCAAGGGTCATGCCAGCTTGTCAACACATGCAAAGACCAAGCAGTCCCCCTCTTCACTTCCTGCTGCCAGTGTGAGTCTGTAGTCAGAGAGGATGCTGGGAGATAAATTTAGACCTCCAGCTCCCTCTCCATCTGCCGTTGCTCAGAGTAGGATGGTTTCCATGGGAACATGCACCAGGCTACTGCCAGTAAGAGAGAGAATGGGGAAGAGAAAGATAAGTGTTTGAGTGCGTATTTTTGTTAGGGGTTTTGTGACAGCAGATTTTTTTCTAAAGCACAACGTGATTTATTGTAATGTTGTGCTTTAATCCATCATTAACAGTGACTGCATGAATCAATCTGAGTATTGATGGGGAAGTGAACGCAACCTCACCTCTGCTGGCAGTGCTCTCTGTGGACACTAACAAAGTTTTAACTGTACAACGGCAGCAAAGCTCATGCAAGACTTATTGAGCCAGAGAAGAGCAAAATGTTTTATAGGATTTACAGTTTGAGAAGTGGCAGACTTATAACAGATGCAGCAAAGATGATAGGAGACAGTGTGCAACGGTGTGTGAGGGCACGTGTGTGTAAAGGAGGTGGAGTGTGAGCTCTTCTGTGTGTCAGGGCTCCCTTGGGTACCTGCATCAGAGCCTGTTTCTGCTGACAAAGCCACCCCTCACATGTACACACGCTCTACTCACATTCCTCACTCATTCTGTCTTCCTGTCTCTGTGGAGGAGTCATTAATCACATTTTAAGTGTAGACACCAAAAACTGGTTTGCACAAAAAAGCCACTAAATGCACGCAAGACTGTGTTTCTCTTAATTAACATTAAACTGTTTCAAGCATTCAATAGGTGGCTACAGTGGAGGGTAAATGCCAACAAATGTTCACTTTGATGAGTTGAAAACTTCTGTTAATATTAACAACTTAGCTCAAATCTCAAAACACTGGGTAACAGAGTTGTAAACTAGAAAACTGTATTCTAATTTTGGGCTGAGGTGTGAGCAAGAATAAAGAACGCCCTTGCCCCACCCTCACCAGTAATTTACATAACTTCTGCATTTCGTCAGAGGGGTTACAGTAATACTGTATCATTTTCTTAAGACCTATCACTTTATAGTCATTGTAGTAACAGCTGTTGATGTGTCATTTCTGTGGAATGAGAGTTGTGAGGAAAGGAAAGCCCCTCAATAAAACCAGGGTACGTCACCTCAGGGCACTGCAGCAGATTGGCTGGTCACATCTGTCAGAGTAAATTTGGGGTTGCCGTTCGGTGTGGTCTGGGGACAGCAGTACTGTACAGTGTATATGGGCGCTTTAGGGTGTGTGTGCTTTGGCTTAATGTAGGCTTGACTCTGACATTCCTTTCCCTCATCTTCCTGGCACAGCCCTGACTATGTGTTTCCTTGCTCAGACCTGGCAGTCTAGACTGCAATGAATAATGTACGCAGCGCTCTTCCCAACATTAAAAACCTTCTAATTGCCTTCTTTAAGGGCTGCAATGGTGTCTATTCTTGAGATCATTAAACCTAAACTCTGATAACCATTTACATGAACAAAGAGACTTATAATGGGGGCTGTGGAAAAGATAATTTGTCCCGCTCTTTGTGTTTTCCCTCCTTCTTGATCTTTCTTTTCATATCCAGACCCTTGCTTTTTTTCTCATCATCACCTAATTAGTTGCTGCTCTTCCAACTTTTTCTTTTTTTCCCCCCACTATTTTCTCTGCTTCTTTTTGTATGTTTTAGTACTTTTTTTTAATTTCTGTTATTTTATTTTGGTGTGTAGTTGACTCCCTTTTATTTCATACGTTCATAAGTTATGTAACTCTGGAGAATGATGCATCACTGCATCAACATTTCAAAACATAAAAGAACTATAGCCACCGCCAAAACATGGAGAATGGGAAAATAAAAATAGAGAAGTGAATTTTGATGGTATTGTTTTGGTTTGTTATGGTGCATAATTGCAGAGTTTCAATGCCGAAACACTGGACAGATGATTGGCCCTTAGCAGATGTGTGGAAATATTGAGATGGAGCCAAGAATCTGTGTTGTTTCCACAAGGAAAGGTGATCTTTTTTTTCCTCCACTGTAAACTGGCTCTAATGAAGGCTGACTGTGCTGTGTTTTTTTCAGACATATGGAGAGAGTCAAAGTGTTGCTCATTATAAAAATGTTGTCATAACTGCAGTGGCACCGTAAACTTTGGTTTTTCTGTTGGGTTTGATTATTTAACCATCGGATCATCCGTCTCTCTTTCCCACCTCTTGACCTTTAATCTTATTCCTTGTTTGTATGCATATCTATTATATGATGGAAAATCCATTAATTTTTGTCTGGGGTTGCTCTTTATCAGTGTTACACCGTTGCAGTAATCTGCAGCTGTGAAGAGAGAGCACAAAGCTTCCTTCTTAACTTCTGATCTCTAGAGTCTGACGGAGTTAGGGAATTGCAAATAGTGTTAATGTCTTACATAGTGAACGATCCCTAGATAAGCCTGTCCTGGGGCTGTCAGCAGTCTGGCATGGCTGCTCACTGAAAATGTTATGATGGGCCATGTCCATTCCCACAATGTGCTATGATTGGCTACAATACAAGAATCTAATGCCCTCAATTGAGACTCAGTGCATGCTTTGTAGTAAGTTGGAAATATTACACAACATGCATCTTAATAAAGGACAAGATTTCATTGTACTCTCATCATCTCTAAGCTTAGCCTATATTTCTAGCTCTTAATAAACACAGCTTTCTAGTGCTGTGTAAATGGTAAATATTACAATAGATCCATCTTAATAAAAAGGTCTCATTAGATCCTGACACAACAGTCTGGTTCAGTGTTTTGGCTCCTCATAAACTTTGCACCCTCGTGGCAATACAGCATGAGAAGTGTAGGCTGAAACACAGCTGCTGTGATTCTAGAGATCAGACCACAGCATTTACCCCCCTCAGCTTCACTGCCAGATCAGATAAGCATAGGCTAAATTTCCAACATTTGTTTTGACTCTGTCGTGACATGGAGTCTTGTCTGTTGGTGCCTGTGCTGTGGATGTTGCCAGGCTGACTCCAGCAAAAATTTGCCAGTGCCGTTGTGAAAAGGAAGAGTTTAAGGGATATTTAAATTTTAGGGAAATTTAGTTGTGATGGCAGATTTTATTTGACATTTGCTCAGGTGTTTGTGCCTTTTCAAAATTTCACAGGATTACAACATGTTGATGTTTTGAAAATTTACAGTGGACGTTTTATTTTTGTTTGTTTTGTCTTTGAAGGACTGCTTGCTATCTTTAAAAGAGCACCAAGAACATGTAAGATATTACTGATACAGTTATCTTTATACATGTTTTCAAATTACAAAATTGAAGCTACACAAAGAATTTATCCTCTTCAATGTTATGTTATGTTGCTATTTTTTCCCCAGTTTGTTATCAAAATATTGATTTACTTTGGCCAAAAAGTAAATAACTCAGTGGGCAAGTCGTTGTCCTCCAAACCAGAAGAATGGCACTTTGATGCTTAAGCCACTTTGTGACCAATTTTTTAACCCTAATTAATGCAGAGTGACCACATTACTCTGTTTTAAATAGTCAAAGGATTGGTCTACATCAAGTAAACTAAAATATGAAAATTTGGCTAAAAGGAACTTATTTTGAATCCTCCTGAGAGGATAGTAGAATATCATGCACATTACCAAGAACATAGAAGGTATTGAGCCTAAACAACCAGCCTTAAGAAAGAAACACTTACCAGTGATGATTAAGTTTTCTAGGGAGCATAAAGATTAGATTCTGGAGCAATGGAAAGAAATCCTGTGGGTCAATGAATCCAGATTCACTAACTAGATTGTTAGACATCGGGGTAAGAAGAGCAGCTGATGAAGTGCTCCACCCATGAAGCCATGTGCCTACAGGGGCATTATTATGACTTGGGGTTGCTTCAGCTGGTCACATCTACACTTCATAACATACTTGACCAAAAGATTACCATCATCAGCTGACTACCTACATATATATATAAGTAGATGAATTTTGTTTGTTTTTATCCTTCACTGATGGGACAGGAATATTCCAAGCTGACAATGTTAGAATTCATCAGGCTCAAATAGCAAAACATTGGTTTAAGGGACATGTGACATTTTTTTTACACATGGGTTGGCCACCCCGTAGTCCAGACTTTACCTTGGTGAGAATCTTTGGATGTGCTGCAAAAGACGTTATGCAGCAATATGACCAGGCAGTCTGTAATTAGAAGCTGTGTCAGATGGTTTGTGTGCTGGGTAGATTACAAACATGATGTAAAGTGCTTTGTTAGAACCTTGATAAGGCTAAAAGGCAGAATATGTGTGGAATAATTAGCAATGCTGCAAGTCATTTGGCCTTTTTTAAAGCCCTTTCTGTCAAAAGGATTCATTAACTTCATGAGGAAAGTAATGGTTTTTTTTTCTAAGTATGTTCTAATGAGCTCTGGCTTTGATTCAAGCTAGCAGTGAATGAGCTTTCTGTGTCACCACTCTTTGTTTTCTTACTTTCATTTAGAAAAAACATGAATATCTGATATTTTATTGATTTCTGATTTTATTGCAGATTGAAGTTGAAGCTCCTGAGGATATTTTTTACAGTACTCAACTTTGATTCTGTGTGATAATATATATTTTTTAGAGCATCTAGATAATGCAGATTATTGATATGATTTTTTTTTGTTACTCAGTGCTTTTTTGTGTTTCTGTTTTCATTTAGACCCACTCAGAGGTTGAACAGCTAGCACCGTTGAGAACCAACAAAGAAGATGCGGGGAAGACCTTGGGAGAGCTGTTAGAATGGCTAAGGGGAGACAGAAGCAGAGCTGCTTTGCATTGAGAGAGCATCTTTGTTTACCTGCTTTCGTGCAGCTCCAGGGCACCTTTTAATGATGCCTCATTTGGTCCTTTTCAATAACTCTTGGCCTAAACAGAAAAAGATCCTCCATTTTGATTTACAATTCAGTTCGTCGTTGTTTGCCTGCCTCTGACCACTCTGCTGCCATGCGGTTGGACCAATGAGGCTCAGAGAGCCTTTCAATACGTGTCTGTGAGGTCTCCTCCCCACTCTATGGAGGCTGAGCCCAGCCGTCCGGCTGATGGGGAGTGCTCTGGAAGGCAAGGGCAGCAGTATGTAAAAGCTGAATCTTCATTAGAATCTTGTCCATCTCAGCAACCCCAGCAGCCGCGTAATCCTCGCCCTGTACACAGAGCCTTGGGCCACCTACAAAATCCCCAACCCAAACGTACTGACCTGCTTCGTTTACAGCAGCAGCAAGCAGCAGCATGGCAGCATCCAGACTCCCCGGGTTCTTCAGGAGGCAGCTTCTACTCTTCAGCTTCCTCCCTGGCCTCATCCCTCCCCTCTACTTCCTCCACCCAGGGTGAGCATGGTCATGGAGTGCCATCTCACTCAAGCCAAGAGGGCCTAGAAAGTTTAAGCTCACCCAGAAAGGGGGAGAAGAAACCACAAAAACCAGGGAAATATGTGTGCACTTACTGTGGCCGTCCATGTGCAAAGCCAAGTGTTCTTCAGAAACACATACGCTCTCATACAGGAGAAAGACCCTACCCATGTGCCCCCTGTGGATTTTCTTTTAAGACCAAGAGTAACCTGTATAAGCATCGCAAATCTCATGCCCATCGCATTAAAGCAGGTCTGGCATCCAGCCGTGATGAGCTAAGTTTGAGTGGACCAGAGGGCAGTACTGTTGGAGAAGACCCTGAGGAGCATACAGAGGGAGAAAGCACAGAGTCTGAAGAAGAGACTGGTCAGCATAGAAAATCCTCTTCTAAGGAGATGCTCAGGCAGCAGAAGAAAGGAAGTAAGGAGCGGCTTGGAGGCTCAGAGGAGAGCCAGAGGCCTGAGGACTCCCAAGCTGTTAAGCAAAGACTAGCACTGAGGCTTAGTGAAAGGAAACGTGGCCCCATGGCTTCTCCAGATGACCCCCCCTCCTCCCTCTCCACCTCATCTTCTTCCCTAGGCCCTGGCAGTAAAGGCAGCACAGAGTCTGGCTATTTTTCTGGATCAGGCAGTACTGACCTGTCCCAAGTTAGCCCACCAAGTTCCAGTGCCAAAACCTACGCAGAAATTATTTTAGGAAAGTATGGAAGACTTGGGGGGCAACAACGCAGTCCCCACCAGCAGCAACCTCATTCTTCACATTCCTCATCTTCAGGCACTGATGAGAAGAGCATTTCCTTTGCCGTGCCCAAAACCCAAGTAATTGAACACATAACCAAGCTCATCACTATAAATGAAGCAGTTGTAGACACTAGTGAAATTGATAGTGTAAAGCCCAGACGCTCCTCCCTGTCCAGGAAGAGCAGCATTGAATCACCCAAATTCATTGCCCCTAAAGATCCCTACAAATTTGACCCTAAAGAAGAAGCAGCAGGCCCCAGTGGTCTAAGGCACATCCAGAACCCTGAAACAGACCCACCCGGTACACAGGAGATGTCAGGAGTGCCTCTTCTTAGAAGCCACTCAATGCCATCCTCTACCAGCCAAGCAGAGCCCAGCACCTCTAGCACCACATCTCCAAGAGGTTTCCGCCTTTGCCAGTCATTTGATGAGCAACAAGCGGTTGTGGCAGAGATGAGAGGGGCCCATCGTATGCTCAGACGCCAGCCGGCCATAGAAGTTCCCTTGGGAGCTGAGTTAATGTTGGAGGAGGCCAGTCCATCCTCCTCACTCTCCTCAGCCAGAGGCACCAAAACAGCCAAAAAGCCACAGCAGCAACAACATCAAAAAAGTTCCCGCTTGTTTGAATGTGCAGCATGTGGGGCCAGCTTCCAATACAGTGAAGGCTATGATGCTCACAGAGACAGCTGCCCAGGACCGGAACAAGAGGCCAGGGGTGCAAGTAAGACATTCAGGGAGGATCGACCCTTGATGATGCACTATAAGTTCAGAGCTTTGGCCATGGCTGTAAGGAAGAGGAGGAAAGAGGAGAGTCTGGAGGAGGATCCTCCCAGCCCTGGATCTGTACCCATGTCAGGCAGCTCCGCAGGCCTCATTCCAGTGCCAAGTAGACCAGAGCACAGCCAGACCCTCCCAGGTTTGTTTGTGAATCTTCCCAGTAATAAATAACTCAATTATCTTTTGTAAGTGACAGATTCCTTTTCTTTAAGGCCTTTTTTTCATCAGTTATCTCAGCATGTGTAATACCTGATAATAAAAGGGTCTTAATGAACAGAAATTTAAACTACTTTGTGGAAAAACTCATCTGTAGAAAGCAATTAAATTACTACTCATAAGCCCCCATACCAATATAATGAGAGGTTGTTTTTCTGTTGTATGTCTCCAGGTGTTACTTTACAGACTGAGCCAAACCAACCGCCACAGCAGGACAGAAAGGGTGTGTCTGTCATCCAACACACTAGTTCTTTTGAGAAACAGGAAAGTATATCTATGGAAAGCCAGGAACTAGACCTCAGAGAGCATCAGCAAACACAGCAACCCGAGCCAAAACAGTCACCTTCCACATTCCGCCTCATTCGCCAGCCTAACATCCAAGTGCCGGAGATCCTTGTGACTTTGGAGCTTGATGCTGACATGCCATCTGTGTCACCCCCAGTGACAGGGTCCTCATCTAAGGTACACTACTCTTTAAAAGGCTATTTGCTTTGTTTTGTTTTTAATTTGAGTAATTTAATGTCCTTTAATTTTATGCAACAATTTAAGTGACTAAACTATATCTGTCTTAGGAGGCAGAGAGAGTAGAGGAGTTCCACTGGCCTCAGCGTAGCCAGACTCTTGCCCAGCTCCCTGCAGAGAAGCTGCCGCCGAAGAAGAAAAGACTTCGCCTAGCAGAAGTTGCCCAGTCCTCTGGGGAGTCAAGCTTTGAGTCTTTGTCTCTGCCTCGAAGTCCCAGTCAAGAGAGCAACGTCTCAAGCCATTCTGCTTCCATTGAAGAGACGGCACGATCAGAGCCAGCGATCTGGGCCTCCAGCAGCCAAAGCTCCCAGATGCTAATGGTGCCATCCACTCCTCAGCAGCACCACCAAAGTCACAAGGAGATGAGGCGTTCAGCCTCAGAGCAGGCCCCAGCTAGTCCACAACAAGCAGAGCAGATCTCAGAGACCAGAAGTAAATCCTTCGACTATGGATCCCTGTCTCCTCAGCAGTCCACATCCTCTTGGAAAGAAAGAAGAAAATGTCTTCTTACTTTACCTGCCTCCTTACGTGAACCAGATCAGGACATGGGGAGCAACATTAATCAGTTGTCCAGAATAGAAAATCCCAACCATGGCCCCTCCCTATCTAACCATCCTTCGCTGTACGCTGCTGAGTTAAGCTCTGGGTTTCACCAGGAAGCTAGAGGAAAAGCCTTGCAGCTGTTACCACCACAAATCCCATCCTCTCAGGATCTGTTATTTTTGCAGTCCAGAGGCCAGCATGTTTTCCCTCCAGAATCACTGTCACAGCTACTCCCAATCACCACAGCCATATCCGAAGTACTGTCCACCCAAGTTATCCACAGAGCGTTCTTACATTCGCACATAGGATCTCCACCTATACAGATACACCCAGCACATGTCCCCATGACAGAACAGTTGAGAATACCTCTGCATCAGCTTCCTCCTCTAGTTCCTCTCCCATTTTCCTCCCGGACTAGAGCAAGCCAGGCTCTTTACCTGCCTGCTCCTCCTAGACTTACCACGCATGGTTCTTCCCCATCCACTGCTGAGAGCAGAGCCTCCATCTCCTCTGTATCCTCTGCCCTAACCCATCAATCTATTGTGACCATCTCCTACAACCACCCACAGCCAGTCATAGCCACCTGCCTGGCACAACTGACACCAGTAGTGTCCCTTGTGGTACCAGTTCGCCTCCAAACTCATAGACCTACCTTTGCCAGTGCCATGTATACCACCCTGTCTCAGATTTTGGCTTCCACTCACTCGCAGGAACCAGCTTCTTGCACAACTATGGTTATCATGAGCCAACTGGAACGGGAACAGCTCCAAAGGACCTACCTAAAGGTCCCTTCCCCAGACATTAAGAGCCTTCTTCCCCTGTCTCTGCCAACAGAGCTAGCCTCGGGCTCTGGGGGGGAATATGGTCCACAGGGTTCTGGAGGAAGCAAACGCATGCTTTCGCCAGCAGCCAGTCTTGAGCTTAGCACAGAAGCTCAGCGTCATCAGAAAAGGGTAAAAGAAGAAGAAGAGGAGGAGGAGGAACAACATAAGACAGAAGAGGAAGGGGAAATGGAACACAAGGTAAGACAGAAAGAAGACATTAAAGCCACCGGAAAAAAGCTGGAGGACAAAGAAAGAAAAAAAACAGATATGTTAGAAGTGACAGTTGTGAAATTAAAGGAGGCACAGGAGCAAGTACCAATAAAAGATAACGGGGAAGAAAAGGAGGGAGAGAAGAAGTTAAGCGAGAAGACAAGTAAAAAAAAGGAAGAGGTACCACCTGTGGAAGAAGGGTCTGAGAGATCTAGTAGCCCTTCGTATCCCAGCCTCCACACTTCCACCTCAGTCACCTGGTGTTACCTGAAGTATGTCAAACCCAACCCATCTGTCCAAAGGGACCCTCGTCCCTCAGTTTATTCTACATGGAGTATCAGTGCTCACAACCCCAACCTGCCAGGCCTCAGCACTAAGGTGGCCCTGTCTCTACTGTGTTCTAAACAGAAGCACAGCTCTGAGATATACACCATGGCCACTGCTTCTACATCAACCCCAGAAAAACTGTCTGGGACAAGCAGCAGGACACCACATGTGTCAGAGGTAAACATATACACACGACATATCATATTTCATAGGCTTGATAAATAATCCAATTACTATGTTTATGGGAGACTCCAGATTTATACCTATAAGTCTGTTTTGCTTGTGAATATTGCCAGATAGTTAGCAGTAAAACTATTAACATTTTACTTTGAGTTTTTTTTTTTTTTACATTTGTCTTGAGTGTAGGTACATGCCATGCCACCCAGCACTCTTACCAAAGTAAAGGATCAGAAAAAGCATGGGAAGGAGGAAAATAAAGAAACAAGAGAAGAGGAAAAGCCTTCCACCTCCAAACAGGGCGAGCCTTCTCGGGTTCGCATCTTTGAAGGAGGGTAAGGGCTGCAATAGTGGGCTTTTTTCATCTTTGTGTTCAGTATTTTTTCAAATTATGGCTGTGCCTCATTACATGAGTTCTTCAGCCTGATGACAGCAAGACAGCTATGGAGAGCTGACGAGTGCACAGAGAATTAGAGTAGCAGATGGGAGGCAGAGGGGCCCGCAGGGATTTCATTTGTACCTGTAGCCAAGCTTTTTCTTCTCGTTGCTGGCAGGACTGTTTGTGTTTAAGATGTGTTAATTTAGGGAGATGTCAGTGTGTTGGTGTGAGCATGCATGTGTGTGTGGAAAGGAAAAGGTCATCTCAAACTTCAATTTTTGAGACTCTTATTAAAAAATTTTTATAGTTACAGAAAGTTACCGAGTAAACAAAGAGGCACAGTATCACTTGATCTGCAACCAGTCACAGACACAGTCACGGGTGTTGTTTTATGCATGTATGTTTGTCTTCCAACTTTACACATTCTTCTATTAGTACTTTTCATTAACAAAAGCAAAAGATGAAAATACTAGAATAGTTAAGAGGTATAACACCTTGCTTATTTTAGAGTCTTCCATTATTTGTTTTTTGGTAGATGTTGAGCATATTTTAGATGGCCATTAGTGAGATTACAGGACATTTTTTGGGTTGGTCTTTGCTTGTATGTATGTCAACACTTCCACATAACAGCCAGTGTTATGTGTTTATGTGCACTACAGATTGAGAGGGTTGTTGTCTGCTTAACAGTAGATAAGGCACTAATTACCAGTCTTTATCATTTTTAGCGACGCATTAAACACACTCAGGAAGTGCATTTTTGTCCATAAACAGCCCACAGCTTTATTGCGTGTCCCCATTGTACCACCCTTCTCCCTCTGCTCATGTTGCCTGTTTCATTCTGGCAGCTCTTCCACTTTTCCTTACGCTAAGCATTATTTTTTGGCATTCTTTCCCAGCCTCCTTAGAGTCCTCTCTCTGTGTATTTCCATCCCTTGATGTCCTTCTATATTTTCTTCATGCATGCAATAAAAGGCCCAGCTACTCCGTCTTCAACACAGCAGAATATTTTGCTCTCTGACTTTGTTTGCGCTCATTATCTCTATCTTCAGTCAAGACTTTAAATTCATGACTATGTGCAACTCCAGAGCACCTTTTCACGAAAAAGCATCTTGCTTCTTTGTTTAGGCTGCAGTGACTTGCCAGTTTCTGTTTGTGCAGGTATCTCCATAGCCTTACACAACTAAATGTTTTCCTCTTAGTAACAGACAGTTGAACATTTAAGCAATAACTGCTGTTTCTTTTTATTAGGCAGCACAAGTCTGTGAAACATCATCCTTGCTTTCTCCCAGTGAGCACAGGCTGAACGACCTCCCTCTGGCTTCAGTGACAATATGTAGATTGATTTCCATGGCTTTAGTGGTTAACATAGCAGATTTGTCCTAACATTTTAACCACACTGTTGAGTTGGCTGGGTCATTGCTGAGCCAGTATGCAGTACTGGCTCAGCAATGCGAGGAATGTTGCACACATACAGAATAAGTCAAAATAATTTAACTCAAGTTCCTTTTAGTTCAATTGATGATTGAAGTAAATGGTAAATGGTCTGTACTTATATAGCGCTTTTACCCAAAGCGCTTTACATATACGTCACATTCACCCATTCACACACACATTCGCGCACTGATGGCGGAAGCTGCCATGCTACAGTAGCCACTGTAACAATTCTTATTATTGTTTAGTGATTCTGCACCAAAATTTGGAGAATGCATCTGATTTAGTAGTCAGAAACTCTCTGGTTGGAAGTCTTATCCTTTCCACAAATCTATCTCTGCATTGTCTACGAGGCTTGCTGCTGATTTAAAGCTTGATAAGTGAACTGTAAGAGCCTTTTTATTTTATTTTCTTTCCTGAAATATGGGTGGATATTTTTAGCAGTGACAAGAAATTCATGCCAGGTAAACAGTAGCCAGCTCCTGAATGAAAACAGCAGAGTGTCACCATTGAGACGTTTTTGTATTTGTTTTATAATTTGGTATGATTTGGTCTTGCTAGTTCTGTCATTCAACAGGGAGTATTGAACATGTGATGCATATCCTGTAATCAACACAGCACACATTGGATGTTTACAACTCAGAATGAATTTTACATTTCCTCATGGATGGTGTGACGAGAGCTGGAGATTTTCATAGAGGACAATTCATTCAGATATAGAACATCTGTGGTCCACTGTGTGTGCAAATAGCCTCGGGGTAAATAAGAAAATTGTGCATAAACAACGTTTTTATAGACTAGGCCTAAATGTGTTGCTTGACTTTTATATGTTGTGTCTATTTTAGGTTGTTGGCTGTAGCAAGGCTTCCCTTCCCTCTCTTTAGCTGCTGCTGTTGTTGGCAGGGCCACCAAATCACAGCAGAATAGCTGGTATTCTTTGTGCTCCCAGGGTGTAGCGGAGGGTACAGCCAAGGGATTCAGTGCTGCTGGGCTTTTGGTGGGGCTTCCCCAACTTGCCTCCATAAAGAAAGCCTTGTTTACTCATTCCTTAATATATGTGTGTCTTTTGTGCCTTTTGCACAAACACTAATCGACTTTCATCATTGTTATTAAAAGTGCTCTGATCAATATTTTCATTTGAAAATTGGGTTAAATGACTGTGTAATGGGGGACCCTCATGGAGATGGAGCCACAGGGTTAGATTAGCCAGCTTTGTAGTTACCCTGAGCTCTAAAGAGCCTCTTTGAGTCTCTTTTGTTCTGTGTTTTTTGGCCTGCTAAGACTACAGTCATCAACATTGTTTTCAGCACCCGTTTCCAGTGGCTAACTGCAAACATAATGGTATATTTTATAGTTAGAGGGATGCTTATAGAGAGATATTTTAAGGGATACCAAACTATATTCATGGCATGACCTTTAATTCAGAAAAAAAATTAAAATGTTTAGTTTGATGTTTGTTGGCTGTGGAAATCATTTGAATGGAATGATACAAAGTGATATCTACAAGTTATCCAGGCGTTAACATATAAATGTTTTCAGCTTCTGGGCGAAAATGAAAGGTTCTAAGTGCAGTTTTTGGAAAACCTTGTTATTAGCTACAGGCACTATCCCACTGTCATACTTGCATTTGACCAAGTGTGAGAGACCATCCAAGGCAGAGTGCTATAGAAATAAGACCAACAAATTCTGGGTTGCAACAAGTCTCAGCTAATGTAAAATGGTAGCATACAATGAAATTATACTAACAAAACTAGCTAAATATCAGCTAAATTTATTTTGCAAAGACATTAATTAATTAAAAAAATCTTTTCTTAGGTCACATCCCTTCATTGGTCATTCACTTTTCCAGCTGGTGCAAAAGCTGTGTTAGCAGTGGTGTCCCATCTGGACAACTGTTTTTATAATAGAGTCTGCACATAAGCCAACTCCCAGTGAAATATTTTACTTTTTCCTTCTGCCCTACAAATGGTATACTAGTTAGCATTAGCAATGTGTTCTAACAACTGGCTACAGTATAGCCTGCACATTATCAAGGTGTCATCACTGGTCCTCAACTTATACTACTTATTTTTGGAAACCCAAAAAATAACAAAATATTTATATAAGTTAAAAGAGACATTTTTAAGGTCGTTGTAATTATTTAGCTAACATGAATCTGCAAAGTGCTCGAGTGCACACAGGCAGTTGCCACTCTCCGCCTCTGCAATTTGTGTTTGGTAAACATCGGTGTTGCTATCATGGCTTTAGCTTTAAGCATAAATGTCACTAAAGAAGTAGCAGTTAAGCAGTGCAGCAGCCAACACATGAGCCTAGCTTACTGGCAAGTGAAAACAGACTCAAGACGCAAAAGTATTTTTGTGGTGAATCATTGCTTTCACCCTTAGAAAGGTTTTTCCACAATATTAGCCCACTGTTGATGATCGCTGGTCCGAGCTTTCTTCTTTCTGCTTTTGCTTCTTTTTGTGTCCTCTCTGGTCAGGTCCAGCAAGATTACATAGATTCCACGATTCAAAGTAAATAAATAACAGTAAATAAATAAATAAATGAATCA
>JBAMHW010000006.1:19480909-19493177 GCA_037177495.1 Rhadinocentrus ornatus
TGAGTGGGAGATGCAGCAGGTGGATGAGAACACGAGCGCAGAGTTGGCCGTCTAAAGGTATCACTGGGACATCTCGCAGTATGCCAGGCATATGGGGCTGGGACGTCCATTAAGGAGGACAGCACCAGACTGGGCCAACAGTGTCTGAAACAGTAGACAATGCATTTACCTTATCTAGGTGGCTGACCTTCCATAGAGACCAAATTACGCTTTGGTAGTCTTTGTAAAGATATGCCTTTACCTTTCCTTACTCTCAAAATGAAGAAGTTCTCTTAGAAAACTTTAAATAACTCATGTTTAGGATGTGTTCTTGGTTTACTAATAGTGTAAGAATTTTTTCAGTTTAATGATAGAACAGGACGACGTGGGGAGGTGCAATCAGTGATCTATGAATAACGCAACTGTTAAGATTCCCAGTGAGATGCTTGATGAGGAGACACCCTGCTCAATCAAGTCAGTCATTTCTCTGGGGGGCTAAGGTAGGTTTAGATTGTTAAACCCTTAGCATTTTATTTTCTTAAATGACCTGTTGTGTCTGTATGAGAATTACATTTTTCATAAAAAATCCATAGTAATTTTTGTCAAATCTTGACATTGAATATTTTCAAGAGCTATAACCGGCAGCTGTATGACTTCAGGACTACCACTAGATGTCACCAAACTCAGGTGCTGATGACTGATGCAGTTTTAGTTGTTGAAAACATAATGTGGTCTTACCCACAGAAACTCTGGAACCATTTTGCATTCTGGAGGTTTTAGTTTTGATTTGGATCAATGGTTGACACATATCTTTTAAAATGCATTTACCTTATCAACTTTAAACACACGCATTAAATAACACTATGAATTCCAGGAAGTACGATTGGATGTATGGGTCACCTGATGGTCCCCTCTGTAAATAATTTTCAAAGACCAGAGGGTGGCGTCTAGAACAATCATGATATCCACACATCTTATGTATAACATCTTTGTCATGCCGGCACTTCCAAGTACTGGGATAAAGTATGTCAAGAAATCTAAGAAATCAAAAAATAAAGTACCATTCACATAAACGGCATCATTCTCAACCAATCTATATTGATTTTTTATTTTTTATTATTATTGCTTACTGGCACCTGCCGTATACAAAGTAACAGCACAGCAAGCTTGAGTTACAAAAAAGGTTACACAGGCAAGTTATTCAAGTTTATTGACAGGAAGCCAAAAGATGATATGATGATGGTAAATTGGACTTTCCTCAGTTAATGTTCCAAAACAGGACAGAAATCTTTCAAGGTCCTACAAGTGCGTTGGTAAGTGTGATATGCTATGTATAAAGAAGTTAACTGATATTGGTAATCAAAAACAAACATCTTCCAAGACAAAAGCCTGCTAAGACAATTCAGAGGGATTCGGTTTTTACAGATTTGTCCTCCACTTGCTTCCTTCTCTTTAGCTGCAATCTATTTTTGAGCAGAATGGCTGCTCTATTTGATGGGATGATCCCTGGGGAGGGGACACATCTGTTCTCCCAAGGAGACTGAACTTACAACCTCTGGAGAAAGAATGTGAAAAATCTACAGAATAGGGCAGTGTTTTGCAGTCACATCTAAACATCTTTATGTAAAAGAAACATATTTTCCCACCCTGCAGGAGGTTTGGCATATTATGTATGTGACACAGATTAATTCAGTAATATTATTGAAGATTTCTTATAAAATATGAGAAAATATCTATAAGCAAACTGAGATGATGCATTGTCTAAAATTTAAAGTTAAAAATACAATGTTGTTGTAGCAAAAAAGCATCCCCTTATCTTTTTATGCAGCATGTGTCTTTGTCATTGGTGCTTTTGTGAGCCATAATAATGCACATTACACAGAGAAGTACAATCTGCTCTCTGCTCGTTCTGTAGGTTAAGGCCTCAGATTTAAAGGCAAGCTGTGTCTGCCCCAACAGAACACGAACAACTCATTCTGCCAAGTGGTTACATTTCCATCTCTTAATTTGTTCTTCTTCCCAAAACTCTAAAGATCTTTCCAAATATCCCTTTGGAAAATGACATTTAGATATATCTACACCATACATCAGAACATGCATTTATTGTATTTGCATGTGTGAGGGCTGGCATTTGGTTATCTGCATGAATCTGATATGGTTGACCTGTCAAGTCATATGGGTGTGACATGACTGGGATTACTGGGAGATTAGTCAAGCTATGTATCACTAGCTATCAGTGGATGCATCATTTTAGTCAAATATAACAAAATGGCAAGTTACACAGCTATTTAGACAATATCAATTCACAGAGAGTATAACAACATTAATTTATGCAGCTACATTTATGTTTTAAAATTTAATGCTCATCAGAACAGGTTTGCATAGCAAATATATGGATTTGAAATACACGTTTATTAGACTGACTTACAGCAATGTTGATTCCACTTCATTTCATTAATTATAAATTGTGAATTAAAATACAAAGTGATAGCTTCAAATATCGGAATGTGTTCCCAATTAGTTAGATATAACATGAATAAGTAATCAAATCCTTACCTGAAGGAGAAGTGTCAACTTCATAATCAGTAAAGGCTCTGCATGTTTATCAGTAAAATGTTGTTTTTTAATCTTTAGAGCATTTAGACATTATCACCAAACATTGTATAACTTAAAACACGAATGAGATATTTCACCAGGCCTTTTTTTTTTTTAAACTGCCCTGTCATGAAGTTCAGTCATCGAGCTTGTCACTAGTTCAATGTTAACATGTTAAATGTTTTGATATTATTTCTCCCACTTAGATTAAATTTGACTCTGGAAGGAAAAAGTATCCATGGTGAAATTCCACACTGGTGAGAAATATAAACAGTGAGTGTAAAGCCGAGTGCAGATGGAGAAAAACAAATTTGCAGGCTAATTATGACATCTAAAATGAGAAACTTTACACTTATAATTTACAACTGAGGAACACAGGAAGTCCGTTTTTTTTTTATTGTAAATCTAAAACTGTCAGAATGCTTAGACTTTACTCACTACAGTCGACAGGCTTACAAACCCTCCTGTGTCAGTAACACTTGAACTTTGTTCCACCAAGGCCAAGGACATTGTGTCTACAGGTTTTTTCAAAAAGGTCTCAAGGATTCTGGAGTCAGATCTGTTACAGATTAACTTATTTAATTTCAGTCGTCTTCCCAGAGCCGCTGAAAACAGCTGTAATCAAGCCTCCACTTAACAGACAAGACAAAAATTACATGTGGAATTCCCCAAGGTTCCATCCTGGGGTCTCTTCTGTTCAACATCTACATGCTCCTACTGGCACAGGTCATAAAGAACAACAAAATTAGCTACCATAGCTACGCAGATGACACACAGATACATATTACAAGGTCAACGGGAGACCAAGGCCCTGTACAGGCTCTTGGTAAATGCACTGAGTAGATTAATGACTGGATGTGCCTAAACTTTTTTCAGTTAAACAAAAACATGGGTTCTATATTATTTGTAAATGCAAACAACCGTGGCATTATTTTTTATGTCAACATTTTTTTATTTTTACTTTGATGACACTGCACTGTATGGCTTTAATTGTTGTTAAACTAATATTTGCTTTTAACCAAATGACAACTTTTATCTGTGTTTTTTCAGCATTATTGACTGTTTAACTTTGCACAGTTATGACATTTTGTAATGTTAAACTTTTATGTCCTCTTCATAAAATGTAAACAGTTTGGATAAACAAATATTATCTCCCATGTAGGCAGCTGACAAGATGTAGCCATATGAATGATGTATTATGGTCAAGAAAGAACAACACATAAAACAATATATAGATGTACATTACATGCTGCATTTACTTGCACTTGGGCATCTGAGGTTTACCCAGGTACATGTTAGTTTATACTAAATATTTGTTTAAATTTGATTTTCAACATTTACTCTGACATGCACTGGGATAAATACTCCATAGGAAATATAAAAACAAATATCTGTAATATGTGTTCAAATACTGCACTTAAATTAATTAATTCAGTTACATTCCACCACTGTTGTCCTTTGATTTGTTTTTTGGGTGGATATCCCTGATCAATCCAAATGTTTTGTTTATTATCTATTTCAAATGAGAAACTGGCCTATCTATTATACAAGATAACTAAATTCAAATTGTCTCTGTCATATACCACTATATCACTGCTGTATCTCCCTTTTAATCTCTTCCCACACGTGTTTCCTACAGTTACTGGGAATTTTAGTCATGGTCCTCCCCTGTCATTGTTAAAGCATAGGGTATCGGTACACAATATTCCAAGAAACTCATCTTTAGACTTCAGGTCTTTCTCATAGCTAGATGACTACTCATTCAAAGGTAAACCACAGACAGAAACGCCATTTGGCAGATGACATTTATTTTTGTCCCAGAGACATTTCAAAGCCACAGATATTCCTGGAACGTGAGACAGGTTTCAGCACCCTGGGGTCGTACACTATGACTCCATGACAGGCAGGCGTGGGGGGAGCTTCACCCTATGACATCACAACATAGGAGAGGCATAAAGTTCAGACACCTTCAGGAAGAAATCACAACAGCAGCAGCAGCAACATATTAACACCACACCTACAAACTGTACAGCATACAGTCTATGCAGAACCTCCTCCAGCAGATCTTCAGTATGCCCACTCACAGCAGCCTTCTTTTCCTTGTCACTTTTTGGGCTTCAATTCAGGACGGTAAGTCTGTTTGTCTCTCATATCTTTAAGCTGAACTATTTTTAGGAAAAACATTTATTTAAATTAATTGAATTTTTTGTAAACAATTTTGAATGTGGCATTTATACTAATGTCAGGTACACTGTGCACACAGAAGCTTTAGACATTCCAAGTTGGTTCACATGCATGTTTTGGCAAGGGCAAGCGTGTGAAATATGGTCCACTTGTCATGTAGTTGCTCATTTATTTTATTTTATTTTTTTGTCTTTTATTTTGCATATATTTCGTAAATGAAAAATAAAATAAGTGTGGACCCATTTTTAATTTTTATTTGAAACCATCAGTCTGTGAGACTTTTAGATTTTCATTTCTCACAACTAAAAAACTCATCTACTGCCATTCAAATAGGTTTGATAATAATGGCACATTTTGAAGAAATAATATTCAATCTGTGAAATCTGAATCTGGAAGAGAGGACTTCTGGGAAGCGATTTTGCTCAGTTGGAGTTAATGCTGTGTTTGTTTACTTTTTATAAAGCATCTCCTCTTGTCTGAATACTTTAGGTTTGACTTTTCCAGTACTGAAAGAGCCTGGGGTGGAAGCCAGGGATGTCTCAACCCACCATGTGAGGACCAAGCGGTGCGCCTGTAGTAACCAGCTGGACTCTGAGTGCCACTATTTCTGCCATCTGGATATCATCTGGATTAACACACCCAGGTGAGCATGAAAGGACAAAAACTCAACCACTCAGGGATACATGTAGAAAACTCTTTTGTATAATGGCCATATACACTAAAAAATTGTCAGAATGACAGCACAAAGTTTAGTGTTTCTCACATCAATCCTAGAAACTGCTGAATAACTGTGCTATCATAACTGCTGAATCATTAAATGAGCAGCTGCAAAGTACCAAAGAGCAAAGTCTGCATTGCCTTTATTTCATAAGCATGGCGCTGAGAGTGGTTTTCTCTTTGCAGCAAGACAACAACTTATGGTCTAGGTGGTGCTTTGTTACGACGCAGGCGGTCAACCGGCCGTTGCACTTGTGCCATCCACGAAGATCAAACCTGCACCACTTTCTGCCATCTCCGGTGAGTCAGGGCCTGAGCGTCTTTATACACAAAGCGACACTGACAAGGCTCTCGTTAGCGAAGAGGTTCTGTTTGTACAGACAGGTATTATTACCATATGAGGAGGAGAGGGAGCGGTGGGGCGTGAAGGGAAAGCTCATACTATTATTAGCTAAAATGTGTCCCACAAGTCCTACTTGTCCATGGGTGTGATCATCAAAACAATCCAACAGTGGCCTTAGGGAGTAAGGTAATTAGAGTGCACAAAGTCCACAAAGGTTGTTTTTGATCTTTTTTTTATTTTTATTTTTAAAGAACTCAGGTGTGTTGAAGGCTGGTGGAGGGAGTGAAATGTTTAATAAAGAATGCACATTCCCTTGAAATGGCAGGCAACTATGTACTGCCACCACCTAGAAACAGATTAGACAGCAAGCAACAAGTTAAAGACAAAAGACCAAAGGCACGCATGGCAAGCCTGAACAGTGACATTTCAAAATCTTTACAAAAAGACACTCTGGCTAGTTGACTGTTTTGCTGTGCCATAAACCATAAAGTTAGTCTGTAAAGATAAGATTTTTATCTTTCAGAGAAAAATAGCATAAGATGTTTCAATAAAAGATTCAATTGTAAACCTAAATGTTGAGGCAATTTGTGCTAACTTTGCTATTTTCTTGTGTACAGCCCTGAAATCAAACCTTTAAAGAGACCTCAGTTCAGCATAATAAGCATCCTGAGGTGAGTTTTGCAAAGTATACAAAAAAGAAAGAAAGAAATCAACACAACTCTCATCCTCACCTGGATCATGTTTTAAGTGTTTAATGGACTTTCTGCTCCACAGAGCTGCGATGGACAGGTTGAGCAAATCTCAGGATGCACACCTTTCAGACAAAGAGGAAACTTCTTGGCCTGAGAGGAAGAACGCTTGATGAACGATGTGGCTGCAGACGTAGTGAGAGTGTAAGAAAAAGAGAGTGGGAAGCGAGCACCTGAACAAATGACACTCCTTTAGTATAGAGGAGGGTTAAAAAAAAGGGTTGCTGAAAGATGCGTCTGACCCAGGAAGGTCAGAGTGCCACACAGATGTCAGTTTGTAGCCACAAATAGTGTGGAAAACATGATGGAGGTCTCCAGGCGCATAATGAAAGAAGAGGAGGATGATCGGAGTTGATAAGACGTGATACCAGGGTTAACTCGGATTAGTCTAGTCTGTAGGAGTTGAAGCGACTGTTTCTATGTCACTGTGCAGTCAGGCTAGACCCAAGCGAAAGATGCAAAATGTAACAAGTACAGGATTTTATTTTTCTTATATTCAAATAATGTTGTTATTCAGTTTGACTTTTTTGGGACAATTGTCCTGTTTTACTTAAATAACTTATTTATCTTTTACCATTTATAAAATTGATATTGTGATAGTTGAAGGGTTAAAGTTTAGTTATTGTGTTAAAAAAAAAAGTTCATAAATAAGAATTTTATCAAGTTCCATGATTCTCTGCCTGTAAATGTATTTTATTTGGGATTAAAAGAGAACAAAACAAAAATTCTGATGCTCATGTTTCTGCTCATTCATAACTTTATTTGTTTGCTTAGGAAAGTAAGTCACTCATAATACACCACCTGGGAAGGATCATTTGAGGAACAAAAATCATATTAAGCAACATGTGTGATTCAATTGTGCGACAAGCAAACACTATCTGAGTTCAAAAAGAGCCCTGACATGGATGACTGGCTCTGGAATTCATGGCTTCACATCAATAATGCGTTTACCTGCTACTCAAAGGCAGCACAGCCCATGTTATCATAAGGATCTGTGGAAAGAATTCAGCTTTTTGTAAGTCGGGGGTACCAGAGAGGCACAAAATACCCTTTCCCTGTCATTCCTCCTCAATTGCTTGCACTGCACATACCGTCCAGGCGCACCTGAATATGCAAGAAGGTCAATGAGAGCTAAAGCTGAGAGATTCGTTTTTCATGTCATGAACAAAACTGTGGTGAACTGATGTACTGTTACTGTCTTGATGAACAATTACACCTAAGTGTTAATGCACCTTGAGTTTAAGAACAAGTTTTCCTGCTGACTGCATTTCATATAATTCTTGATGTCTGAACTTTTCTAAAGAGATCCCCTGCAGACATCTTTTCCAAACAGGCCTGAGTACAGCAGCAGGCCAACTTTACACTGCGTCACAAACAGCCTGCCATTCCACAGCACACACAGTTATCGTACTCAGACACACAATGTTCTAAAATATTTCTGAATGCTACAGTGCTATTTCAGTGGTGACTGTACTTAGAATCACTCTATTTATTTCTAATCCTAGAAACGGCAGGAAGTTTTTATGTAATCAGGTAGAGTTGTAAATCACAGTGATCCATTTTAAATTAGGCCAATTCTTTATTGCAGTGGCAAAGAGGCACCATCAGCAATATAATAATTATGTTGTTATCATGTTGTAAAACATTTGGATAAAACCTCTTGATTGACTGTTCCAAGGAAACATGACCACCACCTACCTCAGGGAGGAAAAGCTCTGTCCATGGTGCTGGACTGGAACGGCACTTCTTTGTTTCACAGATGGAGGACGTTTATTGGTGTCCCACAACACTTCAGTTGTCTTTTCTTTGTCCCCTGTTGGCTGTGAACTTACAGGAAAAAAAAATAGCAAGGCCTAGCTCAATTTTGAAACCTAGGTCTAAAATTAACAATTAATTTAATAATGTTTCTAAAATACTTCTGGCAAAACCATAGACAACAAATAATACATCAAACAATTTCAAAATGTTCAAAATGTCAAAGTGTTCACAATATCGCAAAACAATTAGGGTGCATGTAAAAACTTTTTTATTAAAAAAAGACTTTCTGTGCTTGAGAGCATGTATTCAATAGCTCATGCAGTCTAAAACAACCAGACAGACAACTGAAGAACACGCGACCTCTAGTGGTTGTGAGAATAACTGCATGTGAATTGTTAAAAAATAAAAATTAAAAAGGCATTCTGTTGTATCCATTGTTGTGGTAACATGTAATTGAAGTAACCGAAAAGCTAGCTTGCATTAAAGTGGCAATTACTTTGTAAAAAGAATGTATTTTATCCCTAAACATGATCTTTTAATAACTTTAAAGGTACAGTGTGTAATAAGTAGGTCTACTGATATCTAGTGGTGAAGATGGGCATACTAAATACTTCAATTGCCAAGCACAGTTGTGAATGAATGGTGGCCATCGGTGTACAAAATTCTTTCAGACATAAACATGTTTTCAGTGGATCCAGTGGCCTCAGGTGCAGCCTTGACTGCACTACAGGTAATTCAGCTATTTCAAAATTGTGTACATGTGTACTGTCTTCTACTACTAAGGTGTTACTTATTCCAAACGGTGCTCAAGTACCTATCAAACAAAGCACTGCACTTTTAAAGCTCAGAGGATTCTTACTTTCAGAGTTGTTTGTCCATTCAGAGACACTTCAGTAAAAAGTTGCCACAAATATAGCAGCTGCCAAGTATAATACCCAAGGCTAACAGTTATTTTAGTAAAGTGATTAGATAGCAATAGATACACAGTTTTTCATGAAATTTTAAATGTTTCTTTCAATAATCAGTTATTTTGTTACACTCTGCATCTTTAATCAAGTAGGTTTTATTTCTATCCCTAACTAAGTAATGTCAGTGGCTAAACCCAAACAAAAAGTGATCAGTATAACAGTCATCAGTCAGTCATTATCTGTACCGCTTATTCCATTACGGGTCATGAGGTAAGCTGGAGCCCATCCCAGCCTTGTTTCAGGTGAAAGGCAGGGTACAACCTGGACAGGTCACCAGTCCATAGCAGGGCCAACATAGATAGGGACAAACAACCATTCACGCACACACTCATTCCTAGGGAGAATTTAGAGTCACCAGTTAGCTTAAACATGCATGTCTTTGAACGGTGGGAGGAAGCCAGAGAACCCGAAGAGAACCAACGCATACACGGGGAGAACATGCAAACTCCACACAGAAAGGCCACCAGCCCCCAACATTCAAACCTCCCCCAGCCAAGGCTCAAACCAGCAGCCTTCTTGCTGTGAGGTATTAGCAAAGCATTGTTAAGTTATAATGTGCATATAGGGCAGAGATGAAAAAGCAATTGTGATATGCTGATCTTTAATATTCAGTTGTTTTATGCAAATGATTGAAAGCATAGCACATAACAGTGCGCATGCCTCGCTCTTGCTTCCTTATGAGGATTTTTTATTTTTTTATTTGGCTGTTTAAAGGAAACACTTGAAATTGACATGCTGGATGTGAAAATAATGAGTCATGTTTACCTTCTGCCTCTTCTAGGGGCAATACTTTACAGGGTGACATTATGGGTCACCTGTAAGATGACATACAGGGTCATTTTGACTGCAGGGATTGTTTACTTGGGTGGGTGAGTCACTTTTAAAACTCATTGAAAATATAAGCCTGGCTCCTTTTGTCATTTAGTGAGTGATTTAGAATTACAGTGTACTACAAGCTCCCTTTTCAAAGTGAAATTATCCAGCCTCCTCATCTTGATTTACACCCAATTTTAAGTTTAAATCATGCTGCATTCACTACCATAAGAAATTTGTCATTTCTTTCATTTCCATATCCAAACTAGTAAATCTGACTTGGTGTTCTTTAATTTTTGAGTTAAAAATTCAAATATCTAATAATTTGTTCATGAATGCACCATTCTCCATTAAAACAAACAGAAGTATTAGTTAAAAGTAGTCCATAGAGGCAAGTTTTAAACATAAAACTTATACAGCACACAGAAGGATGGACTAACATTAAAGGATTTATGTAGCCAAAATGTGACAGACAGATGAATATTGTAGCCAGTATAGCTACTATGAATCATTACAGACCTACCTCCATAATTCACAGTTGTGGCCATTCAAGCATGATCAAAGTCTTCTTTGCATCATACATAAACTCTCTCTCTGGGTGTGGATAAAGGATGATTCTTCAGAGATATTTACATTTTTCCATTGCAGGTGGACTTTGCACAGTTTTAAGTGTTTTAGATTAAATGAAGAAAATGCAGCAATCTCTGAACAAACTACTTTGGTTAATAATGGGACAAGGATCTCTGAAGTACTGCATATGTATGATTCTCCTTTCTGCATGCACAAAAGATTCTCCTTTTTGCATGTTTAACACATGAAGGAGCTGTAAATGGATTTGAAAACCCACAACTCAGACTGCATATTCATTACAAAACTATAACTTAAATTTGTTTTGGTAAACAGCTGAAACAGAAAAAGCATACGGTACTTGTAACTGTGGTGTTACAGGTTATATTCAAGTATCTGCAAAGACCTTAGTAAACAAAAACAAAACGTAAGTCTGATGATACGACAACAAAGTCGATCATCGAACTGCGGCCTAGAGTGTCCTGGTGCCAAGTGCACATGTGGACACTCTTATGCCTGAACAAGGTGTTCGTTATGGACAATCCATGATGAGCACAGAAGTCCAACAATAAAACCTCGGATTTAGTCATGGGGGACATTCCTCCCAATCACGGCCCTCCAGGTCTTGCTGTCATTGCCCACGTTGGCATTGAAGTCCACCTGAACGAAGGAGTTCCCGGAAGGAGTACTCTCCAACATCCCCTCGAAGGACTCCAAAAAGGGTAGGTACTCTGAACTTCCCCATGGTGCAGAAGCACAAACAACAGTCAGGACCCGTCCCCCCACCTGAAGGCAAAGGGAGGCTACCCTTTCATCCACCGGGGTAAACCCAAACGTACAGGCGCCAAGTCGGGGGGCAATGAGCATGCCCACACCAGCATGGCGTCTCTCACCGGAAGCAACTCAAGAATAGAAGAGGGTCCAGCCCCTCTCAAGGACAGTGGTTAATGAGTACAAGCCGTGCATTGAGTTGAGTCCAACTATATCTAGCCAAAACCGCTCAACCTCGCGCACCAGCTCAGGCTCCTTCCCCGCCAGAGAGGTGACATTCCACGTCCCTAGAGCTAGCTTCTGCAGCCGAGGATCAGATCGCCAGGGTCCCCGTCTCTGGCAGCCGCCCAGCTCACAATGTGCTGACCCCTATGGCCCCCCCTGCAGGTGGTGAGCCCACGGGAGGGGGCGCCCATGTCACCCTTTCGGGCTGAGCCTGACCGAGCCCCATGGGCAAAGGCCTGGCCACCAAGCGCTCGCCTCCGTGCCCCACCTCCAGGCCTAGCTCCAGAGGGGGGGAACCCGGTGACCCACGTCCGGGCAAGGGAAACGTGGGTCCATGGTTTGTCGTCATCATAGGGGTGTTTTGAGCCGCGCTTTGTCTGGTCCATCCCCTAGACACCTGTTTGCCATGGGTGACCCTACCAGGGGCAAAAAGCCCCGACAACATTGTGACTAGGATCGTCAGGACGTGCAAACTCCTCCACCACGGTAAGGTGGTCGCTCAGGGAGGAGTCAAATCAAATCGAATCAAATCAAATCAAATCAAATCAAATCAAATCAAATCAAATCAAATCAAATCAAATCAAATCAAATCAAATCAA
>JBAMHW010000006.1:19502292-19518966 GCA_037177495.1 Rhadinocentrus ornatus
TATAATAATAATAATAATAATAATAATAATAATAACAATAATAATAACAATAATAATAATAAAAACAAGAAGAAGAAGCAGTTTTAAAAAATTATATTACAAACCCATTTCTGCAGCAGTATATAGGCTAACTTTGGGTTTAAGGTGAATAAAGTGAGGTGTGGTGTGGTCTGTGTGGGAGCGAAGTTATTTAATCCGTTAGGACCTGAAGAGGCATTTAAAAACAAACCAACAAACCCTTTCGTTTTTTTTCTCCCGACATTGAAAAGCTGGACAATATAACGGTATGCTACTCGAACCCCCAGTGCGCTGCAATGCCTGGTGGGAACTGAAGTCTTCACATCAAAAAGAGGGGCCGTTTTTAAAGGGCTCCCCTCCACTGAAAACTACCAGTACCGAGATGCTCTGCTTGGGATGGTTTCCGGTAAATGCGTGAAATGTTTGGCCAGGTGTTACATCAAAATCTGTGACCTATCAGAATCTGTTACTGCAGGGGGCGATAGTGAGCTTTATTTTCTGTATGGTCGTCTTAAAAGACTAGAGAAGAAGAGCATTTACGTAAACTGCGGAAAGATTAAGTAGCCGACTACCACTGACTTCGTTAATTTGACTATCATCTAACTGGTTGTGTTTCAGGAGAAATACTCATATGAAAGAGGCGCTTGCCATAGTACCCTATAGGAAACTGTAACTGTACGGTGGCTAGAAAATGTAGAACATGGGTTTATTTATGTTAGAAGCTGAGCAGTATTTGATAGACTGGTACATTATATGCCGATGTGCTGTTCCAAAATATGTATAACTCGCCATTTAAGAAAAAGAAAAGCTAAATGCTTTACACCATTTTCCAGATGCATGGGGATTTAACATTAGCCGTTTAACAGATATGTGTGACTATATATGCATCATAAAACCAGACTTTTACTTTAGTGTTTTTCAGGGATTCCTCCGTACTGCAGTCTGTACCAATCTAATATTTTATGTGACCCCGTCAGAGCCAGTATAACCCAGGACACCATTTCTGATAGCCTTCAGAATGTGTGACCTTACTGTACGTGCATTATAATAAACCCAGACTTTTATAAGTGTTTTCAGGGACTCCTCCATCTCCCCACTGCAGTCTGGACCCATCTAACATACATATAAAAGTCTGGGTAATGTTAAATTCCCATGCTTCTGGAAAATTTTGTAAAGCATTTAGCTTTTCTTTTTTTTTTTAAATGGCAAGTTATACATATTTTGACGACGGAATATCAGTATACAATGTGCCAGTTTACCAAATACTGCTTCGCTTAAAACATAATTAAATAAATCCATGTTCTACATTTTATAGATACTGTACAGTTACAGCTTCCTATAGGATACTATGATAAGCGCCTCTTTCATTTGAGTATTACTCCTGAAATACAATACGTTAAATGATAATCAAATTTTTAACGAAGTCAGAGGTTGTCGGCGACTTCATCTTTACGTAGTTTACGTAAATGCTCTTCTTCTCTTGTCATTTAAGACGGTCATACAGAAAAAATAAAACTCACTATCGCCTCCTGCAGTCACAAATTCTAACGGGTCACAGATTTTGGTGTACCACCGAGTGCTGGAAGAGGTGAGGAAAGTGTGAAGTAAGGAAATGACCGGGCTGCTATTTTTAAACCGGTTGTAACCGATTTAAAAAAAAGAAGGCAGCGGCGGAGGAGAGCCAGTCAGGAGGGATGAATGAGAACCGGCCATGGAGGACCAAATGAGCCGGGTAAGTTTTGTTTGGAGGGAAGATTTTTCCGCAGACAATAAGCTGCAAGTTGCACTGCAACTTGGTCGACGCAAAAGTAGCCAGGATCATGAGTAAAAAGTGCAACACTGCGCGCAAATGCGTTGCTTTGCGAACCCTGTGTGGGTGCCGCAGGGTAATTGTTTTCCTGCTCATCTTTTCTATGGAAGCGGCGCTGCTGCCTCACAACCTGAAACTCCATTTTCACGGATGCGCTGCTCGGGCGTCCACGCACAACAAAGGATGAGCGTGATCTGCAGGATGTAGATAGTGTGAGCCGATAAACTTTGCATTCAGAGTAAAAATGATTTTGACATACACGTGAAATATATATAGGCTAGTTGAAAGCACCCATTTAAAATGTCCGGAACATCATAAAACTATGCGTTAAAGATCCCACTTATTATATTTATTAGCTACATGTAATAATGTCTTTTGTACCAAACGTCGGTGACTGCTTCTATTGGCTGTGTTTTTATTTTGAAACCGGTTGACCGGAAGCGTCAGTGCTCAGAATGGCGGACTTCACAATGGTCGCCGTTTACGCAGCAGCATCACTAGTCCACCGGCGCGAGATCCGCTCGTGGACAGAGAGCGCGAGGCAAGTCGGTTCTGCTAAAAGCCTTCGTCTCCTCGTACTACTGAGGGTCACGGCTGTTCATTTAGATGATTTTCACTCGATAGACCAAGTCAACCTCTCAGGTAAATTAGTATTTTGCCTCAGAAAAACAAAACAAAGAAAAGAAAAAAACGGCGAAGTAATTGTAACCTCCGACATTCAATTAGAAATCTGAGCTTCTTTTATATCTGGTTAGGAAATAGATTGTTGGGGCAAAGATGGAATTATATAATTGGTTCATCGTCCTTACATAGAGAACAACGCTTCTATTGCTCTGATATTCTAGTGTAATCGAGAAATTGCAGCCTGGAAAGGCTGTGTCGATATTAATTTATTATAGCCCGATAGAGATCCCTCCCCTCACAATGACATTACAAGATATTACTGTAAGTACACTAAATAGTTTAAATTAGAAGTGACAATTCATCAGTAGGAGAACAAGCTTCCTCTGAAAAAAAGAAAAACTTAGTTCTGTTTATCATTGCTATTTTATTGTATTTATTCTAGTGGGAAATGGGTACCTCTGTCACATAGACCTGTTTAATTCATGCCACTGTTGTGATTAGGTGCCTCCTCTCTTGCAGTAACATGCTTTTCTTCTGGCTTCATCTCCTTGTAGCCTAATAGCTCCTGAACTTAATTTGCTCTTTCAGGGAAGGTGGGGGAAGAAGAGAAAGAAAGCTGCTTTGTATTGCAGCTCTTCCCACTTCCTATTGGAACTCTTTTCTTTAATGGGCCATTAAGAGGCAACCATGATGGTTAAGCTGTCATGTTGGCCTGATTGATTCGGTTAGACCACAGATGAGGCCGATCTGTGCTTGAGATTCCTTCGTAGCTCTCTGCTAAATGTCTCCGAACTACCCCCACCCTCCCTCAGACAGCAGCTAAAGGCAGGGAATAGAGATGGACAGTCGGGTTTCAGGCCTTTAGAATGTAAAGTCATAAACATGCATGCCATGTTAAAGCTTGATGTGTATTATTGGGCAGTTTGGTTTTGTATAGTGACAAAGTTATGGCCTGAGTGGAGGCTCCACTGCAGTGCAGCCTCCACTCAGGTTGGAGGGACACTGAGGAGGAAAAGTTTAGCAAAGGCAAGGAACATTTTGGGCTCCTTGTAAAAGTGGGCCACCGGTCCCTGTGGTGAGTGGTTCTTTCTGGGGCAGGCTCGGTGGTGACGCTCACCCAGTCCGGATTGGGAACAGACGCCCTGGTCCATCCGGTTTGAAGCAAGGTGTGAAAGCTGTGCAGCTCGCACACATTTTGCAGAAAAGACTGGAGCTCTGACCCAGTGGACTTTTTACCATCTACAAATGTATAATTGATGCCTGTTGTTGGTGGGTCTGTAAGTATGCGTCGGCTCTTCCTGTTACAGTTATCAACTGTTTAACTTAGTTATGTACTTTTTCTTTCTTGTCTGTAGAAGGTCTCTTGCATAGCAGTAGAGAAAGGTCTTCAAGTGTGTTGTTAATGAGTATCTTCCGCTGACTTGGCGGCTTTTTGCGCTAAAACCCGAGCCCTGGAGTGAGAAGCAATCTGCTATTTAAAGATGGCAAAACCCAGCCAGCTGCTGCTGTTTCCGCTCTTTTCATAATTGAATCAGAGCTAGCAGAATGCGCCAGGGAGGGTGTGTGCACTCCGCAAAAGATTACACAGTCAGGACCTCTAGGCGGTCTAAAACGGCTATGTTGACATACCTGATCGGTCCCTCTTATTCCTGGTGAGGGTGTTTGTTAAAACAAGGAGGAAGACAAAATCCCAGCTCATATTATCCTCCTGAAGGATGTGGACAGGTGATGCAAGTTTTAAAACAAGGTGCTCCATCCTGGTTTCATAGAGTTGTAGTCTATTATAGGGAGACTAGGGATTGATGAGGTAAGGTTGGCTCATTTATTTATTCTTGTCAGAATAATTAGGATCTAATTGGGAGTTGGTGTCATTAACTGGTTGTGTGCATCATGTCGTCTTCAATCTGTTTACCCAGTCCTCTAAATGAACTTGCTGCAGCTCTCCAAGTCCACAGAGATGGTGACGTTCACAATGGTAAATTCGCCGAGTGACAGAGGTCGTGTACCGTTTGGACAGCATCATGACTTTCGTATTGATCTTACTTTGCATGACGGAGGGCAGGGAGAGGGTTAACTACTCAAAAGGGAACTAGGCCACCAACATCCCTTTTTTATGGTCACATTCTGTGTCTGGCTGTGAGCGTGACAGAAGAAGCAAGTATAGCAGAGTAGTATTTAATCATAGAATCTGTGTCTTGTTTTTTTAAAGTCTGTGTTGTTGCAGCCATGCAGCAGTGCTTGCAAAGATTCTGATTTTATGTGTGATGAGGCAGAATTGTCTGAAAAGTCTCAGTATTTGTAGTTCTACCCCCTCACTGCTTTTAATCCGCTCTTACTTTCAGACTCCAGAGATATTTTCTCTTTCTGTGGAACGTTGACTGAATATTTTGAGTCATCCAGCCAAATCTGTGGTAGGCACTGGGCGGGAGTGTAAAAAATCTCATCTCAGACTGCCTCATTCCAACAGTGTTGAGGTTTTCCTCCAGTCTGCGTGTATGGCTATGAAAATGATGATTCTTTCTATCATGGCATTTACAGACCCGTTTGTTGTTTTCAGTATCATTAACCTGGTTTCTTCACCTCTGACCCTGGTAGTGAATTGACTTGAAAGAGGAATAGACAAAAATAACAACAAAATCCAGAAGAAGTTTGCATTGGAAGAAACAGTTTTCAGGTTTCCCTTTTTATTACATTACTGTACGATGACACGTTCATTTGACAGATGGAGCTTTACCTCATACATTGATCAATGATTGTATTAATAGTCCCGTCAGAGAGCATCATGTGCCATAAGGATCGATGCAGACTCTAAGGAGATGATGGAGCACCATTAGACCACCAGGTGGACGCTTTACAGTCAAATTCAGTATTAATATTTTAAGCGACGGTGAAGGACATTTGTCACCTGTTTAGGGATTGGGTGGAATCCATAGTGGTTCAACTATCTTATTATCATCCATCCATATATCCATTATCTATACCTGCAATTACAGGGGGGTCACGGGGTGGCTGGAGCCTATCCCAACAGCTACTAGGCAGGAGGTGGAGGACAGGTTGCCGGTCCATTGCAGGCTGTCTTATTACACAGAATTTATCTCTACAGCTGTATCTAATGATTATTTTGATTTTAATGTTAGTATTTGGTAGCAGTGAGTTTACTGGTCTTTCAGAAATGAAGAGGGCAACCATTGTGATGGGGATTAAGTAAACCGCAGCAGCTTAGACTTTTCTCTGTGCTAAATGTGAAAGTGAAAATTTAGATTTTGACATTTTACTCTTTTAATTTAATATTCAAAACACTTTTGCTTTCAACACTTTTATAAAGTAGTGGTTTCAGCTTGGGCAGCAACAAATGATTCTGTGAATGAAACTGTTGGATCTGCTGAATATTTTCTTTATTCATTTATTAGCTAAAAAAATGAATGAATGAATTTATAATCTAAAAAATGTCAGAAAATGGAAACATAATTCTCAAAAACTGAAAATGAGGGCAGATGTCTTATATAATAAAAATACCAAAAATGAAAATTAAAAAATGACTGAGTTGCAAATTTATATAGTTTAGTAAATAAAGTGTTAAATGTGGGGAAGAAAGGGAGATATTTGGGTAATATAATCAGTGATGATGATGTTAATTAATGACAATGTCCTCTTCCAGTGTTGTAGATGCACAAGCAAATATGCTTTCACATACATTTCATATTTAATATGGTTACAAATGACGATAAAATGGCCCTCTGTAGATCTTGCTGTCCATCTTTTTTATACATGTCC
Organism: Rhadinocentrus ornatus; assembly: GCA_037177495.1. Taxonomy (NCBI): domain Eukaryota; kingdom Metazoa; phylum Chordata; class Actinopteri; order Atheriniformes; family Melanotaeniidae; genus Rhadinocentrus; species Rhadinocentrus ornatus. Next base: position 19,508,519 of record JBAMHW010000006.1, read on the forward strand.
CTTGTACAGATGTGGTGAAGCAAAAATGGAGCTACAGGTGCCATTTAATTTAACTTAAGGCTTCCAGTGTGGACAAATGCAAGTCACATGTTTGTTTCAAATAGACTGTAAACAATAAATAAGGAGAATATTTGCTTTTCATGCTGTATTGAGCAACTTTAATGTAGATATTAATGGCCCATCTGATTGATTTAAAATAAGGTCTTTAATTGAGCCAATATTAAGTGATACAAGGGGTTCCTCAAGTTGGGCATTAATCTATCACCACAGCTTTATGAAATGTTACTTTTCTTTTCTGTTTTCTTTATTTTATATAAAAATTCTGTGTATTTGACTGGAATTGTAGTGAATTGTTCGATGACAAAGTTGGCCCGCTGTCTAAAAGGACTAAAGGCTAAGTTTTATTTTTCCTCTACCCCTCCAAAAACCTGAAGACCACCAATATGCCTTCAATTAAACCTACACACTGTGAAATCCTTAAATGTACATACAACTGATTGATGAACATTGCACACAAGTGGTTAACCTTAATCCAAATAGCCTTATGTTATTAGTAAAATACTTAACATGTCCCTGTATGCGTAATGTGTCTGAACAGTTAATCCAGTGTGAAAAAGTTCAACTTTACTATTAGACTATGCAAAGCTCCGATTTACAGTTGCTTCTTGTTACAGTCTGAGAGCACAAATACAAAGGATGCACAGAAAAGTAGTGAAGCTGGAAATCAGAGCAAAGATCACTACATGATCAAATAAATGGAAGTTAGAAAAATGTACAGAATTAAAAGGTGGTGTCAAAAGTTAATTGTTAGTTTTATCTTTAAGTATATATATTTTTTTAATATAATCTTTTTCTTTATGTTTTATTCTCTCACCTTTTTGGGAAGAAAATAGTTTTCTGTTTCACCAGTCTGTTGGTTTCTAAGAACCCATTTAACCCATCAAAATTTGGATCTTTACCCTCTTCTGGCTGCATTTAAGTTCATGATTAACTGTGATGTTATCCTTTTTGTTTTTCTCTGTCAGAGGGGTTAAGATGGGTGGAGCTGCCATCATCAGCATGCAGGAGACTTGGAAAAAACTGCTGCTGAGGACTTTGACCACCCACACCCATGACTTTCTCCAGTGTACGTCTTTATTTTTTTTTATATTTAGAAAAGGCATTGATTAATTGTACTGAAGTGCTTCACAATTTTATTATAAGTTAAACTTTATTCCAGAAAACAACTACACCCTTTGTTTTTGTTTTTCTTTATTTAATTATTGGTTTATTTTCTCAGATGACACAGTTGTTTATGGATGACTGAATGAGATGTGTGGTTGACTTAGTTGTGTTCATGGCTGACAAAGTTTGATGAAAACAAAAAAACAACACAATTCAAATGAAACCTGTCACCTCAGATCTCACCGTGGTGTTGATTCTCAGACTTGTTTTTTCAGGAACCGGTGATTGGTGTGCCTCAAACTCTGTAATGGAAAATCGTGGTGAGTACCAAGTGACTCGTTGTGGCTTTTTAAGTGCAGTGGAGAAAGCTGTAGATCCTCTCATCTCGCTGTGCATCCACACATCCCCCCCTAACATGAGGACCGAATGAGAATCTGCTTCCCTTCCTAGAGAGTTTTTCAGGGTTTTCCCTGGTTTACATTCTGCAAATCTCTGTGCTCTGTGTATCAGTCAGTAAATATTGTGCAAGGATTTACTGTTACTTTTCCCCAAGTTTGACTTGCAGAATATCAGAAAGAGTCGCTTTCATGTGCTGCTGTCAAACTCAAACCCTTCCTCTTCTAATAACCAGAGCAGCTTTGCAGGAAAAGGAAGTGTTCACCTTGATTATGTACACTGGTGAATTTAAATTCACGGTGTAATCCCAGTTCCCTTTTGTAATATACCCATAAAAGTTCAGCATTTCTGGATGTGCCCTTGTTCTGTTGACTACGTAGACTTTCGTTCATGACTACCTGTAGCTACATCTAAATAAGTCATGTACAGTTCAGTTCTTGCCACTTTAACACAAAAAAACATCAGCTGTGTGTCATGAAAATGTTTAATATTACGTCTTTCTTAAACAGTTTATTTCAGATGTCAACTGGCCTACAGCCCAAATTAAGAGTGTGTTATGGGCCAATTAGGTTTAGCACATCAGCCATTGCAGCAGTGAATTGTGGTATCAATACAACACCATAACTGCTTATATTTGCTCAAGGACATACTCCCACGAAGACAGGGATACAATCTGAAGCCATGTAGGTCAGTCTTTGCATAGACGTAGAGATCTTTTGGTTTATTTTAGACAGTAGTGCAACACCAAGTGATTTTCTAAGGTGATGCATTACACTTTTAGGAAAAGAGCAGCAACCTCCAGAACGCTGTTTTTTTTGGCACACCCCAGACTATCGTCACATCAGATGCATTTGTAAATGTGTGTACAAATGTTGGTGCGTGACTCAGTCGCCGGCCTGCTGAAGTCGCCTGGCCCAGTCGCTTATCCAGGTCAGGCCAACAGGTTTTGGGCTCATGTAGATTGGCTCAGCTCTCTCTGGAAGTTGGCCCGGTGTGGAGGCTGTATGTGGGGCACAGGGAGAGAAAGGGAAACACTAGCTCTCCATCTTTAGAAGCAGCATGAGGTGCAGCCAAACACTGATCTATCCAGGCATAATGACACAGCTCGGTGCACTGGACTCCTTTTGAGGCACAGTTGGACAAGGTTTCCTGAAGATACACGAACCTCAAAAAGAATTGCAGAGCTATTTCAGGGGGTCCAGTTCTCACTGTTTCTCTTCCAGCTTACAGAAAATGGTTTCTTTTACCTGCTTGCTATGCTTCTCTATATTCAAACCCCAAACATGAATGCTCTTGCAGATAAATGTGTTTCAAAGTCATTCAAATGCCTTCAGGTCTGTTGAAATTGTGATAAGAGACTTGGAGATGTGTGTATAATGGTGTCTGGAGAAGTGTCGGACAGCATGATAAACACCCTCTGCTAGTTCCGAGCAATAGCAGTCAAATATTAGCGTGCATACCAGATGTAGAAACAGATGCTTATATTTGATTAACTCATCTTTCTATTATAGGATTGACTTGTCCACTTAACTCACTGACATCCTCCTCCAATAGTCTCAGCTTCATTATGCTGGGATTCATGTGTGCTGCTCAAACCCATGAGGGAGAAGCATCTTTACGCCGCTCCCAGAATAAGTCACGTCTTCATTCTTGAGTATCGTCTCTGAACTGAAATTTCTTCAGTTTCATCTCCTCTGTCTGTCACACCCAGACTAATATATGGTTTTTGCTTGTCAGTAGCTATACGCACAATAAATTAGGATTCCTAAATTAGGATTGCATCTGACCTGTGTACTTTTTTTCTGCTCCAGGAAGGCATACATACTGAGTCTTTAATGTTACCAAAAAAAACTTTTATGGACACAATTTGTGGTTCAAGCTTTGTGGTTTCAAATCATCTTTTTTTTCCCCCAATTTAGTTAAATTTCACTCTTTTGCCTGATTTATAACGTTCTTTACATTGCACATTTATTACTGGATGCACACGTTGCGCTGCATACCACAGCACACACGTCAAATTGAAAACATAACTCGTCTTTCTCCCAGGAATGGTAGGCATCCTTCAGTGAATGCTGACCTGTGCTGTGAGCCAAGGAAGGAGGGTCACTGAGTGAGTGGGAGAGGGAGTCCAGCTCTTGGAGGGAGGGAGGGAAGGTCTTAAGGAGATTGTGTGGGAGGGAGGGGTTGGGGGGGCAGACTGAAGTGAAAGGCACAGAAGTGCAGTTTGAGAGAAAGACAGTAAAGAATAGGACATTCGAGAAACCAGGGAGCTTTTTTGAGGGAGGAGGGCAGGTGCAGCCCCTGATCCGTCTGGTGAAGAGCACACGTTCCTTGGTGCAGGACAGGTAAAGGCCCCTTAGGGGCTGGATCATGGGACAGAGCCTTCGTGTGGAGATCACAGCTCAGGACCCAGCACGGCACAACAATGGCGGTGAGTTTCTGGGCTCACTTAAGCAAACTTTGTGTGCAAAGCTAAAAGCTCTTATTTGACAACGTTTCAAATACTTAAAACATTGGAGAGAGGAGTCCTGGAGCTTGTGTAATCAACTTCTGCTCCCTCTTTTACCCTCCTTCACTTCACCACCACAAGGAATGTTAAATCACTGAGATCACGTGGATGCATCTCAGCTATGTTTTTACACACAAATGCATGTGCTGCACACTCGTTTTCTTTTATTAAACTGCACAGAAAAATAGTTTGCTTTGTAAAATTGGGTCAGGATTATAATTTTTCATGATTTTGAATCCCACTAACTAATAAATGTTAGAGGTCAACCAAACAGGCAAGTACTAAATAAGCTAAAAGGAAAAATGTATTGCTCATTTAGCACCATGTTCTAATGCTATTTGTTTGACTACTGTAATTTTATCAGGAGCACAGACCTACACAAGAAGCAGACAGAGTGATTATAACCACTGTGTTCAATTAAGTAGATTAAATTTCATAATCTTGCCTGGCAAGGATAAGGGTTCTAATGAGGTTAGAGGTATTTCCCAACTGTTGGAGAGCTGTTCAAGTGGAAGCGGATGTCTTAGGCCTCTTATGCAGTAAGGCGACGTCAAAAACCAGCAGCGATGAAAAGCTTCACTGACACGTCTCTGCAGATTGCCCGCATCTGGGACAAAAGAATAAAAAACATGCAAACACAAAGTAAAGACCACATCCAACTCCCAGCAAAGATGTTTGAACTAGGCCTACGCGCGCAGGGGGGCGGGGGGTCTACTACTAGGATTTTGCACTAAGATACTAAGATTGTAATGCATTGCCCAAAAAAAAAAATTAAGATGATGGCACATAAACATATCTTTATTATCTACACTTAACAGCTGATCACAGGGAAGATCGGACACTGTCAGATCTGACCCTGATTCAACACGTTGAACTGGCAGGTTTCAGTTCTGCTTTATACTAAAACTAAACGAGAGATAAATGTTTATTAATGCTACAGAGGATCCTGTTGACTTGATGTATAAGAGCCCATACGTAAGTGGTCAGGTTGATATTAGTTGAACATGAACATGGCTCCCATGACTGAGTGAATCATGATGTTAGAGGGTCATGTAGCCTCTCATGGAGATTGCTAAGCAGTTGGATTTAGGAGGACAGAGCTACGTCAGAGGAACAATAACACACCCCTGTTTCCTGACTGGTGTACCTTATCTTAGTAAAGCTTCTGATTACAGAGCAGGACCAGAGGAATTCTGTTTTTGGTCGTGTTATGAATGGGAGTATATTTTATTTAATCATTAGCTAGTTTCACTGGTGTCAACATACTTTGCAGCACTGCGTTTCTCTGATCTCTGTGGTGGGCTGTGTTATAGAGTATGAGGGGAAGGGGTTGTCTTTGTTTCAGGGAGGAAACTGCACTCCACCCTGATTGTGTGACTGTGTTTCCAGTCCCCCCCCCCCTCTAAAAAAAGCCTGTACTTTTTCTCTGTTCTGTAGCTTTTTACCCCCTTGTACTTCTATTCACAGTAACACACAGCTGTAGTGTCACCACACACCAGACGACTTCTCACTACAGCTGAAACAATGATATGTCAGAGAGTTTGTCTCTGTATCTGTGAAAAATAATTCTGAGTGGATCTGCAGCTTCTTGAATGTGATAGCTGAATGTTCTCTACTTTTTTGGAGTAATTTCTTTTGATTTTTTTTTTTTTTTAATGGCAGATAGTTTTTATGATCAGACTTCAGAAATCTTCAGTCAGAATACGGTCAGTCATCTTCTTTAAATGGATGCCCGCTGCATGGGCTGATTCCACTGATCGTCATCTCCGCAGTGCTTTGTGTGGCACCGCCAGCTCTTATCCTGCTTCACTGGCTCAGCTGAGCCACCGTATCTGAAGCATTTCTGACAGAACAGTCTGCTGTGTGTGAGAACCTCAGTTCTGGATCACAGAGAAGCTGCTTTAAATGTTGCTTAATCTGGATGTTATGGCAGCTGGTCTGAATCCTCACAGTTCTACATCGCCAAGATAAGCTGGATTTCCATGGTGTGGACTTGTCCCTTGAACCTGGACCCTCCCTGCTTGAAGTTTGGAACTTACTCATCTCCATTGTTTTATTTTTGTTTTATTTTTTTGAGATTTGACTGCAAGTTGAATTTGGAGGGTTGCTGAATGCTCCCTGCTTCTCCATGGCATGCTGTTTCAGATCTCACCGCTATGGAAGCTGGACTCTTAACACCCGTCTTCCAGGTAGATTTGTATCTGTTTTTGGAAGGACTTGTCAAAAAAATTTAATTTGATTTGAGCTTTCTTTTATATCCTTTTGTTGTACAGCCAGTCAGGCCTCTGAACACAGTGTAAGTATTCAGTTCAAGTTTACCCCGCCAGCAGTGTGGAGTAGCATATAGTACCTCAGCTACACAAAATAGGTTTTAGTTGTATGTCAGCAGCCACCATGCTAAAATGTGCCTTAGCAAGTTATTGAAACCCTGTCAGCTGCAGTGGTTTTTCTAACCATGACTTGCTGTCTGTGAGTGAAATAATGAGTTAATTCCTAGGAATAATGTTGTTGTTGTTATGCTTCTATGTTCTTCATTGGCCTACTAAAGCAAGCCTCATCAGTAGTAGTGTGAGAGGATATTGTTGTGGGAATCAGACTGCAAGTCACTGCTGACGCCAAGACATCCTGTGTGTGCCTGAGTCTGGATGTTTTAAATCGGACTCTGTTCTCTTTCCACTGGTAAATATTATGTCTGCTGAATACAGCAGCTGCAGCCTTTACAGATTGCTAATGCTCGAAACTCTCCAAGCTCAGCACTCTGTCAGTCAGCCTGCCAATCATGTATCCTGGAATATTTAGCCATTACTGCAGAACGCCATTTAATGGAGTACTTCCAGCCTCAGTGACATCTCGTAATGATCAGCGTTCTTTAAAAAGGCCTTGCTTCCTGATTGTTAGCTGCGTATATGTAACCTGACTGACAGACCTTTTCTGCTACTTACGACTGCATCCATGTGGGCCTCTTTCCTCTACACAGGCAGCTGAAAGGCTGATAAGACACTTGTCTCCATCCAGCTGAGGAATGTGAGCACTTGACAGTGAGAAACCCTGGCTAAATGCCAGTGTCAGAACTCTCCAGTTAACCATGGCTATGTGGAGAAATCCACAAACTCAGCATCAACCTGCCAAAGGACACTCAGTCCCTGAGAACTAACCTCTAAAGATAATACCCTTCAGAATGAACCAGGTGTTTTTCACAAAACCAGCGGAGCTCAGTTGGAATAGAAATCTCTGTTGTCAGAATATGACGCCTGATGATGCTGATATACGTCTGGTGTCTTCTCTTTTAAGATGCACAGAATCTTATCAATGCTTTAAAACAAATGCTTTGAATTTATATTAAATGATTTTATTTTTAATTTTTTAATTTTTTGCTTTTAGATGATGACACTGAGCAGCACCACAGCACAATGGTGGGAGAGGGGGGCAGCATGGGGGACTCCACCCCTCCCCCAAAGCGCAAAGGCAAGTTTTCTACCCTTGGCAAGATCTTCAAACCCTGGAAGTGGAGGAAGAAGAAAAGCAGCGAGAAGTTCCAGGAAACATCCGAAGGTTTGTGTTGAGAACTCATTAAGTCGGTAGTGTAAGCCCCTCCCTTGGTCATATCAGTTATATACAGCTTTCATCAGAATTTCTCATTGTCGCCATTTCTGCCCAATTGTTACCATCTACATTGGCTCTCCTGACATCTTCAGTTCCCATGAGACAATAAATGATCAGAATAAAAATGGGGCAAAAAAATTGTCACATTTTTTTCCTTTACGGCAGAACTGGAGAGAAAGATGTCAACCAGACGAACTCGACAGGAGCTTATCGAACAGGGGGTGCTGAAGGAGCTCTCTGACAACGGTAAGAAGGCTTCTGTGACCCATATGATCTTTTTACATGTTTGTTTCTGACAGTAGCTGCCCTGAGGCGACACACGCTATAATAAAACTATTAGTACATTACAGCAGGAACATCATCCGGCAGGTGTCTGAGACATTTTTTCTGTTTTTCTGAAAAGAAAAAAAAAAGAGGGATCATTTACTTTCTATTTTTCATAGTAATGCAATATGTTTAAAATTACATGCCACTCTCCAGAGCCGAGGGAAAGTGGAACGAGTAATGCCCTGCAGCAAAATAGCTTAGAGAGGAGTGTGTGCAGGCTTATTGCTGGCCCCGCTGTCGCAGAAGCCCATTTATTAAACCCACAGCTGCTCCTTCATCACGCCAGCAAACACTCTGGGCTTGAATTAAGAGCATCTTACCTTTTCATTTTTATTGTTGTAGCCTTTAAAACGTCACAACAAAACATGCACATAATATTATATCTAATTGCAAATATTACAGAAGAAAATAAAACAGCAAATCTTGATGTTTGAGAAGCTGTAAACAGCAGCTATTTGGTTAATTACATTAATCAGCAGTTAAATTATTTGTTGGTTGCATTGTATCTTTTTCTTTTATTCTTGTTCATTATGTATTTTTAGTAGTAGTATAGTATCAGATCTTGTTGTTTTTTTAGTTGTGCATTTACACACATTTACATTGTGTTCTTTGGGCATCATTTTCAGATGGAGATGCACAAAATGTGAAACAATGCTACGTGAAGAATGGCCACACTCTGCCGGTTGGAGGAGGAGCAGGAGGAGTCATTAGCAGTAGCAGGAGTCCATGCAACCAGGGCAAACTTCCCTCAGAGTTGGACTTTAGGATGAACCCCACGTGGCTCGCTCAGCCAGATGACCGCAAGGGTCGCTCTCCATCTGAAGGAGACCGTCGCGGAGCTTTGTGCTCCAGGGGCACAGGACTGCACGAAGACGGACGGAGAAGCGGAGGGATAGGGGCATTTGGACATGGGGAGGGCGAGTGGAAATCTAACCTGGCCTGGCAGGGTCACATCCGCGGCCAGATGGAAGAGGGCAGACGAGGGGGCAGGCTTCACCCGGAGGACGGGCAGAAGAGGCCAGGGCTGCAGAAGGCCCCGTCAGAGGACGGCAGGAGGAATCGTCCTTCAGAAGCCGACTGGAAGCCGACGCTCCCTCGACATGCATCTGCAGAAGAAGGAAGAGCCCGCAGAGGTGAGCCCCCTTTTTCTTCTTGCTATCTGACGATTCTCACACTGACCCTCTCATCACTGCAAGAAATTCAAAGTTAAAAAGCGCATTTTCCAAATTGACCTCATTCACACATGTTTAAAGATTGCAGGTTATTCTTCAGTCTGTTTTTTCTTCTTCTTTCTGCCATTTCTCAGCTTATGTGATGTCCTCCCAGATATAGACAGGCTCCTGTCTGCTCCCAGGAGTCCTGCTCCAGCTACGCTTCTTATTCAGGAACATGAGGGAATAGCTTGTCCTCTCTTCTGCTCTCCTAATTAATGTGTCACGATCACTAAACCCATTATTGCCCCTCAATGTTCATACTGTCAGCTCAGGGATAACAATGAAGAGCCCCAGTTGATAGATTTCCCTTTAAAAATATTGATAGACAAATAATTAGTGTTGTTTTGGATCTCAATTGTTCAGATATGACTCACTTATCACATGACACGTGAACTTAGTAAAGTTAGGGGAAATGTGAATTAGTTAGACTAGAAACATTTAAAGATTATGTGATGCATCATGGTGAAAACAATGAGCTGCCATGGGAAAAAAGAGAAGTCTTTATTTGTACAAGATCAGATATTTTCCGCTTCCTTTCATGTCTTCCTGCTCCAATCGTTTTTCCATCTCACCTTGTATTTTCCTTTTTTGTTTCTCTCCGGATCAGATGCTACTTTCTCTCCCACTCTCTTTCTATCTTTATCACATCTCCTGCTTGCTGTCCTCCTTTTCTTTTACTTTCCCCTCTCTGTACTTGATTTTCACTTCCTGCTTTCCTCTGGATTGTTTCCTCTTTGTTTGCATGACGTCATGGTAATAAAGGTTCATCTGTAAATAAACAGCCCTGAACTTCAGCGCTGCAGCATTGAGCAATAGCGTGGGAGCTACTGCTCAACGGCAGCAGTGCGAGGGCTGCCTGGGGGTGCAGCGTGGTGGGTAGAGGGCCGTTGGTTTTTGGTAGTAATTGCAGCCACCTATTCTGTTTATATTCACAGCTGATCCCTAGATAATGCAATTCTCAAATAAGTGCTACCACAGAGCGATTTCAAGTGGTAGAGCAGCAGAGAACGGCTCACTTCTCTGTCTCTGAGCTGAAACATGTATAGCTATGCAGGGAAGTATTTTATAGTAATTAAGTTAATTAAGTAGTTCCATTTCATTATTTTCATGATTAAAAATGAAAGTAAATCATGTTTATTTCTGCCGGTGTGTATATATATATATATATATATATATATATATATATATATATACATAGAAAAAAAAAATAGAGGAAAAACACAAATAACACACCC
>JBAMHW010000006.1:19519599-19535492 GCA_037177495.1 Rhadinocentrus ornatus
CTGACAGACACAGCAAACCTTCTTGCCACAGCTCGCATTGATGTGCCATCCTGGATGAGCTGCACTACCTGAGCCACGGTTGTAGACTCCGTCTCATGCTACCACTAGAGTGAAAGCACTTGGAGTTACATTGTGTTGTTTAAGTGTTCCCTTTTCTTTCTTCTTTTTGAGCAGTGTATATTAAAGCTTAAAAAATCATTTAAAACTAAATTCATGATGCTTATAACCATTGTTTCTTGTAAAAATAAAAAATATTAGAAGATAAACAGATGTTTAACTAATGCTCCACTCAGGTATAGAAAAAAAAACATAAATTAATGTAACAGGATGGTAAAAAAAAAAAAAACAACAACAACATTACAGCTCTGTTTTATCCAGCTGTCTTTGTATTGCTGAATTTAAAATATTTTAAAGCCAAATTATTGTGATCAGGTCAAAGATTTCCAATCTTGCAACCTTATCCTGTCATGTAAATGCAACATATTAGTAGCCAGGGCAAATGAAGGACTGGCTGGAAACAACATATAGGGGGAAATGCATCCCTCTCCTTGTGTTGAAAAATAGTGATTCTTCCAACTGCTCTGTTTTGACTCCTTAGTCTGAGTTTCATAAATGTATCTTTCATATAGTCCTAATGAATATACGGTGTAAATATTGACAACCTTAAAATCAACCTTCTAAATCACAAAGAACTGTTTAGCTGCACCAGGTAACCCACCCATTACATTATTACTGTGGAAATGAGACACATGTAATCATGACTAAATCATTTAAACATCATCTAACAGCAACACTCGGCTGTGAAGATTCATTATATTTTTAAAACTCATGGACTAATTGTTCAGAAAAGACTGAAGTGCTGTGACAAAAAGCACAGAGGACAGAAAAAAGTTCAACTTGGGAATTGTCCTGATGAAGTGAATAAAGACCGTTTGACTCAGTGGAGTCGCTCTAGATATTCTTCAGAAAGTTCAGATCTCAAATATGTTGACATTAATAAAGTCTACAAAGAATATTAGATCCATTGTAAGTCGTAGAACAGCTCAGAAGTTACCACAATGGAAGGTAAATTTCAGTTTAGCTTTGCACATTCCTATGATGGGCATGTAGTTCTTGGCATAAAACAAGTGTTTCCATGGACGAAAACAAAAACAGATATTTTTCTCAGATTTTTAAGGGATTGATGAGACATATTTCACGAAACGTTCTCTATGTCTGCTGGTGGGAGTGTGTGTGTGAGTGGAAACACTGGTAGTTAAATGTTGTGTTGTAGTTTTTAAAGTTATTTAACTGAAATTAAGTTTGACTAAATGACATATCCCTGTGATAATTCGTTTCAGAATCAGACAGTCATTTTGTTCCTGACCCAGAAGCCCTGCAAGACACCCTGCGTGAACCTCTACCACCTAAACAGTTGATCATGCCTCCAAAGTGGCTGATGAGCTCCACTCCTGAACCTGGCAGTGAGGGTTCGCCTCGGACACCAGCCAACCACCCCACCAGCCAGTACTCCTCTCCATCAGCTGTGACATCCAAACCCGTTAGGTCCGTGTCTTCTGCAGGTGCCAACACTCAGCAATCTACAGCGCCCTCCCTAACCTCCACCTCTCAGACTGCCAAGCAGCCTCCTCTGCCTCCACCCAAACCTGTGAACCGAGGCAACACAGCCATGCTGGGTAAGTCCTGCTGAGCAGATGACACAGGGGAGAGCCTTCATCCTGTGTAGCTTATATCAACTAATGTAAATTATGAACACTCAGACTTCTGCTCAGTTTGCATATAGTTTTCCCGCAGGACGTATGTACGAGTCAGTGCACGATTTGTGTTAAAGAAATCTTGGACAAAAAAAACTGCACACACACACATTCAGACATCCTGATAATGATGTTATCTAAACAGCTTGAGCAGCTTTTCCCCAGCTAGTTACTTATTATGCCTGAACTACTTTAGCAGCAACATTTCCAGTATTTTACACTCTGTAGGTAACGGGGGCCCTGGTGGCTGTGGGCTGCTGCTTCAGTATAGGCGGTGTAGTGGTTTCTGTTGTTTACTGTGACTTTGTCTCTCCCGGGATCTTATTTTAAATCCCACTTGGGCAAGTGGGATTTAAAGAACGGATGTGAGTCCTTTTTATCTAAACAGCACATCTGGTGATTTTCTCTTTTTTTTTTGTTGTTGTTCTTTCATTTTATTTTTTACAGTTAACTGAGGCAATTAATGAAGTCAAAGCCTCAACCCTGCTTTGTTTTAAAGGGCTGGCTGGTGTTTATTAATGATTAAGTAAGAGACTTTTTCATACTTATTAGATGGATGTTTTAGTAAAAGCTCTGGAGGTGCTGGTGTTGAATTTTGTCACACTGGGATAGAGTCAGCATAGTGTTCATTGTGTTTCAGCCTCCTGTTTAAATGAAATGAAGATTGTAACCATCTTCTTTTCTAATTTTCATCAAGAAAATTTAAGTGTATGTCTGTGCTACTATTTTGATAGGCTAAACAAAAGTCATCAAGAGTTTATTTTAATTTCTACACGTTGGTTGAACAACTTATACAGTACCTTTGTTAAGCACTCCAAATGAAGGCCTCCATCTCCTCCCTGTTAGTCTCCGCCCTGCAGGGGGGAGAAAACGCTCAGCTTCCGCTCTACTGGTCCTGCTGGAAGCGAGAATGCGACTATGATGTCTACCTATCCCTGCCGGTCTACCTGTGCCGGCGGGCTGGAGGCCTGCGCTCAGGTAAAAGGATGCACCTGGGATCTCTTTGACCCGGGTGCCAATGTCTGGAATGCCCAATCCTTCAGAGTCTGCATTCTTCATTGTGTCACGTCCTCGCTAGCTGCCTATATATTTCCTTCCCCACTGCCTTCAACTTGTTGGTTGGCCTTAAATGCTTTTCTTTAGATGTGGTATATGAGAACCGCATGCGTATAACAAGCTGAAATTGAGCACACTTTGTTTGAGAGGAAGCTTCTGTGTGAGTGCATTTGACAGTTTTTAAAGCTGTACATGAGAATGAGGAGGAGCTTTCAGTGCATTTTAGTTGTTGACTGCAATGCATCAATTTTTATAGCACTAACCCACTCAGTTTGTATTCAAAAGTAGATGGATGGGTGGGTATGAATGGATGAGAGGATGTGAATAGATGAATGAATGGATGGGATGATGGAGGAGAAATGGATTCTAAGATGAGGGCTTGAATTAATTTAGAGAGAAAAATGTAATCCATTACTGTGTAGTCAACTGCATGTTGTTACTCTGTCAGCACTCTTCTCTTACTATGCCTTTGCAGCACGGCTATGCTTTTAGCATCAGTGTTGCTTTCCAGCTGTTCTAAGGGTTTTAAGGACTAAATAGCTTATACAGAAATTTGCATGCAAATCACTGGAAATTTTGCATCTTAGCTCTTTGTATAGAAGCTTTACACAGCTAATTATATACGCTTTGACAGGTTTAGAATCTGGCTGTGAAGAGCATGTAGGCTGTATGCATCTTCTTTGTCTCTGTGACCTGGGGCACAAGCTGCACACTGCTCTGTTAGGGCAGTGTGTACATTTCTAACACAGCTATGTGATCCAACTTGCTGTATGCGTGCAGTAATGCTCAGTCAGACATGTAATCCCAGTATTTGTTCATGTGTGTTCTGTCCTGGGTACATGTATGACTGATGCCTTTGCTTTCTTGTCACAGTTGAAACCACACTCAGTGATAAAGCACTTGCTGGCCGCTCACTCAAATGCTTCAGCTGTATTGGTTCTATGTTGTTAAAACATTTGGATTACCTGTTTTTGCATTTGCAGGTGACTTCACCCAAGCCTCTGGGGGTGCCAGTCTTGTTCCAACCAAGCCCTCTCCTCCAATGCCTCCCAAGAGGACCACCCCAGTCACCAAACGTAACAATGAGGACTCTCCTTCAAGCCACACCATCAACCCCTCCCCTGTCTCTCTGGAGGAGCACAGCAGCCTCCCTGGGGGCTATCAGCTACCCCCTCCTCCTCCCTCCCCACCCCTGCCAACTCACATACCACCCTCTCCACCCCGCCAGCACATTCACACCCACCACCTTCACCATCAGCACTCCTACCCCCACCCGCTGCCTCAACCCATACCAATGCTGTTTGACCCACCAAGCCCGACAAATGAATCTCCCCAGCGCCCAGCCCCCGTCCCACTGCACATCATGATCCAGCGAGCCCTGTCCAGTCCCGGCCCGGCTCAGCTGCATCCAGACAGGTTGCAGCGTGCACACACTCTGCTTTTTGAAACTCCTCCAGAGTACCAAGGAGATCGGGGTCGCCCTCTGCCTGTCAGCATCCAACCACTTAAACTGTGAGTTGCTACTTTGAAAATAAGAACATAATAAAACAAGCCTGTGTATAAATATAAGATTACATGTTGGTATTAGGAAAATTATTTAATAAAAAAAACTAAGCTGCCTGACTAACGGGGAAATTGGCTAAATATTTAGCCTTTCTCTCCGTGTGCTCATGAGTAGCCTCTGGTTTGGTACAAACCTAAATGGAGCTTGAGTAAATATTACGCTGATCTTTGACACCTGTTTTGTAGAATATTTTTCATGGCTTCTCTAAGCATTACATGGTTGTTTATTCTTATTTGATAAAAGAAGTTTAAAATTAAACAAGTTAGTCTGGTTTAAATGAAAAATCTTTTAAATTAGTTAAACAAACCTTAAAGCTTATTCAATATGTTTACTTCCTTGTTTATCTTTTCTCTTAGATCTGAAGATGACTACTCGGAGGAGGAAGATGATGAGGAAGATGAGGAATACGATGGGGAGATCCCCCAACCAGAGCTGGAGCCCCGGAGTCGCCGGTGTCTGGTCGGTGATGCTGTTTGTGTCATCCCAGGGGGAAATAGCAGCGATGAGGAAGAGGAAGATGAGGAGGAGGAAGAGTGTGGCATGCATGGAGAGGACAGTGATTCGGATGGTCCTGTGCTTCATAAAGATGAAGACTCAGATGAAGAAGATGAGCCCCCACCAAGTAAGGGGAACCACTTTTGAAAGGAAGAATAATTTTGAAGAACTTTTGGTGGATTTTCTATGGAGCTGTACAAAATTTCCGGGCTTCTTCACAGCTCACCTTGTCTTCTCTTGTGACTTGGCTTTCTTCTAGGTGCCCTGGCCAACAGGGTAAAGAGGAAGGACACCCTGGCTCTGAAACTGAGCAGCCGTCCCTGTGCCCCTGACAGGGACAGATTCACACAGGAGAGGAGCAGCAGAGACGATCAACCTCCAGGACAGACGGGCCTCACCTGGCAAAGCAGGGAGCAGTGGGAGGCCATTCGCACACAGATCGGCACTGCGCTCACACGGTAAAGCCAGTTTGTCTTAATACCTTTTTTTGGGAGGTGGGCTTGGGTCTGGCGAACCTGGGTTCGAGTCCTCGGACTGACAACTATGGTAAACCACTGTGGGCCCCTGAGCAATGCCCTCAACCCCCAACTGTTCCCCGGGTGTTGGAATCTGGCAGCCCACTTCTCCTAGCAACTAGGATGGGTTAAATGCAGAGAAAGAATTTCCCAGCTTGGGATTAATAAAGTGTAATAAAAAAAAATTATTTAAAAAAAATTAGTATATTAGTAAAAAAAAAAAAAAAGAGAGATTGTTGCTTTGATCTTTGTCCTACTTTTTCCTACCTGACAAAGTGATGAAACTGTGTAAAAATAGTGGCACTTTTTTCTTCCTCTCTCCACTTCAGGCGACTTAGCCAGAGACCCACTGCTGAGGAACTCGAGCAAAGAAACATCCTTCAGCGTCAGTGTTAAATTTCTTTCCCCCTTTTCTTTTAAGTAGAATATCTTTTTTTTTTAAAAACTAATAAATACAATTGTTTAGACTAACTTGTGTCAGAGTTTGTACTTCACTCCTTGGACTGATGCTTTTGACTGTAAATTAGTCTTCTGTTTCTTATTCCAGTTTTGTCTTTGTGTTTAAACAAGGCTATATCCACATGCGTTAACAGCAAAAATATGCACTTTTTAAAAGGTTATTTGGAATTATCACAGTTGTGATGTCTAATTTTAGAAACTGCCTTATTCTCTGCCTTTTCTGCATATCAAACCAGGCTTTCATATCCAAGTCTAATTTAAGCTCTGTCCCTTTTTCCCTGTCTTTGTTCTTTCTTCAGCTAAAAATCAGGCTGACAGACAAGCTGAGGTTCGAGAGATCAAGCGGCGGCTGACCAGAAAGGTGAAGCAGCATGTCAACAACAGACATCCAAGTGTCTCATCTTGTATTTGCCAGATATGAAACTAAAATAAAATGAAAAACTGTTTGTTTGTAGCTGAGTCAAAGACCCACAGTTGCAGAACTACAGGCGAGAAAAATCTTACGATTCCACGAGTACGTGGAGGTCACAGACGCCCAAGACTATGACAGAAGGGCAGACAAGCCGTGGACCAAGCTGACTCCAGCTGATAAGGTATTCAATTCAGTTTGAACATCCATATTCAGGTCATTGTATTGTATTTACGTTACTTTATGTGAAAAGCCTCCCAACAAATGTCACTATTTGAGTGAAATGTTTGGCATGTTTCCTTTGAAGCTGACATTTAACAGCGAGTTTTGTTTCATCTAGGCTGCCATCAGGAAGGAGCTCAACGATTATAAGAGCACTGAAATGGAGGTCCATGAAGAAAGCAGAATTTACACAAGGTATACGTTTAATCTGTCAAATCTTAACTTTATTATTCCTTTGATTGTATTCATTTTGAGTTTGTTTAAATTTTTTACTTTATGCTTTACACCCCTTTTTGGATTTGACAATGATACAGAATTTTCTACCAAAGAGACATTTCTATTTCATTGTTTTATTACAGCAAAATGTTTAATTTCAACTGGTTAAGGCTCAAAAAGGTAAAACATCCAGCAAAAAGGAAAACAAGCTTACACGTTTGCGTTGTCACATATGTACTTCCTGTCACAATAAAGAGCATTTGTTTAACCTCAGCATAAAGAAAGAACTTGTGCATTTGAATGTAATACGAAGCTTAAAGATGAAGAATGTATTTGCAGGCTTAATGAAACCCTTTTTGTTTTCTTTAGGTTCCATCGGCCTTAGCGTGCACGCGCTCGGATAACGAAGCACTTACATAATCTGTGAAAAGAAGCTGCTCTGTATGCAGACAGATGGCCATTTTACGTTTCCAGAATGTGCTGTACTGTTTTATCAGGGAAAGCCTGGAACGGACTCGGAACATGCTTGCCGCTTGCCCTCCATCGCCTTCTCACTACATTGCTTTTACTAAAATGAGGTGGTGGTGGGAGAGGACCAGATGCAGTATTTCTCCCAAACGACAGGGGGACCCACGTGCCAATGAAGTGGAGATGTGGCAGAGTGCCTACAGTACAGGACTTGCTGTGACTGTAGTGTGGTACCCCTCAGGAACTCTGATCTAGTTAAAACCTTTAATGCGGCCTCATTCTGTGTTGCCTTTTTTTCATCTTTACTGTATATGAAAACACTAACTCATCTTGTTAATGGAATAGCATACAATAAAAATTATAATAATGATGACCTATAATACACAGTAATAATAGATGATAGAGAAACTGCTGCATCAAGAGGGGACTGGAGAGTGAAGACTGCTATACTCTGTTTTAGGACTGGACATCTCTGGGATATTGTGTTTTATATTAAATGTGTACAAAATGATACACCTTAGAATCAGACGGGGAAAGATCTAATGGCAAAATATTCTGTATGCACAAGATATTTTATATTGTAATTTTGATCACATGAGTAGTGACAGCTTTCATTTGAGCCTTTTTTTATTTGGCTTTGCCTGTATTTGTGGTTGTGATGTGTGGTGGCCATTTAAGCGTCAAACTACTTACAAGGAGGATGCAGGTCAGGAGGTTGTTGGTGTTTTCATATGTGCCAACATAAAGCAATGCTCAAAGCATCCTAGGATACCGATTTCTGCAATCCACTGCATGAGCCAACATGAAATCCAGTGCCACTGGATCCGGAGACTCTGTCTTCACCTATACTTTTTTTTTTTTAATGAGTTTTGTATTTCCCTTTAAAAGATTGAATGTGCAATGCACTCCAGCCCTTTTGGATAAGGTCATGCTGATAGTTTCTATTCTAGGAGTTACATGTAAGTTGATGTGATTGTAGATCAGGGATTTATCAAGAAAAAAAATCTGAATATGTATCAGCGGTCAACAGGGAGTCATTTTGGCTGAAGCCTTTTAAAATTCTAGAAGTGTTTATCTTGTTTTATCTGGCCAGTAGCTTACAGGGTTTAACTGATGCTTCTATATATCTTGTCTTCCTTTCATTTAAAAAGACATTTTAAAAATAAAGGTATTATAAGTTGCTATTTTTTTAAGTACGGGATATTAGTTTATGATTAAATTCTACAAGAATGGGAATATGAAAGTGTACGTTTTCTGTAAAATTTAGTTTGTTTTTAATTGAATGTCTAATTATATGAGCTGACATTTTTCTTTTTAAATGTAAATAGTCACTTCTGCTTCTGATTAAAAAAAAATCCGATAAATCATTGAAAGTCGTTCACATTGAAACCCCCACCATTATATCTGTTTAGCTTTTTGTTAGGTTGTGGTTGTTTTGGGAAATTGTAAAATGAAGTCACAGCAGCACCTTGTGGCAGGTTCGGTTTTTGTCATTCATTTTATCTTCATTGGCTTAAAAAAAATCCTTAAAATTAACATGGTGAAGGACATCCCTTAGGTTTGTAATAATGTGTTTTTAATCAAAGTCCATCATGCTCATATCTATTTTATGATGCCAGAAGGTGAGGAAACTATATTGTCACTGAAATGGTGGCTACATATATAATTATAGCTCAATATATAGGAGTCTATGCTAAAACACAACTCAATCAAAGTCAGTGAGTATCATACTTGGCTAAGAACTGAATATAAGCAAAAAGTAATGAAATACCAGTAAGATGCTAGGTGTATGCCACAAAAATAAGCGTAATTATCCACTAGAGACATTTCACTATCTGAATGAATGTTCTCTCTTTTTACGTAAGTAACTTTGTAATGTATGACTGATGTATGTATAAAGTTTGCAAAATAGGTAATAATGCACGGTTGGGAGGTTTACACAATGCAAACCCAATTCATCTTTTACAGGCACAAGTAAAAACTTTGTTTTCAGTGATTTTGCAGACCAACTTAATTATATTTAGAAATTTAAATCAAATTGGAAATTGTGCCTGCAATAAACTTAAACCGAAAGGAAAGAGTGAGATCAACGTATTTTCGCTACTGTCTCTTTAAGAGGGCGGGTCTTCCAATGGTTCCAAAGAACGTGACGTCTCGCGTGTGCTACAGTCTGAAAACCGGGAACAGACTGCACGTTCACCTCTACGGAAACTATATCTTTCTATAAATAACAGGTTAGTAGATGGTTTGCCAACCAACCATCTTTGTTTATTAAACATCACCAAGATGTACAAACTTACTTATGCTTGTGGAGATATTTTAACGTAATTTGTGAACGTGGTCCATTCATTCCTGAGTGGAACGCTAACGCAGAGCTAGCACAGCTAGCTAGCAGCAGCTAATAAACAGTTAGCAAGTGTTATTCCATAATTAATGGCAGTAACCTAACTGGTTCAGTGGTAATAACATGTATTCTGGTTTCCTACTTAAAGAAGCTGCTTTTCTCGGAGTTATTTGGAATGAATATTTAATTTTGAGTCAAACACAATTTATTCAACAACTTGGGTAAAGCCAGGACACATGGTTACTGCCAGTAGCGTTAGATCACGCATTTAAGATTTCCATTCATGCTATTTTATTAACGGTGATACGAAACTCCTCACGCATGTCCTTGCGTTTAGTCAATATTTATAATACATTTTGCGGGTGTGACTGAAAGCTAAAGTAAACTGCTGTCGCACGTGCTCACTATGCACGTTGGGAGCAGAGGTGGAGGAATCACAGCTGTCTCTGGAGTAAAAACAATCTGACACTGAGCCAGCCTCGGAAATAATCCAATAACAGCCGTCTTACCCCTTCAGCTTCTGGTTAATGTTACCACTGAAATAAAAACTGACTGTGCCTTTGGATAGGATAGATCTCAGTCTGTAGTACTGTCCTTGAGTTGTTTTTGTTTGTTTGTTTGTTTGTTTGTTTAACAGTTGGTCCGTAGGACTTCTGTGGTCTTCTCCTGATTTAACCTTTCATCAGACCATGTTAAATCAATAAATGTTGAACACATTTAATGATTTAACATTTCACACAGTCTTTATGAGGGTTTTCACCTTATTTTCCATGTAATCCCAATTATTTTCATGACTATTGACCAGCTTTTTTTCCCCAAAGACTGAAAGTGTTTCTGCCATGCCTGCTAAAAAGACCACTGCCAAGAGAAAAGCTGCAACTGCTGTGGATGATGTTGAAGACTCCAAGAAAGTGAAAGGTAAAACATTAAATTGGGATGAAAGCTAAGTGGTTTTAAATATAGTCTTTGCCAAGCTGAAAAATCACAACAAGACTTAATTTAAGCTTTCTTTGCATTCTTGTTCTTGAACATGGAAAATGGCTGTTAAGAACACAAACGAGACACATTAAATGAGAGTGCACCATTACTACTGAATAATAAATTGTAATTGTGTATGTGTATTAGTTTCACACAGGAGTCATTGCAAAGAGGCAGGCCAGGTCCTTGTTTTGGGCCAGGGGGATGTTGGACAGTTGGGTTTAGGAGAGGATATCACTGAGAGGAAGAAGCCAGCTTTCCTGTCTCTACCAGAGAAGATTTTGCAGGTGGTAGCAGGGGGGATGCATACAGTATGTCTCAGTGAAGCTGGTAATGTAAGTGAATATCTGTCATATATATGTTTAGATGAAGAACTTAATTGAGAAATGCTTCCAACCTTACCCATGGGCACTGTTTTTTATTTTTATTTTTTAGGTTTATACATTTGGCTGTAATGATGAAGGGGCTCTTGGTCGGGACACGACAGAGGAGGGTTCTGAGATGGTTCCGGGTAAGGTGACGCTGAACGAAAAGGTGGTCCAGTTGTCTGCAGGGGACAGTCACACTGCTGCTCTAACAGAGGATGGATCTGTGTTCATCTGGGGCTGCTTCAGGGTTGGTGATCTGCTGTTTTTTATATCAAAGTTTAATGTTTTTGCAACTATGCATCTTGTATGTATACATAAATGTTTTTTCTTGCAGCCACTGAATTGTGAGGAAGACACAATGAGCGTACAGTCTTTGCCATGTACAGCAGATAAAGTGAGGTCTAAAACAGAAGTCGTATGGAGTCAGAGTATAGAGTTTCCTCACTTTATCACATAAAACAAACAAACAAAAAACAGTGGTTGGAAGCAGCTAAAGGAAATGACTTAACTCCACATTTAAGATTATTAAACCTTTGGTGTTATTAAAAACATTTAAAATAGATTTAATTTTCTCCATTCAGTCCTGCATGCATGCAGCCTAACTGAAAACTCACTAATTGCTGTGCTACAGCTTATTATAGGTAAAACCATGGAATAGTGTAACAACAAACATCGTTGGTATTAATGATGCAATCTGTTGGATTGCTTTTAAAAATTTCATAATACATTAAATGAACACATTGCGACTAAGTACTGGTTCATGAATGTGACTGCTGTGGCTTACGTTTGTGCTATTTTTTATGTTGTTGCTCTAAACTGCAAATAGAGTCCTGGATTCCAGCTGCTGATGACCATACTTTTAGTATTGTGTCTATGACAAGTCTGTAAAGTATGAAGTCTTTTCTACAGAATTCTGTAACATCACCGTCTCTGGAATTTTATGTGTATTGTGCGTTCCTCAAGTAGCTGTGCTGCATCACCTTTTTTTCATAGTCTGCTTGTTTGTATGGTGAATTCTGATTTCTGCACGAATCACCATTATATTCTGCTGCAGTTTTCTTTAAGTCAACTCTAAAAGTGCCATATCTTGGTGTTTTCCAGGATAATAATGGAGTTATTGGTCTTCTAGAATCCATGAAAACATGTCCCTTTCCAGTTAAAACCCCGATTACAGAGCCTGTTGTGAAAATTGCCTCAGGTACACATTGATTTGCGTCAAACTTCCACATATTTTTGTTTGTACACAATGTAAATTAACGTCTGTTATTCTGTTTAATCTTCATGGATTTTTTAATAGGTAATGATCACGTGGTGTTGTTGACGCTGGACGGAAATCTTTACACATCAGGTTCTGCTGAACAAGGGCAGCTGGGAAGAGTGCCTGAGCATTTTTCTAATAGGGGAGGCAGAAAGGGTCTTGGTAGGTAACACCTTTGTTGGAACTAGAGAATTAACATCTTTGATTTCTAACAACATCAGTGAATCTTATCCACATTCTGTAACTTACAGCTTTTTGTTGTTTTTTTTTACTTATGCTGTCTGAGTGTTTTTATTTATTTATTTATTTTTTCTTTTCAGAGCGACTGCTGATACCACAGATGGTGAAACACAAAGGAAAAGTTCACTTCACTGATGCATTTTGTGGGGCATACTCTACTTTTGCTGTGACAAAAGAAGGATATGTGTATGGATTTGGCCTCTCAAACTATCACCAGCTAGGTGAGTGTGACAGCAGTGTTTATTTGCAGTGATTAGAGATAATGTAAATTTAAGTGGCATTGCTTTGCATCTAACTGCATCAGTTAATCTCTGTTTTTTTTTTTTTGACACATCAAGTGATTGTGTGTATTCTAACAATAATTTATTTCCTCAAACCATCTGTCCAGGCACTAAAAGCACCACAATGTGTTTTATCCCAGTAAAACTGACATGCTTCAAGAACTCTACCACTGCCTGGGTGGATTTTTCTGGAGGGCAACATCACACAATCTGCCTGGATGCTGAAGGTAAGCATGACTGCATTTGATGAATATTGACGGATTGGGATTTTTAAATCACTTCCTTAGCATGTATAAATAAAGACAGCTGGTGTTTTCCCCCCTAAGTCAACTTGTGGGGTTTTAACTGAGTCTCCCCCACATCTATTAGGGCAGGTATATAGCCTGGGCAGAGCAGAGTATGGCCGCCTCGGTCTGGGCCAAGGGGCTGAGGAGAAGAGTGAACCCACACGTGTAATAGGAGTGGAGCCGGCTAAAGGAGTATCATGTGGAGCTTCTGTCAGCTACGCAGTCACCAGAGAAGGTGAGAAACAAAGCTGATGCAGTGGTGAATAAAGCAAGAAGCTACTCGGTCTTGTTGTAATATTACCTGCTTTTAAGACAGTAGACGTCCTCTTATATGAGTAGTTGGTTGTTTGACTTTAGGATACTTTTTTTTTAGTTTTTTTTTTTTAAGTATATTTATTTCTGTGGTTTAGATGTAAAAATTGGTATGTTAGGAAATATACAAAAACATTTTTTTTTTGACAGGGTTACAAGTGTAGCTAGATGTACGACACATAACTTTTTATTAAAAAACAACAAAGAAATAAAAATCATATCAGCAAGTCTATATTACTTGCTGATATGATTTTGGAATAAACAAGACCCATTTTACTGGGCAGTTTTGAGCAGTATGAGAGCAGCGCAAACAGTCACGAGGGAAATAATCCAAAATTATGTTCGCACAATTGCGCTTTGACACATCTCCCAGTAGCTATGCTTTAATCGTCAAACAGCTTGCAGCAATCCTCCTCTTTTAGCGGTTAGAAGTGCCACAGCTTTGTTCAAAGTTGTTATGGTTGCAAGAAAACAATTTAAAGAGTGCCTATACTTTTATTAATTTATCTTTTAGGGCTAATCCCTTTTTATTGTTGCCTGTGCTTTTTCTACACTCCAGGATCTGTGTATTCCTGGGGCATGGGAACCAACCTGCAGCTTGGCACAGGAGAAGAAGATGACGAGTGGAGCCCCGTAAAGATGACTGGTAAACAGCTGGAGAACCGTGAAGTACTGATGGTCTCCAGTGGAGGGCAGCACACAGTCTTGTTGGTCAGAGACAAGCAGGAGAGCTGATGTCCTCAGACAGGATAATGTAGCTATTTTGATCTTTTTCAAGGTGGGGCCTTGTTCAGGATGCTCAAATCTGGTGAGGGAGTTAATCTATAAGCAACTTTCTATGCTGAGCCAAGGAAGTATAAGATGTTCGGGGCGGTGGGGAAAGGATAGGTTTTGGCCTCTTTTATGAGAACTCCTGTTATTAACTTTGGAAAGTTTTTGCTAGATCATGACAAATGAAAGACTATTTTTTAAAATCTAGTTTTTGAATGTTCTTTTGAATTTCATTAAGTCATTTGAATGGCTGTATGTTGAGTGTTTTGATTGTAATATGACTGCATGTACATAATGGAAATAGGAGTGTAAGCTGTTTAAAAATTTCCTGAACAAGTCTTTTAAATTTTTTTTGTTAAAGCAATAATTAAAAATTAATTTGGTTCAGACAGGACATTCATACCCTGTGAGTTTAACATGTGTGACTACTGTTAATTTTATCCAGTGCACACCCAGTTGTTGCAACTACATCTTTGGACACGTCATGCTGTATCCTGCATTTGTTGCCTTTCCTGTCTGAAATTAAAGATGTTTTTAAAGTCTTTTCTTTGCAATATAATTGCTATAAATGCCAACATCAGAAAAAAATTCAACCACTATTTGTTTACAGCTTCTCCCATATGAAGCTGTTTCTTTCACTTCCATTAAGAGGTACTAAACAAAATGTTTTAAACTTTTTATTAGGTAATGAAAGCAATTAAAACTGGAAAGCATTTCTAACCATTTTCAGGTTCTCTATCTCAAAATAGGACCGCAAACATCAACTTAAAAGTTGTCTGTAAAGTAAATGCATTGGTAAACAATGGATTGGTGTATTTATGTGCTCATTTAAAATGTAGTTGAGACTGAAAGTTTTCAGGTAGACTTTCACATCAGCAGTAATATTGCATAAACTATTTCTTGGAGGGATTTAATCTAAGACAAACCAATAATCCACAGTATACAAGCATTCAGATGCATTTTAATTAATTTCCCACCTTAGCTCGGGTGCTTCCTGTTTTTATCAGAGGTCCTTCAGCATATACAGCGAGACTAAGCTAGAGCCCACTTTCGCCTAACTGAATTGATTGGACATGATTAAGAAGACATTTGCGTCTACACAGTTGATGGAGTATGTTGGAGTGAAAACTGAAAAATGTGCCGTATGAAAACCAGTTGTGTCAACAGGTGTAGAGACTGACATTTCTGAAGCATTGAAAATGGGCCCATTTAATCATGCATGTGTAAAAATATAATATACACAGTATATTAAAGATACCAAACATCAGACAATAAAAGCAGATAATAAAATAATCCGATTCAATGACAGATTAACCCTATAATACTGTATGTATGACATTTTTACAGTTTCTGAGGCCTTTTGGATAATTATGTGGTAAATACTTGGCTCAAAAACCTGTTTTACACAATCTAGTAGTTGTCTTCTCCCCGCTGGTGGATAGATAATACAGTAATGCACTGCAATAATTTTGACATCACACAACAATTAAGAGTAAATATACAAAAAAATTTCAGTAAATTTTTTGGTGTTTTTGTATTTTATTTAAGGGTCAAATAAAGACTTCAAATAAAATAAAAAAGACATTTCTCCCCATTTTCTCTTGGATCAGGCGTTAAAGGATTGAATTATGATCACAATTCCCAATGGCATGTTTGGAGCAAAGCAGGCACTGATCATCTTATTAATACCATTACTAGAGTCAAACGTGATGATGGCAACATTATGCTGTGGGGATGTTTTTCTGCTGCCAGGGCTGGTAGACTAGGCAGAATGGAAGGAAAAACCAGAGCAGTCAATGCAAATCTTTATCAGAGTGTGGGGATCTCAAGCTGCATGTGGAGAAAGTTTACATTTTAACAAAATGATACAAAGCTTATTAAACACAGGAGTATCTC
>JBAMHW010000006.1:19553176-19571576 GCA_037177495.1 Rhadinocentrus ornatus
AGAGGAGCCAGATGAGGTGGCTCGGGCATCTGGTCAGGATGCCTCCTGGACGCCTCCCTGGTGAGGTGTTGCGAGCACGTCCACCGAAAAGAGGCCCCGGGGAAAACCCATAACACGCTGGATGGACTACATCTCTTGGCTGGCCTAGGAACGCCTCGGGATCCCTCCGTATGAGCTGGTGAATGTGGCCGGAGAGAGGGAAGTCTGGGTTTTCCGCTTAGGCAGCTGCCCCCGCAACCCGACTCCGGATAAGTGGCAGATAATGGATGGATTGATGGATGGATGCATTTCATATAAAAAAGGGCAGATAAATTCTACTATGACAGGACCAGTCTGGAGAACTGAGAATGGGCAAAGTACTGTCACGGGTCAAATGCAAGAATGTGGTGAAAGGCTAGCAGCTGAACCTAACTAGAAGTTTACTGGAGAGAAACAAAGGATAGGGAATCCAACTTCCAACTGAAAGAAAAAAAACTTGATTGAAACAAGCAAAATAACTGGTGACAAAACATGACCTGTAACTACAGGGACTGACACAACAAGAAAACACAATGAACTGGCAAAGGACAAAAGAAAACTGGAAACCTAAATATTGAAGGACTAAACTACAAACAACAAACAGGTGTGACAATTAACCACCTAAGGCCAGGGACAGGACGAAAATTAAACAGAATACACAAGAGAATTGACTCTACTAAATTATACAGGAAAGAAAGCAATAGGAGGACTGAAATGCAACCAAGACCAGAAACTAAAACAAGAAACCAGGAGCCATGACAAGGACAGGAACATGGGACTGGTTAACTGCTTCGTGAGATGATGTTGGGAGAACCACCATACCAGGGATAACCAACTCTGGGCCTCTTGGTCTGGCATCCTGCAGGTTTTAGATGTGTCCTTGCTGCAAAACTCCTGATTACCCAATAATTTGAGTCAGGTTTCCTGCAGCAGGGAAACAATAAAACCAGCCAACTCTGGACCTCTTGGGTTTTCCTGTCGCACTACCCACTGCACGTGACTATGGGTGAGGGTAGGAATATAGATCAACCGGCGACTCAATTTCCCTCAGGGGAAGTTTTCATTCTGACAATATCAGTAGTGGTCAAAGTTTATTTATTTTTGAAAAAGAAAGAAAGATGACAGCATGGATGAGATGGATTATTGGATAAAAGGTGGTACAGGTTTGCTTGGTTCACAGGTGCTTCTACATTTACACAGAGAGTTATTTTACTAATGGTGTCTAAGTACATTGTGTGTCATGGCAAGACTGTAGGGATGAGGAAAGTTAAGCGATAAGGAAGAAACATCTGCACATGTTGCTGTGTTTACTGTGTTATTAAAAGGAGCCACTAAAGCTGAGAACAATGTTGGACATATATCAGTGTTTTCTAAAACAAACACTTGTACACAGCTGTAAAGTAGGAGAAATATTTTTGTTACTAACTAGATAAATGTTTGAATGTATTGTAAACCAGATCAAAAGTTCATCACAGTAATTGTCAGAAACCATAAGAAAAAACTATTAATATTATTTTGTCTCAGCTTCTGAATATTTCTAATGGCCACAGTTTTTACACATTCTGCCAACTTGCATTTACAAAACTCACCC
Source organism: Rhadinocentrus ornatus (assembly GCA_037177495.1). Classification (NCBI taxonomy): domain Eukaryota; kingdom Metazoa; phylum Chordata; class Actinopteri; order Atheriniformes; family Melanotaeniidae; genus Rhadinocentrus; species Rhadinocentrus ornatus. The sequence goes on from JBAMHW010000006.1 coordinate 19,554,786, forward strand.
TCAGTTCAACACTAAACAACAATACAATACAATACAATCCAGTTAGTGGTAAATCCATTTATTTTCCACATAAATCATTATTAACATTACTCCACTTAATTATATTTGTGTTCATGTAATGCTATTTCATAAAAAGCTTCTAGCTAAGGAACCAACAGATCATTTTGAAATTTCTCCTTAATCTAGTCCCCTGTCCTGAGTATTTAAAAGACAACAATGGAGAGGAGAAATAGTCTTTTAGGAGGAAGAAACCTCAACAAGAACCAGACTCAAGAAGGCTCTCTGTCCAACAGATGTGAGTTGGAAAAGGACAGAGGGATAAACAAGCATCATAACTTAAGGCCAGGGATCCCAGCTGAGAAGAAAAAAGAGAAATACAAGTAGATTGTGTTTGATTAAATATTCTCATTAGCTCAGGGAGCTTAATGGGACTCAAATAGTCTAAATATAAATCAGGTTCTATGGATGCTACTAAGGCTGCTGTACTTGAGATATCAACACTAAAAACAAGGATTCCGTTTATCATTTATTCCACAGAAAAAACTTATGAGATCATCACGAGTAAAATGAATCTGTGGCTCAACCGAGCTACAACTCAGTCTTAGTCAAATCAAATCAAATCAAGTTTATTTGTATAGCCCTATATCACAACAAAGTTGTCTCAGAGGACTTTACAGAAAGAGGTGTAAATAAACAAACAGAATCAGTAAGGCTGGCTGCAGTGCTGAAAAGAATAATTAAAGATCCAACACAGACAACAAGAGCTCCGGCACATTCCTCTTTATAGTGATAAACATTACACTACATTACAGAGTGTATCTCTAAAGAGATTGGTGAGTCAAAAGTAAAAACAAATAGATACAGTATAATGGTTATTGGTTGATCTCTCATACATACAAGTATGCATTGATATATGTTTATGCGCATTTAGTATAAACACCTTTATCTAAATGAAACTTTTCTTGGGGGTGGAGGCAGCCAATTTGAATATGACCATTTAAGGACTGTTTTTAACTGCAGAACATAATTCACTGGGAGGGTGAGAAGGTGTCAAGTTGTACATTTAAAAAACAACAATAGTGTGCAGTAATGAGTAGGAAATTACTGTCTGAGGCTAAATGCTAATTCACTAAATGGTAAATGGACTTGTACTTATATAGCGCTTTTCCAGTCATCTTGACCACTTAAAGCGCTACTATATACTGTTGTTAGTGGAAAGTTATTTCAGTGTATTTTGTGCTTATTATAGAAGTAAATGGCTCTACTTTCACCTGGATTAAAATAAATCTCTACTTGTGTCTCAGAAAACACTACAGATAAAAATTTGAATCCTTTATATTTGATCAGAAACATGCAGAATCTAAGGTGTCAATGACCAGCATTAATCTGAATATCATTAATGAAATTAAGCAAAGGAGGCTGAGGGGGTGGATGTCACAGAGTTCATCAAACAGAGGCCTCTCTTTACGTAATGTACAATTCAGCACGAAAATGTCTCTGCAGTGAAGTTTAGCCTCTACACTTACCTAGTATTGTATATATGCAAAGCTGTAAACACAGCACTCGAGCTCAACAATAGTCCAAGTGGGAAAACTCACCCACCTGACTATGAAACAACTGACACAGCAAATCCCTCAGTTTAACTTCACCTCTACCTGCTTCTACTGCAGGAAGTATGACAGTATGCAGTACAGTGTTAATTTAACCATCTATTACACAAAGAAGGACTAAAATAATGTAATATTTCAAATGTGTGGTGGACGGTATCAGAGTGCTTAAGATAAGCTGCAACTGGGTCAGTACAATGTTTTGAGAACAGGTGGAGGTGTGCTGTAAAACAGAAAGAAGTGGAACCTATAAGCAGCAAAAGCAACATGCAAGTATTGTGTTTATACTTCTCTCAGCTAAGTAAAAATCACTCGTGATTAGTCTGTACAGACTGTGTGATTGCCCACATCTCTCATCAGCCAAATGAAAACCTCGGGAAACATTATGCTGCCTGAACCATCTCACTCATGGCAGGAGATAAAAACACCAGACAATTTAAAGTGAGCTTATTGTTGGGATTCTGCAAAATGAGCACTAATGATGATGATTATTCATATTTGACTTTTAAATTGTGCCACAAATCAAAGTGAAGCATAGTCCTTTTAGCTGCCGAGAGTTTATACACTCTTTATAAGATATCTCTGAAAGGATGACTTATCTTCTGTACACTGTCATATTTTTAATCTTTTAATCTTTCTTGTGTTATAAGAGGATTTGTCTCATATCAACATTCAGATTGTAACATACTATATTCAGCAACAGTTTTAACATCATCAAATTTGTTTTCTAGCTTCTGAAAGGTGAGAAAATGTAGGAATGCATATTGTATGTGTTTTTAGAATCTTTGAATCAGAATCTTGTATAACTAACTTTCCCACAGCCCATATATTTTTATGTTGTTTTTGTACCAATGCAAAAGACTATTAGACTTAGTTTTTTGTTTCTGAATCACAATAGAAAACACAAAGTCATTCTCTGATGACACAGCTGTAGCTGCACAACGCCTGATGAAACAGAATTGGTTCCATCTCCTGAGGAGACTCAGATCTTTTTCTGTGTGTAGGTCAATGCTGAGGACATTTTATGACACTGTGGTGGCATCTGCAGTGTTCTATGCAGTGGTCTCCTGAGTTTTTTGGGGGCAATGAGAGGAAAAGTGACAGACTAAACAACTGTTCTGGAGGGCCAGCTCTGTCCTGGACTGTCCCTTTGACATTATAGAAGAGGTACAGGAGTGGAGAATGTTGTCCAAGCTCACATCAATCCTGGACAAAACCTGCCACCATTTGCATGAAACTGGGGTCAAGGTGAAGCCACAAAATCTAAAAAAACAAAACAAAGAAGAAGAAAAAAAAAAAACAATAATAATAACCACAAACAATTAAACCACAGAATCTGCAAATATACTTTTACATAGTAAAATAAAGCAGCTGATTATTACAAGAAATCAGCTGCAGTAAATAGACTTGTACTTATATAGTGCTTTTCCAGTCAGTTTGACCACTCAAAGCACTTTACACTACTTGTCACATTCACCCATTCACACCCCGATAGGCACCCTAGGTGTCTTGCCCAAGGACACTTTGACATATAGTCAGGGAAAACGTGGAATTGATCCACCAACCTTCTGGTTGAAAGACAACTGCTCTTCCTCCTGAGCTACAGCCGCCAAGATATAGACAACACACTAAGATTCTTCATACAAAACCTTGGTGCACTTTGGAGTGTTTTTAACAATTAATAAGGCACTGCAAAAGTAAGTGTGAACAAAGCACATCTATCAGCTTCTCAAATTACAGTGCCAAGAAAAGTTGAACATCATGTTGTTTGTAGTCTTCTTATTTTCTAACACCTGTCAGCTTAAGAATTCCATTACCCCGGGGTGGTGAAAGTCTGCATGTTTATGCATTATTGATTTGTTAAGAAGCCACACATTCTGTACTGTGTTATATGGTTACATTTGATAAACAAAAGGATACTGGAGCTAACAAGCTCAAAGTTCCAAGTTTATTTGAAATCCAAGCATAAAAAAAATTAAAGTTTTTAAAGCATTTTAATTTTTAACTTAAAATAAATTTAAACAACAGCAATAGGTATATTGTTTTGCTTGTATGGGTATTAAAAATAGACTGTTGGTATGTCAGTTAAAGTAAAGATTGATTACAGCTGTTTGTTTAGAATTAAGTTGGTCTTTATAATATTGTTGGTAAAGTAAATTGTCAGAAAAAAGATGAGGGTTATAAATTTTCGTCACTGTTGTTGGGTAACTGGAGGATGTGCTTTTTTTTATGACCAATAAAGAACACATCAAAATAGTTGAAGGCAGGGTTTGAATTACTGGGGGAGCTAAGAGGAGCTTGGCTCTCCTGAAAGGCAGAGGAGCTCCCCTAAAGACATTCAGCTGATACTTTAGGGGGAGCCCTAAAAATCTTCCAAACGACACAGATTATCCGTTCTGTTTCCTTCAGCACCTTGGACAGCAGCATTGCCTGCCTGTTGAGTGCTGTGAGCGTCCCACAACCACCTGATGTGCTTCTTTTTGAGGTTAAAGAACTTTCCGTCGCTGTTTCTGATTAAACAAGCTGCATACAGTAGTTTTTTTAATAGTAACCATATTTTTTACCGCGTTACGTGCCCTAATATAAATGCGAAAATAAGGCTCCCCCGAAAGCCCCAGTGTAATTCAAGCCCTGGTTGCAGTTGTAAAGATGCTAAGCTAGACTCCAAAAGACTTTCTATTGCTTGTTGCACAATATATTGTCAATCTACTACATGAAATGTCTGTTTCTGAGGTGATGGTGTTGAGTGAAAACTTGTGTCATGTCCTTCAGGGAATTAAAAAAGAAAACAATGTTTGCTGTTTGCACATTTATGTCTGGGTAGATGGCTTGTTTCTGTTTGTCCCTTATCTAATCAAAAGTCAAACTCTTACAGTCAAAGTAAAATATGGGCACAGAAATGCCATGTGTCTCATGTCTTTATCTGGGTGTCATAATACTGGACATAAAATGCCGGGTAAGCATATTTTGACTGATTTTAACTGTCAAAAGGACAGTCACAGAACAAGTGATGACATTTGAAAGATGTTGAGATTTTTACCACTCTCCAATCTTGTTTGAAATAAAGTTGAAACCTAGATCTTATTTAGATCCAACATATTGCCATTAGAAAAGAGAACCCGGCCCATTGACTGGCAAGGATTAAAAACAGTCCTTCTCCTTCTGCAACTGTAATTAAACATTGGAACAACCCCAAATTTATGCAGTCTTGTGGTTACTGTTTTTACTTTGGTGTTTAAACTTGACACAATTTTCACAAGAAACTGTTCAAGCTATCAATGTCATGTTGCTATAAGATGCCCTTGACATCACTTCCTCTTTCTGGTTCAGTGGATGGTCCATTTGCTTTCACACTCTAAGGGAACTGCACTTAGGGTTACTTGCAAATTAACCAGTACCCCTGTTTTCATGGTACTGGTTGCAGACCAGCTGACCAATTACTCATTATAAATGCACCTTTTATGGTGAGAGTATTTTCCAAAGTCAGTAAAAGGGTCACGCTTTGTCACTTTAATACTGTTCCCTTATTTTAGGAGAAAATTCTTACAAACACTTTCTCTCAACACAATGTTTTGCTATTCTAATTTTGCAGTAAGTTTAGGGAGTGTGAAAGTTTAACTGAAGAAACACAGATGTTATATACTGTAATTCTTTCTGAACTGCTTTTGTGTCCTAGGAAAGTTAAAGCCTCTATTGTTGGGACTTTTTTCTCTTTTAAAAATAGAGAAGATCAGTATCTGGCACATGGCAGCCTGACATTAAACTTCAAACACCTTTTGGGAAAAATATAATCTCTATAGAATTATTTGCCTGGTTCATGAGAAAATAAGAGTGACATTAGTAAAGGTAATAACTTCAAATAATCCTCAGATTTTTCTTATTTTTCTATCTTTATTTTTCCATTTTGGAGTTAATGTACCTCTGCTTGTGTGAACTGTAAATTCTTCACAGATGATCTCCTCTGCTGTGATAACTGTGACTGGCAGTTATTCACTTTCAGATGTTATACTGTAGCTGCCTGATAAAAATCTCAAAGGATGTTATTTTATACTTGCGTTTTTCCTTTACAGCAGTATACAGCAACAACAGTCAACCATTCAGTTTGTTGTCAGAGTTGCAGCAGATAATTAGTTACGCAACAATGATTTATGGGTCTAGGACTTGATTAGTTCTCTGATATTCGTCTGTTGGGAGCAAAGAGCACAGATAAGACAAGGCAGCATAAACTAATTAGGAGAAGTCTATGAGTGTAACAGGCATTTTGTCATTTATGAAGAATGTTGTAGGCTCTGGTCTTCAGAAGCAAGGCTGGGACATAGCTAATATGTCTTACTCATTGTTTCTGTTGGGGTGTGATATCATTTATGATGACTAAGTTGAAACAACAAAGCAAAGCAGAGTGGAGGCAGAAATGCCCTTCAGAAACGAAAGACTGAGATTAGCATATTTTAACTGCCTTTCTTTCTTCTGAAAAAACTGAGTTTGTCATCACCATCATCCACTGGGAGTTATGTGTAAAGGCAGAGCGTTTGTCCTTGACCCAAACACAGTCAATTCATATCTGATTTTATGATCTTGCCCCAGGGGACAAAATATAGGGTGGGGGTGCAGCTGAATAAAATTGTGACATAAAAATGCATGAAAAGTAAGCCTTGATCCACATAAATGGAAGTTTAAAAAAAAGATGCTATTCCTTCTTTACCAAAAACAACAACATCCATATAAAAATATTCACAAAATAATCTCTTCAACAATTCTGAAGCCAAATACAAGCAACTGGCTAATTAATAGTGAGGTGGTACAGAAACAATCACCTAATTTTAAATACAAGCAAAAGAGATGATTGTGGCTTTTAGCGGGAACAGGAATAAGTATTGTTTACATCCTAGGATATGAGGTGGAGGTGGTAGAGTCTTACACTGGTAGTTTAATTGAACAAAAAACTAGACTGGAAATGCAAAACAGAGACTGTCTACAAAAAGGAACAGAGTGGACTCTTTCCATGTCTACACCAAAATGTTCTAAAAGTCTGTTGTAGAAAGCACAATCTGCTTTGCAGCCATCTGCTGGGGCAGCAGCAACAGAGACTTAAAGAAGCTGAACAAACTGATCAAGAAGGCTGGCTCAGTGTTGGAAACAACCCTGGAGCCCCTGGTGGGTTGGCTGCTGAATAATAGCCAATTCTTTACACCCTCTACACAACAGAGTGAAGAAACGACAGAGTGCATTCAGTGAGAGGCTTCTTCAGGATTACTGAAACACAGAAAGATCGGCGGTCATTCCTGCTAACCGCCATGACCCTGCAGAATAAGAACTTGCAGAAATAACTGATTTTATTTGACCGTAAATGTTTTCTATTCATTGTACAACATTCTCATTTTTCTTAGGAAATTTTTCATTATTTCTATTTTAATTAATTTGCAATTTTGTCTAAACAAGTAAAGAACTGTTTTGGTCTGTGTTCACTGCATCTTATTTTATTAATGTTCTGTGTTACAGTACCCAGAAGTGAAACACATACATTGACACTTATTATCCACTGCATCTCTTGATTGCAGTAGCCTGAAAGCCCAGAATATCCCAAAACGTCCTGTTAATATGGCAACACTGTTCAAATGATATTTCTAAATAACAGATACAGAGAAACATAGAAAACAGGACATAATATGTGGCACTAAATCTCCATGAAGTCACTTAAAACCATGAAAATGAGACATGAAATGCAAAAGTGTCCAACCATTATAGAAAAAGCAAAATAGTCTTCAAGGTCAGTAAAAGATACATAAAAATTAACAACCCAAATGATGAAGCGACTGAGCAGAGATGCAAATAAACAACAGATCCACAGAATAAACTAAATTAGCATAGTGGCATATAAACAATGAAAAGAAAAACTGTTGAAACAGCCATAAAAACAGTTTCAGATGAGAAAAACAGTTTACATCTGCATGATTTATTGTTGTTATGTACCTCTTTGTGATGAATCAATGTGTATGTTCCCTGGGGCCCTTGATATCATCCAATCCATTCATGCTGTTAACAGATTTTAACATGCTGTTTTAATGGTCAGCTACTTTGTGGCTGCCAGGCTTATTCATATAACAGGAGGCATTTGAAACACACAAAACTTTCACACTTATTATCCAGGTAAAATGCAAAATGACAGGAAAGAAGAGAAAAAAACTTTATGCAATCTCTTACTGTTTTTGTATTTTTTGTTTTTGTTATTTTCTTAAAGCATGTTTATCTCGAACATGCAGGCTTTCATTTTCATAACACACTGCACCACCTCCTTCAAGGTCATTGAATATCTGCACTAACTCAATGTGAAGGTGCAAGCTGGGTGTCATGCAGCTGTGAAATGGGATGAAAGAGACTAGAGTGTACCCCAGTATCACTGGCTGCTGATTCACACATAAACACACAAACAGAGAGGAAAAAGTGGCTTGCAAATACGTATAAACACTATAATTACCTACACTAACAGTTAAAAAATATTACTCGCATGAGAAAACAAGAGCTGTGGAAAAGGCTTATATAACACAGCAAAGAGGCAAAGAGCACATGTAATTATGATTGCTGCACTGGCAGAATTTCACCAGTTTTCTCTGTGCTTTTTCTCTGTAAAATGACTCGCTAAAAGCAAACCTGTTAAAGAGGCGAAAAGGATTGGACTGTTAAACTTCCACTTTTTCCCTTTTATAACTATGACCAACCCTAATCCCATCAGCAACAATATTCTTCATCTTGTGGGTCATCTGTCTGTCATAACCAATCATGCGACTGCATTACCTGCAGAAAACCAATAACAACTGCCACATGCTGTCTATTTCTGATGTTGAGGGAATGATGTGTTCTGTCAAACTGCTGTGCATGTTGAACTTCAAAACAATCCATATGGGGTTGCTTAGGAGTGATAATTTCCATTTCATAAAAGAAAAGTGTCCTGTACATTTTCAGGTTAAGGTTCTTTTTAAAAAAATAAAATAAAATAAGTCTTAAATTTCCTAGAACTAGTTTTTTTTTAAAACACTTATGTTAGCAGAGACATCTACAATACAGTAAAGATGTGCCAGTGCAGCTGACCTGTTTTTCATATGTACACTATTGGTTACCTAAATAATAAATACACTTGCCCCCAAACAAATTACGGTACTAAATGTACAGTTGTGAATGCATTTTACTTTTGACTTTTTAAAAGCACCAAACTCTTGATGCTCTATGTAACAGTGCCTTACTGATTTAAGTGATGCACTTGAATCGCATAACTAAACCAATTTGCTTTTTGAGTTAATATATGAGAAACACATGAAATATTCTTTATTGGAATGACTTTTGGCTCTACTATTGGGACATTTTGTTTTAAAAGGATACCAAAGTCATTCAGAACTGTTATAAAGGTTACCTGCCGATAATGTGATGAGATGTTCTTTTTGCATAAATCACTCTATTCTTGAATTTACTTGGACAACCAATACTGGACAGACTGACAGCTGTTTGAAATCTGACCCACTTTAAAGGGTTTTCTTCATATTTGGTATTTATTTCAAATGAAAACACCAAATCCTGGATCTTATCTTCAATTCAAGGTGCTTTAAAAAAAACAATAAAAACATTACAGCAGGGTGCAAGAAGCAATAACAAGTGCATTAAAAACAAACTTTAAAAGAAAAAATTTAATTAAATTGAAAAAGAAATAAAAAAAAATAAAATAAATAAAATGCAAGAAATAAAGTTCCAGTGTAGTGAATTAACAGTTGTTTTGATATTATTTTATGTAATTAACAGTTGTTTTGATATTAGTCAGGAAATAGAAGTTTTTAAGCCTAATTAAAAACTGCTGAGCATTTCAGCAGACCTGCATTTTTCTGGGAGTTTGTTCCACATGTGAGGAGCATAAAAGCTGAACGCTGCCTCTCCATGTTTAGCTCTGACTCTGGGAACAAAAAGTAGATTTGACCCCGATGACCTGAGGGAGCTAGGTGGTTCATACCAAACCAGAAGATCCTGAATGTATTTTGGTCCTAAACCATTCGGTACTTTGTAAACTAACAGCAGGATTGTGAAGTCAATTCTTTGACAGACAGGAAGTCAGTATAAAGATCTGAGGACTGGAGTTATATGATCTACTTTCTTGGTCTTGGTGAGGACTCGAGCAGCAGCGTTCTGGACTAACTGCAGCTGTGTGATTGACTTTTTAGGGAGACCTGGGACAGCATTACAGTAGTCCAGTCTACTAAAGATAAATGCAAGGACAGGTTTTTCTAAATCTCGCTGAGTCATCAGTCCTTTGATCCTTGATATGTTCTTTTAAGTGATAAAAGGCCGACTTCACAGCTGTTTTAATATAACTGCTAAAATTCAGGTCTGAGTCCAGGGCTACTCACAAATTTCTGGCTTGGTTGTTAGTTTTGAACTTTGCTGTTTGAAGCTGAGTACTAACTTTTAATCTTTCTTCCTTGGCTCCAAAAACTATTATTTCAATTTTGTCTTCATTTAACTAAACAAAGTTCTGGCTCATCCAATCATTAATTTGATCGATGCAGTTGATCAGAGTTTGGATCAGACTGTAGTCTCCTGGTGAGATGCTTATGTAGATTTTAGTGTCATCAGTATAACTGTGGTAACATGTTTAGTTGTTTTTCAAAACTGGAGCAAGTGGCAGCATGTAGATGTTGAACAGCAGTGACCCCAGGATGAAGACTTGGGGAACTCCACAGGTTATTTTAGTTCACACAGATTTATAGTTACCCACAGACACATAATACTTCTTCTTTTTAGATAGGACTCAAACAAATTATTTGCAGTGCCAGAAAGTCCTACCCAGTTTTTCAGCCGGTCTAGTAAGATGTTATGGTCGACTGTGTCAAATCCAGCACTGAGATCCAATAGAACCAGGACTGAAATGTTTCCGTTACCTGTGCTGAAGCGGATGTCATTAAAGACTTTAACTAGAGCAGTCTCAGTGTTGTGGTGTGGGCAAAAACCTGACTGGTAGACAGGAAGTTGTGTAGCTGTTGAAATACAGGTTTTTCTATAATCTTCCCAAGAAAGGGGAGGTTTGATATTTGCCTGTAGGTGCTCATGAGGGACGAGTCTAAGTTTTTCTTTTTCAGTAATGGATTGATGATGGCTGTTTTTAGGGTCTGTGGGAAAACACCTGAAAGCAGAGATATGTTTACAATCTGTAAGATATCTAAGGACATGCATCCTAAAAACATTCTTTTAAAAAAAAAAACCTATTGGCAGGGTGTCAAGACAGCAAGTGGTTTTTTTGATGGCCAATGATCTCATCCAGGTTTTTAGGACTGATTGGACAACAGTGTGCTATGGTGTTCATGTCTCTGAGTGGACACAGGGACATACTGACCCTGGCATGGAAGCATTGACTGACTCCCTGATTTTCTGAATTTTGTCAGTAAAGAAAGAAGCAAACTCATTACAGGCCCGGATGGATAGAAGTTATGGGGTTACTGACACAGGAGGATTAGTTAGCCTGTCAACAGTGACAAACAAGGCAGGGGCATTATAGCTGCTCTTAGCAATGATGTCAAAAAAGAAAGATCGTCTTGCATTTCTTAGCTCCAGATTATAAATCCTCAGTCTCTCTTTATAGATTTCATAGTGAACCTGCAACTTTGTTTTCCACTACCTGCATTCATCTTTTCAACATTCTTGTTGTTCAGCATTTCCCAGTGTGGCATTTTTCCACGGAGCTCTCTTTTTGGCAGTAATCACTTTCACCTTGGTGGGAGCAATGTCAATGAATAATGCTTGTAATTTCTTTACCATTGAAATGGACCACAAGCTCATCAACTGAAGGCCAGGTGAGGGGGGTGAGGGAGAGAAAGCTTATATAAACATTTCAGTGGCATTTTCACCAATGTACCATTTCTTGATAACCTCTCTTTGGGCTTTTTTGTTGACAATAACAACACTCTCGAAGAAAACACGGGAATGAGCCAAAGAAAACAAAGGAATGAGCAACATCAATCACCACAATCTTGGACATTTTCAGACCTTTAGAGATGGCTGGATCCAGACAGTGTCCTCTGAGTTAGATCAAAGTCAACAAGAACACAACACAATTCTTTGGTCTCTGTCCTCCAGGTCATCAGCATGAATGTTAAAATGATCTACACAGTCAAAGTCAACACACATTATTGACAGCAGTTCAGCAAAGCCATTATAAAAAACGTTGCACAGTACTTATGTGGTCGATAAATGTCAAAGAACAACGCACAAGAGGGGGAGGTCAGCTGGAGAGCAACATATTTAAATGAGACAAAGTTTTTATAAGATATCTGCTTGCATTAAACAAAGCAGCCACTCATCCACCTTACTTATGTGATCTAGCTTCACTCACAAAGCTGAAGTTTGGAGGTGTCTCTTCAATAAGAAGAGAGGAAGTTTGTGCTTTGTATTAGGAAACTACTCGCATTTCGGGACCCGGCTTATCCTGGAGTGAGCCATAAGTACCCACATAGTTGCAGCCAGGACCCAGCACATATCAATTAGATGCAGTGCTGTTATCAAGCTGTGGAGACATGACGAGTTTGGTCGCATCGTGGAGGGAGGGGAGGTGGGTGCTGGGGCTATGACGACTGTGTCATACCTCGCTGGGGAATTGGTTGGGGAGGATGAAGTGGGATATTTCGGGGTGAAAAGATGGGACTGGGGCATGGGGTCAGTTTGGTCACAATAGTGACCTGGGGCCTCATTTATAAAGCTGGCGTAGGTACAAAAACGGGCGTAGGCCAAATATAGTCAACTTTTGGGAACTTGACTGGAAAATGTCCCTACCTCCATGTCTTCTGCCTAAATTTACCAGTCAGTAAAAGAACATGCGGAAAGTAAGCTTCGGCCATTTACTCTGAGATCTAGCATAGTGGTACAGACATTTCCCGCAACTCCTTGGCCACATTGTTAATAGCAGTGATCGTGTCACTCTGCACCTGCAGGACTTCCTCCAAGGACACGGCTGCTGCGGTGCTGCGTGTGTCTCCGATCACAGCTGCAGCACTGCTGAACCAGTCTGAACACCCAGGAACTATAAAGAAATATCATTTAACACTAAATAAACCGCTACCAATCTCAGATGTATCTGTACATATTTATTTTATACTTTAAAACAAAAGACTATATTACCAGCATCATTGCTGTCATTTAGCAGACGTTTTTCACCATAACGATTTACTGTGGGCTGTAGCATCTTGCCTAAGGCCCCAACTGGAAGGTGTTACTGTTTACCCCTGTGGGTTTTGAACTTTGATCTCCCGTATGACAGACAGATGTTCTACCGACTAAGATATCCAGCTGCACGTTCTGATGCCTCTGGCATGTCTTCCCTTCTGACACTGCGATGACAGCATCTGCCACCTGCTGCCACTATTCTGCCTTTCTAAAATTAGTATTGCCTACACAGTGCCCACTAATTAAACATTGTTACGTTTTCAACGTGGTCCATCAGGATCTCTGTCTCACACCCCCAAAAATCTGCTTCTTTCTTCTTTTTACCTTCCAAGCCATCATCTTATTTCCCTGTGAGATGATTTACTCTTCGGCTTTGCACCAAAAGCATTCCAGGGAGGGCTATCAGTAAAAGAGACATTGTCTACTGTACTCCTGTTTTCCAGCCATGTTTGTGCTAATTAGCTGTGTGTTAGCAGGATCTTGTCCGCTGTTTTGTTATTAATGGAAAAGTTGTATCGTTTCCACACAATCCATTCACTTCCACATTCACCTCCAGCGATTGAATCTTTACTTCCAGCATGGTGATGTTCTGTAGATGTTTATAATAGTTATTTGTAGAGAGGGAAGCCATTTTGTGGCTAGTTAGCTTTAGCTCCTGAGTAACTGTAGATAAGGCTTCTGCTATTTGTAGGCCACACTGATGTGACACTGACATGATTGTACGAGTCTTAAAATATAGTAGTATCCAACCAAGTTTAACACAAAATACAGTCCCAGTGATTAATGTGGAACCAGGAGCCGTTGCCCATAAATTTCTTGAGTTGAAAAATAAGAATATTGGCAGAAAAATGCAAGCAGAGGGGAGAGCAAAGAAGCAAAGTGTCAGCCAATAAAACAGATTTCATCTGTTACCCTTTAAGAAGGTAATAATCATTGGCATACTAATCACATGTGGTTAATCCTATTCTCTTTTTGGTATATGGGTAAATATAAAAAAGTAAATTTTATGTGAAACTGACTTGATAGTAGAAGCCTTAATAATTAGTGTTTAAAAAAGTATTGAGTCCTTATGTACACATATAGACAAATTAACATTTCTTTTTTTTTTTTTACCCTGTCCTGTCCAGCGTCCTAACATACAGAACGGTGGTCTGTGTGTCACATTTTGCCGGACATATTTGCTCTTCCAAGGGAGACATGTTATATGAATGGCTGCCCTTAATGTTTAAAATATTTTTCATTATAATCTTATTTTCTTCAGTCTTGATATGTCAGTGCCGGACCTGACAGGGAGATAGAGGAGGAGAGAAAAGGAAAAAATAACATTTTTGCCAAATAAATATTTTTTACATGGCTATGTGTCAGTTTAAAGGTATACTGCCTGCCACCGCAATACATGTGATTCTACAAACACAGAAACAAATTTTAAAAATCATTAAAGCAAGACTCATCTGTCCAAAGAGGTTTGATGTGGGGTGAGGGGTTAGATTTAAAAAATAGCTGATCCAGAAAGCAGTCCCTAGGCTTGAATGACACATGTACTTCAACTGAGATGAAGTCTGGGGATAAGAGAGCTAAACAAATGTTCAAGGTTCTGAAAATGAAGGGATTGACAGAATCTCTTCAGGTGGCACACCTGCGATTATTAGATAATACTTTGATGTTAACTGGAGAAAGTGCAATGTGAAAATTAAAAATGGTGAAGCCCTCATTAGATTCTCACTGAGTAACAGCATGCTTCCAACAAAGATTGTAGTAATATTAGTCAGTCAAGAAACTAGACAAGAGGATCAATAATGTAGCTGTTTTATGTCAAACTGACTTCCATTTCTCTGAAATAACAAAGAGGAAATTATGTTTTCCCACAAGTTAACAGGCTCTAATTGACCTGCAAAAATAATTTGATTTATCAGCTCAATACAGCCAAGGTGCGTCATCTGAAGAGAAATTTGAGCTACAGAAAAGGCTTTAGTATCAGCACTATTTTGCAAGAAAAGGCACTATAGCACACTTTCCATAGTTTTAAATCCACATAACATTGAAATATTTATTCTTTTTCTACAAGGCAATAAGAACACCCCAGGGTTTTTACATTTCGCTTGAGGGTGGAGAATGAAAAAGGCAGAGGAAATCTGATATTATGATACTAATATTATATACCTAAAGGCATCCAGATTTTATTCTTGACAGCATATCTGATGGCCTTCAAGCCCTCAGTGATATTTCAAATTCAGAAAATTGCGGCCCATTTCTCCAGCAGCTGGACGTGAGATAAACAGACATGCTTCACTGATTTATATGTCTGAGTCATGATGTGTAACATCGTCCCATTATTGTTTTTTCGTTTTCCTTTTTTTAAAAGTTTTAAATAATTAAAAACAGCAGTACTTACTTTTAGATCCTTCTTTTAGCTAATCATGAGAAGTATGTCATTTTTTTTACTTTCATAGGGCTTCACAAGTACTATTAAACCCTCTCCAGCAGAAGAGGAGAGAGGGGAAAAATCTCCATGACAAAGGTTTCAGCCTCATTACACTTTATAATGGTAGTAATGAAGATTGCAAAAAACTGGACATGATATTTTGGCCATCAGTGAGAGGCATGAAAGCTGATTTTATTTTCTGTCTGATTCATGTTTTCACCAAATGTGCCCCTGCAAGTAAGCTTAACAAAGGCTCGACTCTGGTGCTCCCATGTCACACCTGGCAGACGTCAAACATCCAGTCTGCGAACATATCTCATTTCAACTTGTCCATCTCCAGAAATAAACTCAAAAGAATCTAATTGTGTTGCCCTGAAATGCTTCCCACAGACAAAAGAGCTTCTGCCTATTATGGGTCATTTCACCCAGCATCAAGCAGCCATGCATATAATATCTGGAACTACTTGAATAAAATTCCTTTGGCTCCTTTTACAAACATGACTTACATCTGACTAATTGCAGATCATCAAATGAGACTGTCCTCACACAATAAAAACCCTTTGGGTTTGTGTCCACGCAGAATGTTTTTTTAAAAAAAACGTCTTAAAATAGAAGTAGTAGAAATTATGACGGATGCAAGGAAAGAATGTCAGGTAATATTACAGAGCCACAAAAGATTGAAACACGGGTCACTGTTGTTGTTATAGCTCTTTTAGAAGCTTCTCAACACAAACATCCTGAGGGGAAGAAGCCTCAGCTCCTGCTAATAAATACTGAGTTCTTTCCTTTTTCTTTTTTCAGGCTATTATTCACACAGCAGATCCAATGGCAGCTGGTTGGTTTGAATGACACAGTATATCCAAGACATAATTTGCTAATCCTCAAGAGTCTGACGGCTCTCAACATCAAGTGCATTTACTTCCATCATTAATGCGCACACACAGCTTTTACTAACCACATTTGCTTATAGAGTGTATGAATAAAGCAGGAAACTCATTCCAGAGTCCACAATTACACTGCCTTTCCTCACCACTGAGTATTTCAGTCTGCATTTATACATGATTTTTGCACAGACTTAAGGCACTAAGCATGTAAAAAATCAATGATTGTGCATTTTTCTTTAGTTTGCCTAAAAAGTAGGCTGAAATTGAGAGCGGATTTTCCTCTCAATTTCAGACTACTTTTGAAAGTTTACAAGTTCAGATAAGGAAAAGGTTGCATTGGCTGGTGGACTCTGGTTGTTAAGTGCTTGTAACAACACCTTTTTCAAAGGGTGAAGACAATTTGAATGCTTAAGAGAATTCAGACACCCCAAATTGAAAGGTTCAACAGGGAGATAACGTTTCCTCGCAGCAGCCAGCCACTTTTGAGATGCATTACAGAAGCGGGGAGAGGAGGGGGATCTGATTGCAGGACTCAAGCTTGAGGATTTTGGCCTTTGTAAGCACAGCTGGACAAGAAACTTTGTGACATCCTTTTTTTTTTGTGTGTGTGTGTGGGGGGGGGGGGGGGGGGGGGTTCATTTTTGTCCAAAAACCACAGACAACATAAAACCTCCTGTATACCTAA
>JBAMHW010000006.1:19579173-19593011 GCA_037177495.1 Rhadinocentrus ornatus
TCAAAATTCTAGCTGAGGGACAGGGGTTCAAAGACTTTTTTGCAGCTGCACCATACAAATTAATTGTTACAAAATCATACATTGTGATTTCAGGATTTTTTTTTTTTTTTTTTTTTTTTTATGATTCTCACAGTGGACATGAATGTATGCTGAAAATTTCAGACCCCTCCATGTTTCTAAGCGGGAGAACTTGCAAAACAGCAGGGTGTTCAAATACTTATTTTCCTCACTGTATGTATTAGATTAATATGGATCATATAATGAATTTGTGTTAATTGGATTCTAACTGGACAACAATGAATTGTATTGAATTGGACTTTCTGTAATGGTGAACTGAGGTAACTGTTGTTAACTGAATGAAGCTGAACTGAACTGCATTACTAAACATCGGGTTAATTTTTATTTTTATTTTTGTAAAATATTTCAAAGCAATTTTTCACATATGCTTTTAGTTATTTACACTAAAGGGTTCTCATTAGCTCTGCTGCAGAACAAGTCAATGTTAAATATGTGTACATTAAGTATGTAAGAAAACTTTAAGTTCAAGTTTATTTATAGAGCACATTTAATGCAACCCCAGTTCCTAAAGTGCTGAACAATAAAACAGAGTAAAATAATAAAAGTCAATAACAACCAATAACATACGACTGGAATAAAAAGTTAAAGCAAGCAAATGTCAACCTCAACTATGTTCAAAAGCAAGTGCCAAGAAGTGGGTCTAAAGCAAGGACATAAAACCAGAAACAGACTGGGCAGCTCTAATATGAAATGGCAAACTGTTCCACAACTTTGAAGCAGCAGCTAAAAAAGCTCTGTCACCCCTGGACTTGAGCCTAGAGGACAGGACCCTTATACGAAGCTGTGTAGAAGACCTCAGAACCCTGGCTGGAGCATGTTGGTGCAGCAGCTCTGATAAATACAAGGGAACCAAACTGTTTAAGGCTTTAAAAACAAGTAATAATATTTTGTAGCTAGTGCTAAAACTAACACTAAAAATAAGAGAATTATCTTGTCAAATCCATTAACAAATTATAAAAAATTACTAAATTGGGCTTTGCAGAGATTACCAAGCTGTCATATTCAAGATAAAATGCCAGCTAATGGAGTAAATTTTACAATGCACTAATTTTTTTCCCCCCGTTTTTTTTTCTTTGTGCTGTAACCTCGACATTTCAGGTTCAAACAGGGATGTGAATACAAATAAACCACAGTTGAATCATTTCTGACATGTCAGTGCTGTTGCTTCATGGGTACACCTGCACACCCGTAGATGAGGTTTAATGGTGGAAATGATGCAGAAAAAGTAAATATATTAAGCTGTTTCAGTTTCAGCTCACTCAAACCAGATGGTAGATGCTGCCAGATGGAAAGTTCTCTTTATTGTTTTCCAGTAAAATGCATAATAATTGTATAATAACACATTTTTACTCAACAAATATGCACGTGTCTGATGATATGTTATGTTACTACAGACACAAAAATAATTTTTGTCTGGGTTTCTGTGAATGCTGCTGAACAGATTTTATAGTGTCAGTTTAAACTTTCAGGCTGCAGCTCTTTGTCTTATTGACCTGGATTTAAACCAACCAGCAAGCCTCTAATTTGCGGTAAACTGTGAAGATGAAAATGTAATTGTGGTGGCGGATGCAGCCTGTTTTCTGATTGATCAGTCTGATGGATTGCTGCCATCTAGTGTTTCATTTCTGTGGTGCAATGCAAAAAACAAACAAACAAAAAAATCCAGTTACTCCCATGTATTTTTCTTTTGTTTTTTTTTTATATATATTCATGGACAATTTCTGTTGTATTTTCAGTGTTAATCCTCTTATATTGGTGGATAATATTAGTAGACTGTATGTGCAATGCAACTTTAAATTGTTAACACAGCTTTTAAATGTCTTGCTGCAGAGCAGTTTTGATTCATTATTGATCAGTACAGTTTGTTTAAGTAGAAACTGATGAAATAGTATCTTCTTAAATGCTGTGCATTGGATTACAGTTAACCTAATGCATGCACAAATTATAATGTGTCTTAACAGGACTGACTGTGAAATGAAGGTTTTAAGAAACAGTGATGATTTATGCAGTTTTATTGAAATTAGAAATATACAAAGTGAGTAGCTGCAATAAAACATGTCATATTAAATTAATTTGAATCTCTGCATCCTGACAGCACCATGATAATTATTTTAAGTTTTAATTGGGTTAATTTCATGACTCGGTCATCAAAAGAGACATTCACACTCAGCTGTCCAGTTTACATAAAGCAAACCTTGAATACCTACATGTGCTTATAAATCTTAAAACTGAAGAACTTAAAAGTAAAAATCGTAACACCATTATCTGTTCAAAGCATCAGCAGCAGTATTTCATAAATTCACCCCCCCCCCCTTAATTATAGAAAACAGTGATTCAAGATGCTCAAAAAATGCAGCTTCATCTTGAAGTAATCAGCAGAACTGAAATATAAACAAATAATTAAATACATTAATTGTCTGAAATCTTTCCACCAGATACAAATGAACAGAAGGTTGAAGTCCAGAGAAATGACCTACCTTCCATCGGTTACCACACTCATTGCATAGAACAAATGTGGTCATCGGCTCATCAGCACTACGTGTCTGCACCTGAAACACACACAAACAGGGAGGTTTTGTTCTGAGCAGATAACCAGAATGAAAAGAGGCCGAACTGAATGAAGCTTCAACACAAAACAGGTCATAAGTATCTCCTCCACTCTTAATGGAATATGTATTACTGCAGTGCCTTCTAAAAACACAACCCTGACTCTAGAGCAGGTGGAACTAATGCATCCCTTTTAATCAGGAAAGGGGGACCAATGTCATAAGTCTGCAACCCCAGTTATTGTTTAAAAATTTATTTTTTTTTAATAAACACCTAGCAGCAGCCTATAGTTTTCAATTAAGTCTGTCAGTCATGAGAGTCTTTTTACAAAAGGAATAAAATGTGCCATTTAGCTAAATTGTGATTGCTAACTGAAACCAGAATACAGCAAAAGAGAAGGTGGAAGAAATTAAATAAGCCTGCTTTTCCTTCTGACTCCAGTCAGCTCACCAGGCAGCATCCAGCTGTGTAGAAGAGATGTTGGTAAGTGAATAGAGTCAGACTTGGCTCCCTCTATAGTTAAGTTTGCAGACTCAAGTGTCTGTCACTCTCTTTCATAATTACAGTGTGCGTATAAAACTGTCCTTAATATTAAAAAAAATAACTGTACCAGATAGTGGTGATATATTGTACTGCTTCCACTAAAATCTGTGTGTAAGATGTAGGAGGGTATTGGGAGCTGTGGTAAAGGTTCAATCCTAAAGCCACATCCAGCATGGCTTTGTAAAGCAATAATAATAATAATAATACATAAAGAAGCAAAAGCACATGCAGATGTCATTTAATTGCCTGTTTACCTGGTTGTAGGTGCAGTTCCTCTTCTTGCACTTGCCGCACTGCAGCAGGTCTGTGGTGGTCCCACCAGTTTTTGCCATCTGGTGCTCTCTGATGGCCTCCTGGGTGAGAACATTCCTCAGCTGTTTCAGCTCATCACTGGCCATTTCCTGAAAACAGACAGGACGCCAAGGAAGTAGATGAGATCATGTAAAGTGAAATGATGAGAACCAGGAAGATGTTACCATGTACAAAAACTAATCAGAGCATTTTACAAGGAGACCAACAGTAAAGTACCTCTGCAGACATGGTGGCAATGCGGCTTAACTCAATGCTGCCTGAAAGAACATTTCTGCGAAGTCCCGGGTTCTTAGGGTCCTTCAAGTTGCTGATGCGACTCCGAACTCTGTTCTTGTATTTTATATCAGTGGCATTTATTTCCTGGTAGATATGTGCAATCACAGTCAAGGTTGATTTAGTTTCACAGCACACTGTGCACCCGATAATATAGCAAAAATCATTAAATCTACTGTGGATTAGTTAAACCAGCAAAGACTTTGTATAGTTTGAAGGATATGATCTTCAATCTCTGCTGCCATGCTGTCACAGTTTGCTCCAAAATCTTTGTAATCGTCTGTAAAAACCAGAAAATATTCTATTAATCATATAACATACTTAAATGTATGGTTTAATGCATATAAACTGCTGCAGAGTGTATTGTAGGTGCAATTTCAGCCTCACTGTCTGTGCGCAGGGCAGCTGCCAGCATCTCAATGCACTTGTCTCTGATAGAGTCTCCGGTGGTCAGGTGAGGGGGAAGCGGACCCCCGACAGAACTGAAGCCGGGTGACATTGGGCTGGTTGGTGTGGTGGGAGTTCTAGGGGTTTCGGTTTTACCCTTTCTGTAGAAACAAAAACCCATCAGGCGATTTTTGACCAAAAGTAAAGCCCTTCCCCTAAAACAGTGGCATTATATTCAGTATGATTAAATAATTATGAGTATAAACTAGGGCTGTCAAAAATAGCGCGTTAACGGTGTTAATTAATTTATGTAAATAATTGCGTTAACGCATGTGCAGCATGACAAGCACCATACATTCGTCATTTCTCTGTTATGACGGGAAAACGTGGAGAAAAGAGATGGGAAAGATGAGCCGGGTGGCTCTATGGATGAACTTTAGAATAAACACAGCATTAATGGAGCAACCCACGGACGTCACCTCCCACACACACTCTTGTGAGAGGGTTCCACACCTGCATTTTCCCCACATTCTTTTTAAAACTTGCAACAGTCAAGTTGCATTTTGCACTAGTGTTTCTGCTCTAGCCAACTGCTGTCGGTAATCAGCTCATCAGCTTTTCTCTCGTTGCATTTGTTTATCATTTAGCTGAGAAGGGAAAAAAATATTGGTTCATAGTTCTCACTGTCACATCTTTACATATTGTTTTTGGCAGGACCTTCTCTAACACAGTGGCTGACGAAAGGATGTAGCTGTAGAAAGGATTTATATTTCAGCTATGCAGGGGTGGGTCTAGAAAACTTATCAGGTAAAATGTGTGAAAAGGTAAAGAAAAAACTTTAAAACAAACAGCCAATGATCTATTTTATGAACAGGTGTTTACTTTGGGTGTAGGACTTTTAACACTTACACTTCAATGATGAAAGGAAAAACTAGTTTTTATCCAGATCATCAGTTTAATCTGAGTTTCTTCATCAGTGTTGGCTGTTTAACTTCAGTCATCACATCTGCTGGTTTTATGACAGAAATTATCAACGTGGACACGGTTGGTGAGATGATGATGCATAAATTCTGAATTATGATCTAGAACATGGTAGAGATGAAGATTACATGGTGCATTTACTGACCATTGGACATCTGACGTTAATCCATGAGAAGGTCAGTTGACAGCAAATATTTGTAGCATGAGCTCGTTCTATTGATGCAATACAGTAAAAACGGCAAATTTCAGGCATAATGGTAATTAATTATTTTGAAATTTGATATTAATTTGAAAGCTGTGATTAATATGATTAAAAATTTTAATCATTTGACAGCCCCAGTATAAACAAAATGAGCTAGTACAGCAACTTGAATAAACATGTAAAGAATGCTGTTAAAATACCTTTCAGTGTTGTCAGTGGAGAGCTTCCTCTGTGGTGATCCAGGCTGAGGAGGTTTGGAGCTCGGAGAGTCTCTCCTAAGAACCCAAATAAGTGTCCTCTAAATCAGGTATGCATCCTAAAAGACTCAAACACCACTGGTCTTTTTCATTTACCTTTCAGCTGTTAGCTTCTTTCCTGGTGGTGACCTGGTTTTCTTTGAATCAGTGGATTCTCGTCTAAGCAATGAGACATTTTCTATAAATCTGGGTTTAATGTGGATTAATTATGAGCATGATTCAATTACAAGGTGAGTACTATTCACACCTGTCAGGTTTGGCATCAGTTAAATGGCATTTCACAGGCTGACCAGCTTTTTGGTCACATGAATCCTTTCTGAAACAAAATAAAGAGTTATAAGACAAATGTAACATTTCATGAAAACACACACACAAAACTGGGTTAAGTGAGGCTCATTTCCAAACTCCTGCACACCTGTGTTTTTCTTTTTTGGCCTCCGCACTGGGCTTTTTAGGAGGAGGCAGTTTAGAGTCAGATGAATCTTTCCTGACAAAAGGAAATATTTGTGTGATTTTAAATGAAATTCTGCAGCAGCTCATAAAACTATAATGATGGCTTCTCATGCAAAAAATAAAATAAATAAATAAATCATCACATTCGGCATGATGTGCACAAAGCTTGTGACTTGCCAACCTTTCTCTCTTGGTTTCATCTGAGTGCTTTTTAGACACTTTGCTATCCACTGAGCCTTTCCTGCAAAAGAAAATAACCTTGATGCTGACAGAAAAATACTAAACACCTTGAATGTAACAGGAATCTGGTCATTTGTTATTATTGCACAAAACGTTTATAGAAAAACAAGAGATTACATTTTAAGATCATAGGTGCTCCAGAGTAATCAATAATTTTTTTATTTATTTTTTTTTTCAAGTATGAAAAAGAGAATAATTCTCAGAACCCAGACCTGTCTTTCTTCACAATATCTGCAGGCTTTTTCTGTGCAGGAGGCTTTGAGTCTGTGGATGACTTCCTGTTGTAGCAAACAACATGAGGGTTCAATGCAGAGAAGAAAAGTCCTAATTAAATTACAGGTTGTTTTTTCCTGAATGTTCCCCTTCAGACTCTTTCAGGCAGTAACTGAAAGCAGTCTGCAATGAAAACTCATGTGATCCAGACCTGTCTCTGTCCTTTTTCCCATCTAACGAGGAACGCCTCTGAGGAGGAGGGGGGGGGTGAAGGTGAAGAGGTAGAGGAGGAAGAGGAGCGTTGGGGTCAGGAGGCTCTTTTCTAAATGGAAAGACACCTCTCAGCTCAGCTGAATCACTTCTCAATTATGGTGAGTAATAGCAGCAAATGTCACACGTTGATGCAATGCAGGTGGGCATGCAGAGCCTAACCTTGGTGGAGGAGGATGA
The DNA here is from genome assembly GCA_037177495.1 of Rhadinocentrus ornatus. Classification (NCBI taxonomy): domain Eukaryota; kingdom Metazoa; phylum Chordata; class Actinopteri; order Atheriniformes; family Melanotaeniidae; genus Rhadinocentrus; species Rhadinocentrus ornatus. The sequence continues at coordinate 19,586,110 of JBAMHW010000006.1, forward strand.
AGGTGGAGAGGAAGAGGAGCTATTGGAGCATTGGGGTCTGGTGGAATTTTCCTAAGGTGAAAATTAACTTTTGTTGAAATGGGGTTTTTTTCTTCAGACTTTGAGCTAATTTTACAAAAAAAAAAAAAAAGCGAAAAGCACACCTAACCTCTCTTTCTTGACTTCTACAGCAGGTCGCTTAGTCGGTGGAGAGGCAGACTGAGAAGGTTGAGGGTGAGGATGTTGGGAGGACGAGTCTTTACTGTCCTTCCTGAACACGTCATAGCAGTACAGATGAGAGTGTGGCAGCAGATGACGTAGCATGCAGACTGACTCATCAGGACATGCACTAAGCACAGCAAGAATCCATCAGGTCATATGTCCAGCTTCAAAACTGTAGACATGAATGCTGGGAGTAACGCTGACACTGTTAGATCATGCACTTAGCAGAAAAGACATTTTAGTCCGACATGCTCTTTGGTTAGGGCAGAAGTCCTGACCTGTCTTTTTTCATGTCCAAAACAGTACGTTTGATGGGCATCAGAGGCTGAGCAGGTCGAGGAGGGGAGGGAAACCGGGAGGGATACAGAATACTGCTGTCCAGCACTCCTCTCCTGAAATAAATTATTCGACCTGGAACTTTGTTGGATCTCTGTGACTTGTTATAATGTTTTGAGCCACCACGTCCTCACCTTTCAAACAGTGGTTTGTGAAGAATTGAGGGCTTATCTCTGAGAGGCTCACTCGGCGGCCTCTCTCGTTGAGGTGTGCTGACCGGTCTATCACATCTGCTCTCTTCTCTGTGTTTGTCCCTCTTCACATCATCTCCATGCTTGTTCAGCTCCTCAGGATGTTTCTCTTTTTTGAGCTGTTCCACGTGCTTCACCTTCTTCAGATCTTCCAAAGATCTGTCCCTTATAGTGTCTAACTTTGGTTTTCCACTCTGCAGGCCTTGGACAAATTTCTGTTTCTTGTTATCCATCTCTACTTTGGGATTTTCTGTTTGTTTCTCCTCTCTGATTTCATATAGATGTCTCTCATTTTGGAGGTCTTCAAGGTGCTTTTCCTCCCTGGGGTCATCTGCATGGCTCTTTTTGTTTATGTGGTCACCGTTCTGTTTTTCCTTTCTATTTGTATCAGAGTTTTTGATTTCAGGGTCAGAGCCATGTTTATGTTTGACATCCAGTCTCCTGTGACTAATAGAAACAGAATCATTTTTACTTCGACTAGATAGGTTGGATCTATTCCACTCTAGAGGCCCTTAAATATAGGGTTAAACAACATCTATATTACAGACCTGTTCGTTGTTATTAGGCTGTTATTTAAAAAGGAACAAAATGAATGTAAGTTTTGTGGGAGCTCTTCAAATCTCACCCCATCCTGGTGATAAGGACATTTTCTAATCATAGTGTCTCTTATCAGTAGAGCCCAAGGTTGTTCAGTCTGTGAAGCTGAGGCCAGACTACAGATTTTCAAGTGTTTCTCAAGAGTTCAAATTGAAAATGGTGTGAGTTAAAAAAAAAATATAAACATATTTACTATAACAAAATTTAACTAACAAGGTTTGCCTCTAACAGTAGATGAGTGTTAATTGCTATACAGATCAGCTCAATTACAAATTCTTGTGTTTTTGTTGGGGTATTTTTTATGTTTTTTGTTTGTTGGGGTTTTTTTTTTCATGCCACTTTTGGCTTCAAATTTATGGCATTAGTCAGGATGTCAGACTTTAACACTTAATGGTGAGATTGCATGGTGTGGAACTGTAGCGACAGTAACAAGATCAGCCTCTACTGACACCTCAGTGTTCAACTCTTCTTAACTTAACCACGATTAGCTTAATTAGCAAAGAGTAGCACTACCCAGAATTCAATCCAACAATGTAAGACATCACTCCATTCAAAGTGAATAGGAAGCTAATGAAATGTATACATGTGGACATGGCTATAGTGCCTTTGAATTCAAGATTTTTGTTGTAAATTGCCTTCTTTAAGTTACTGGATTCTAATCTTTTATCAGGCTTTAAACCAAAAAGTGTCCACAGTAATACTTTGATGGCTGATTTATTTAATGGCGGAAATAAATTATGACAAAGGACATTCCTTGAAATGCAGTTAGTTTGATTTTTGAAGATCAAGGACTTTATAACTGATACCATCAATCAGCTGTGAAACTACTGACCTGCTCTGTGTCTCAGAGGGCGAGCTGTTTGGAGTCACTACAGTTTTGTCGGAGTCCAAACCATTCTTCATTTTCTCAGAGTGAGAATGGCAGGATTCTGCAAGGGTGTATGAGAGACAAAGAGAGAGAGAGTGAGGGGAAGGGGGTTCATACCAGCACACAATTCAGTTTAATGATCAATTTTACTACTCTGTGTGGAAAATTGGTTACAAATATCGTTACCCAGACGTTTCTTCCAGTCTTTAATGAGAACCTTTGCTAAAGCAATAACTTCTTCATCTGTGCAGTGCTTCCTGATACTGTTCACAGACATGCCGATTCTTGTTTCCTGAAAAAACATTGCATAAAAAACAGAGACTGTAAGCTATGATTGCCACACTGTCATTTGGCACATTAGTGTGGGACTTCAAGCTGAATAACTGTACAAAGACTGCAGTTTTGAACACACCTGGAGAAGTTTCAGTGTCATATTGAAGTCTTTAAGCTCTTTAAGCAGGTCCAGAGCACCATCCTGTACGCACAAAAATACTTAATGTTACTTTTATCCTGTAATTCTTTACATTCTTTACAAATATGTAATAACAATGTAAATACAGATTTGCCTAAATGCTAATGAACACATTATAAAGAGAATGTACAATCTGGTTGGTGAGGTAGCACTTTCACTTCTGTTTACATCAGCAATCTTGACAGATAAGCTAAACAAGAATAGCATCGTTTAGAAACTAAAAGCAAGGGTTATATAAGGATTTCCTGTTCACTTGCTACAAGTTACGGCTGCATTATCGTTTGCAGTTGTTTTTATGTGCAAGCGTACCCCGCAAATAATATCCTGTTTGCAATGTAAACACAGCATGAACTACAGCCTATGCACAGGCCGCGTTGTTTACTTTCGGTTGCACACTTTGTTTACAAAAATACACATTTTAAGGGAGAAAAAAGGAAGAATGGAAAACCTGTCGACAAATAGTCAACAGTGGCCCCCGCCCCCCCGACTGTGTTGCACGGGGGGGGCGGAGGCGCTGCGAAATGTCCTGCGAGAGGAACACATGCAAACTTACGCCAAACACCTGTTGATCATTTGTTACCGAACAGTCAGCCGTTCCCCACACTTATGCAGAAGTTAAACGTACAATAAACAAATAAAAAATAAATAAATAAACTTCACCAAAAACATCGAAGAAACGGTTTAATTTTCAAACGGGCCGTTCACGGGCCTTTTGCCCCGCACGAGGTGTCAGCGGGACATCGCGCCACCTGTGGTGTCAAAATATAGTCTCACCGTGTTATTTCTAGACACCATCTTGTCCAGTTTTTTGGCGATCCGGATGAGATCTTTCTCTCGACTCATCGCTGCATTAGTCGACCATTAACCAGCCAGCAATGTGGATTGAATACTTAATAAAAACCTGGGAAAGTTTGGATTCGCTTCGGTCGGACTTTACGCACGGCACGCTCCATTCAGCCCCAGAGGCGTGTCCTGCGCCAGGATCCCAGCTGACCAGTGCGACATATGACAACAACTATTTATAGGCGCTGTAGTGGATTGACAGAGAAACAGAAATAACTGAACTTCAAAGCGATTCCAGACAAATTAATTGAGCCATTTGTTAAGCATTCAATAAGACTCTCGACTCCCGCCCCTCCAGCAGAAAACAGCGAGTTCAACTTCTTTCTTTTATTATTATTATTATTTTTAATTATTTATTTTGTTTTTGTTGGTGCACTGATCAACATTTTTCAGATTTTCCACACAAAATAGGTTACTGTCTAATGATTAATCTCTCCAAACTGAAGGTCGGACTCATGTTATTTGCACACAAGTGCCAGCTGTTGCTGAGCCTGGCCCTTAGTCACAGTCTATCTTAACACACACAGCTTCATAACACAACAGTTTTCATTTCATTTTCAGATGTAGCAGTAATACAAGCTCAACATGATCGAATAGTAATGTAATTTGTAACTTTTGTTTTTCTGTAAATACATTAGCATAACGCTGTTATTGCATCTGTCCGCCATCAGAGGATGCTGTGCGCTAAGAATCCAAGTTCATTTCGAGAAAGGATCAAGCGCTTTCATTTGTACCGTTTTTAACCTGTAGAAGGTGTCAAGACTTTAAATAGTCCCAGCTGACACAGGGAGAAAGGCAGGGTACAGTACACCCCCGCCAGCTGTTCAAAAGCCTTTAAAGACTACTTTTCTTTCACACTGAAAACACTGACCGCTTCATATTTCTTACTCTTCTCCTTTTGACAAACTTGTGAAAGTTGCAAAATTAAGTTTGAGGTGAACTTTTCACACCCTTTGATTTTTTTGTTGCTCGCCTTAAGATTAATTAATTTCCATTTTTCTAATCAATCTGCATCTGTAGAAGCTTAGAAAGAAAAATATTTTTAAAATATATTCAACTTCAAGGTAGTTTAAAAAAATCTCTGCTGTAAACACAAAGTGATATTTTTAAATTTGATGCGTTGTGAGGGTCAAGGCTGCGTTTTCAAGTCTTATGTGATATCTGAGGCCACTTACTCTGTTTGAAGTTATTGTCATCCCTTTTCAACAGCACAATTGCCACTATTGTAAATTGTATATTGTAAATAGTATTTTCTGATGTTTTTTTCTTTTCTGTTTTGATCTGGATATTTTATGATTATGTGTGTTTTTGTTTGTCACATTTTTTAAAGCATACAGTTAATTTAAATTTATCTTATTCTCATTCTCTTATTTTAATGCTGATGTAACATTGCAATTTCCCGTCTGGGATCAATAATGTATGTCTGATTCAGATTCTGATGAATTAGCATTTGGTCTGTTGGAGCTCATTTTCAGCACAATGAGTGAGCACAAGAGAAGGGAGGCAGAAGTGATGACAGAAAACACATGGCTAACTCAATGTGCCACACAAGTTCTTCTCATTTATTGTCTTCATCACTCTAAAACATTGTTGGACAACCACAAAACACACAATGCTGTTGTCTACACACTCTCTCAGTTTTTCCTGTTTGATCATGTATATAATATTGCTGTAGCAGTGTCATGTCTTCTTGTATAGGCATAGATTCCTGGCCAGTAGTTGAAAGTCATCTTAGTGGTCTTTTTATGTACTAATTTGTTTGCACAGATGCCAGCAAGTTGAAGAGAAAAAGCAGTCGCTGCTGGTTCTTGTCAATTTGGTGTGTAAATGCAAAGTGCTATGACAGAGAGACAGCAGCGACATGGTCAGAGAAGAATAGCTGGTTATCAGACATGACAGCCAGATTTTCCACACCTTTTGTTGAAAAGATAGAGAAGGATTTTAATGATATTTTGCCACAGTCTGTTTGGGGAATATGTCAGAGAGAAGCAGCAATTTATGTTGAAACTGTGTGATCGTCGGCCAAGAAAGATGGGTACAATTGGTGTCATGCAAAACTAAAACAAAAATTTGTCAAAACAAACAGCTAACGAAAGTTTTTTTCCAATAAACAGTTGTTTACTTAGGATGATCATGTGTTGTATGGGTTTAATCACTGCTGCATAAACACTATAACTTCATTGAAAATAAGTTTTTTTTTTATCAACGTTTCTTCAGCATCTGATGGTTTTATGACTTTTACGTCCTCTTAATAAAATGTAAATAGTTTGGACAGACAAATATTCACCAACATAAGCAGACAATAAATCACCCTCATAGGCAGTTGATGAGATGATGCTGTATAAATGTTGCAAAATTATCTGGAACATGGTAGTGTGATGATGATCTAGAATATCAGAGGTAAATTATATACTGCTCAAAAAAATAAAGGGAACACTAAAATAACACATCCTAGATCTGAATGAATAAATTATTCTTATTAAACACTTTGTTTACATAGCTGAATGTGCTGACAAAAAAATCACACAAAAACTATCAATGGAAATCAAATTTATTAACCAATGGAGGTCTGGATTTGGAGTCACACTCAAAATTAAGGTGGAAAAACACTCTACAGGCTGATCCAACTTTGATGTAATGTCCTTAAAGCAAGTTAAAATGATGCTTGTGGCCTTCACGTGCCTGTATGACCTCCCTACAACGCCTGGGCATGCTCCTGATGAGATGGCGGATGGTCTACTGAGGGACCTCTCCCAGACATGGACTAAAGCATCTGCCAACTCCTGGACAGTCTGTGGTGCAACGTGGCGTTGGTGGATGGAGCGAGACGTGATGTTCCAGATGTGCTCAATTGGATTCAGGTCAGAGGAACGAGCGGGCCAGTCATTAGCATCAATGCCTTCGTCTTGTAGGAACTGCTGACACACTCCAGCCACATGAGGCTCAAGCATTGTCTTGCATTAGGAGGAACCCAGAGCCAACCGCACCAGCATATGGTCTCACAAGGGGTCTGAGGATCTCATCTCGGTAATCTTGGTGTTCTTTCATTTTGCAGGGCTCTGGCAGCGCTCCTCCTGTTCCTCCTTGCACAAAGTCGGAGGTAAAGGTCCTGCTGCTGGGTTGTTGCCCTCCTACGGCCTTCTGCACGTCTCCTGATGTACTGGCTTGTCTCCTGGTAGCGCCTCCATGCTCTGGACACTACTCTGACAGACACAGCAAACCTTCTTTCCACAGCTCGCATTGATGTGCACTACCTGGAAGAGCTGCACTACCTGAGCATCTTGTGTGGGTTGTAGACTCTGTCTCATGCTACCACCAGAGTGAAAGCATCGCCAGCATTCAAAAGTGACCAAAACATCAGCCAGAAAGCAGGAACTGAGAAGTGGTCTGTGGT
>JBAMHW010000006.1:19617299-19628142 GCA_037177495.1 Rhadinocentrus ornatus
GGGTGGTGGTCCCCCTCTTCAAAAAGGGGGACCGGAGGATGTGCTCCAACTACAGGGGGATCACACTCCTCAGCCTCTCTGTGAAGGTCTATTCAGGGGTGCTGGAGAGGAGGGTTTGTCAGATAGTCGAAGCTCGGATTGAGGAGGAGTAATGTGGTTTTCGTCCCAGTCGTGGAACAGTGGACCAGCTCTACACTCTCTTCAGGGTGAGGGGGCATGGGAGTTTGCTCAACCAATCTACATGTGCTTTGTGGACTTGGAGAAGGCATTTGACCATGTCCCCCGGGGACTCCTGTTGGGGGTACTCCGGGAGTAAGTGTTGTAAAACCTAAAAAAATAAAGTCTTCCTGCTCTCTGAGACATTTAATTAAAATTATTTATGCAGTTCTCTGTGTGATTAAAGCTGTTTAGACATTCTAAAGAGATCCGTACTTTAAAATTAGGTGTAGACACTTACTAGGAAGGAAATTTTAGCCTGGAACAAACTGACCCAGACCTTACTTTACCTGGGTAAATGCACTGCAATAATTTCTGACCACCAATTCATCAAATACTGACACTTGGTCAAGAGTTGATTTAATCAGTTTTGAATGCAGACGGTACCTCCAAGCGTCTCTTTAGAGTAGGTAGGGTTTCCTGAGTTGGTGGCTGAATTTCATGAAAGATGTTGGCCTATTTCATCTAACCATGACTCTTTTTTATAATTATAACCAGACCACTTTTATTACATAACAAAGCATACAGTGAAGCAAGGGGAATTAAAATCAAGACCAGGACCCAAAATAAAGACCCCTCCTTCCCTCCAACTTCCTCATGCAATTTCTGTTAGTTTTTGATAAACCAGCTCTGTATAGCTCTGTATAATTGTGTTCTTCTGTTACAGTTTACTATTGATGCAACCAGAGAGTTACTACAATAAACACAGCTGTAGTAGAATTCTCTGTGTGTCACAAAGTGATGAGCAGTGTCACCCATGTGTTAAAAGCTAGCGCAAAGGGCTCTTACCCAAGTGGAAGTAGACACTACCAGTCAAAAGTTTGGACACAATTACCCATTGGATTTAATGGAAAAGTGTGTCAAAACCTTTGACTGGTAATGTAGGTGAAAATCTGGGAGTGAGGATGCATTGTTAGATCTCTCGGCAGCTCAAAGTCAGCTGACCAAGTTTGCATCAGTGCCGGAGTAAAATACATAGTGGGTCCACATCATAGCTCCATGTGCACAAGCCTGCAATTGAGTAAACTGAGTTTGTAAACCATTTAAAGAGCTCTTCAGCTGGCCCTCATGCAGGATGCCAAGCCCAGATCTAGCTGTGAGAGCAGTGCCTATGTCCGTCTTTGTTGCTTCTAAGTTTAAAAAGAGTACAGCATGTTTAAAGACCAATGCAGATGTGGTTTACCATCAAATCCAATTTCAGGAAACCATTAAGATTTTATAAGAAGGAAAAACCATTGGACAAAAGTCTGTGGGATATCAACTAAGTGCAGCAGTTGCACAACAATTCACTCACTTGGAGAAACGTCACGATGAATCCCTGGATGTTAATACGGCTAGGACCAGCTACAACATCAATCCAACACAGAATGAAAAGTTTCTCTAAGCACAGCTTAGAGACCAACGGTAACTTCACCATCATTTACCAGATTTATAACTTCAGATTTTCTCATATTGCAATATTGTTGAGAGCAGAGAGCAACACTGAAACATCTTGAATTAGTCCAACCAACCACATTTTTCATTTATTCTACTTGATATTTTCTTAGTATTTTAATATCCTTTATTGACATAAATTTTTTTCTCATTTTTTTAAATTTTCAACCATATTAATTTTGTTCTCATGTCAGTGTGAATTATGTGGGATGCTTGTGGCACAGATTTTCTTTGTTTGTCTGTATGATAGCAAAATAACAAGCAATGGTTTGATGCTTGCCACAGAAAGGAGCATGTGGAGTTGCTGTGTTCTCATAAATTTAGTTTTACAGCCAAATTAAGCGGATGCTGATTTGTGTGTTTGAATTACTTTGATTCCAGTTGACAGAGTCTGTTTTTTATTTATAGAAGCAGACATGCATTCTTATGTTTTTGGCAGTAAGCACTGGTATAATTTGGAGCATAAATCTTAAAATCAAGACCATGTGTTGCTGCTATAATGAAAGTAAAAATCACATGTTAAAACTAAGTGGAAAGGGGCTAATTTACTCATATAACCTGAATTCTGTAAGCTCTTATGTATACAATAAATATTTGCAGTCTAATCGTAGTTAATAACTGCATTATTGATTGAAACATGATGATAAACTGAGCTGACAGTCCCAGCTCAGACATCATAGTGTTTGGATGGGGACAGAGCGGTGGATCGGACTGGCCACGGCCCCTCTCAGTGGGTAAACTCTACACACTGCAGCCATTCACTTGGCCCAGCTCAGTGGATAAAGTTAGGATTGTTTGTCAGCTGGCTGTAATGCCAGGAATGCTCAGTGCTATGTGTAAGTGTCTCTCACACATTTAGCCTCTCTGGCAGCAGATTTTACATCTGTGACACCCCTGAACCCTGAAGTGAACTAACAGAATCTATTTCTTTCCTGCAAACCACCCCACTCTTTTCCAAGCAGCGACTGTCCAGTCTTTTCTCTGCTCCGGCATTTTCCAGCGGGTACCATCTGTTCATCATGACATCATTTCTAAATGAGCGCGCACACAGACACACTCATGAACACACACGCATGCCTGATGATTCACAGCTTTTGTCAAACGAGTGTCAAGCTGCTTCCGAGTCCTGCTGAGCCTCTCTAAAAGTCCGCTTATGGGGTTTTAGCGCATCCAGGCCAAAACAATGTTGATTACTGTGCTGCAGTCCAGATCTCTGTGTTTTCAATACTATATTATTAAAACCTTGTGAATCCCACTTTGGATATATCCATCCACATATCCACACTTTTAGGTGTGGTAAGGATGATCTAAAACTAAAACTCAGATGATCATGAAACTTCAATTCAAATTCAAAGCTGAGTGAAAGCTGTTAGAACACCATAAAGCCTAAATTTTAGAGACAGCATATTTTCACTCTAGAGAAACAACTTTTGATTTAAAGTCATAGCAGGTTTTACTGCTGTCATAAAACACATCAAGCAGGTTGCTATGCCTCAGCTCTCCAGAGGTTTTCCACTTGTGAAGAATTTGTGATGAATTTGTGGACATTCCACAGAGCTGTAGCTCAGCAACACAGAGGCAGCAACACACATCTCCCTCCAACTTAAGCTGCACTGTCAGCTAGCTCTAATCTTGCAGTTCTGCAAAGACATATGTTTCCCTTCTGCACCCTTAGGATGATGTCACATCCACAAAGTCATATGCTCTTCAAGTACAGCTTAATTTAAAACATCCCCATATCCTGACTCAGGTCAGCATGATCAGGATGACACTGAGTCTTCAAAGTTTGTGCTGCCTCTGTGCAGACAGCACAAATAGAAAACAGCCAATAAATGCAGAGAGAAACTCCCTGCATATAATGGGGGAGCAGGACTTTTATAATGGCTCCTTTGGATGAATAAACCCTTTCTGGGGAGAGGTAATAGCACACACACCGAGCCAGGGTAAGTTTGATTTGTGTTGTGGAAAGAAATGTGGAATCTGTCATTACTGAGTGTCTGTCTCGTCATCACCCAGGCTTCACACAGACGTGTTCACAGAACCTCAGCCCACACACATGCTCCAGATGAAAACTCAAATTAAATGTCTCAAAGATCTTATGTTGTTATCTCTGGCATAACATTTCCTCATCTGTCATCTGAATGTGGCCATTGATCAGCTCTGTCACTTAAACTACGGCTATCACCACAGCAGCGAGGCACTTCTTTAATTTGAATCCATTTTCTACAGATGTGCTGTGTGCATGTATAAAATAGATCAGAGCTTCACTTAAACTTATAAGCGTGTTCAACTGCAACACTAGCTGTTGTGGACTAATGTGCAAACATGACAGGAAAGTCACAAGCATGCTGGGATATCAGTATTAGTGTCTTGTAAGAACGGGAAGTGGAGAGAACTTACTGCAGATCGCAAAATCACCAGACTAAACAATGTCATGTCAGATGGCCAAAATAGGGAGAAACAAAAAAGTGTAAGGAATAAACATTTTATTAATAAACTGAATAAAAGAAAACGATGGCAATGGGGTTAAGGGAAAAAAGCTCGTTACAAAAAGGTGATGCATGCAGCAACATAAATAATCCTGTTTACTTCCAAAATCATTTCCCTACCACTCACGCTCAAGGATGAACCAACACTGAGACCTCCTCCAACCCAACTTTTTTGTACTAATCATAACAAGCCCCTTCCAAAAAGGCCTTCAACTGCCTGGGCTGAACTAGATGACGAGGAGCCCCATGTTACTTGGTTCTGATAATTTGATTAATGCCAACTGTGCTGGGGATTATTTGCCCTTTGAGCACGTTTTTTTTAAATTTATGTAACTTTTATTTAACCAGGAAAACAGTTTCCTCAAGATTTTGAATATCTTATGCAAGATTGTCCTGGCAAAGACAGGAAGCAGATCAGCAAGGCTTACATTAAAGTACACTGTTCATGCACATGTAATAGACGTACATGAAATAAGGAATGTATAAGAGAATGATAAATAAATATCTAAAGTAATGAATGATTAAACAACAGCACATCATCCAGGGTCAATCATAGCATTTGACTACTTTGACTACAATGATGACACAGCTCTGTAATGCAGGTGGTGTTTCACCTGATTCCAAGCAGAATTAATACAGCTATATAAATAAATCCAATTTAGAGTCCCACCTTCACTTACTGGTTTGACAATCATAAATATGTAGATAAGCTACAAACAGATCAAGAATAGCTTTGTGAATGACTGGATGATGATGATGAAGTCATCGGGAGGTCAAATTAGACAAGAGTCTCAAGGTTTGTGATGAACTACACTGGTCTGTGGTAAAGCACTGCAAAGATTCAAGCATGTATTTGACATCAGCTAAATGTAGAGCTGATATAAAAATAATACAAGCAGTTTTTATTTGGCAATTAAGGAAAATCAAGATCAATCAGCTGCTCAATGGGAGTAGTAGAAGACAAAGGAAAAACATACCGACTCAATCTCAGACCCAGAAAGTGGTGACAGACGGTGAGTTCAGTCACTTGGAGTTGGAATATTTGAGTTTCATTTTGTTGACTAAATGAAATTACAGAATATTAAAAGAAAATCTGCTGACAACAATATTAAAAACAATTTCCTCACATATTGCACTCAGATTCTTAATAAACTTGTTTTTAGTTGAATAACTCCTAACTTTATATAAGCACATGGGCTCTGGCTGTAGAGACTTAAGAGATTAAAGGCTTTATACACACTGCTTTGAGGGCAGGTGGGGGTCCGGTGCCCCTTAACAGGTTAATCTAGCCATGTGTGTAAGAGTATGTGACAAAAGGGAAAGAATTTCATATCATAAACATTAAAAAGCTTATTGGCACCAGTACTGTGCTTCCCATAAACTGAAGTTGTGATCAAGATCCTCCATATGGAAATTACAGCCCTCAAGACCACTTTCTAATCTTGTCTTCAAACATCAGTAAGAAGGTTTTTTCATATTGGGCCAAATAGTAGCAGAAGGGCTTGTAAAGATCTAAGGTCTGCCAACTGTGTCATTCCCAGACCCAATCTCTTAACAAACTTTCTGCTGTTGTCTGTGAAGATGTTTGATTGTGACTCAGACAAAATGACATGGATATCCTATCAGTCAAGCAAACAGGGTGGGGTTTCCATTGGTTACATGGATGTGAGAACAGGCCAGCCTTTGTTAAAAAGCTTTAGTATCAGAGGAGAGAGAAGCCATTGTGCTTTAGAAAAGCCTCCTTATGGTTCATGTCCTCAGATTGTAATGGATCCTCAGCTCCAGTTTTACAAATGCAACTCTCTCCAGTCAACAGTATATGCATTTCAATGGTCCCAGTTACTGGAAATGGCCAGCTTGTTACTAGTTTATCAAATTCAGGACAAACAGTTGTCTTACAATCATACCCATACAGAACAAAGCTTTTGAGCCATTCTGTGTGTCAGTCTTCAGCCAGAACTTCTCACATTTAATGAAAGCCACGTGACAGTTTACAACTTGACTCAGCAAATGGTGAAGCGGTTCAGATAATGACCACTTTACACTAAGTGCAACCCTTCAAACTTCAAATGTCAACAATTATTATAAGGCAAAGTTGACATTAAATAAAAACAATGCAAAAAATGGGTGTTTTCCATTTTTAATCTCACAAAAATGAATGTTTCTGTACATGAAAAGAGAGACAGAGTAATCTAGTAAACACTGCATACACAGTTCTCACTTTAAAGATGTTTTTAGAACATTTTGTGGTTCTTTTTTAGGCACCAGGAATCATAACAACATTCCCTTTTCTGAACAGCAAATATTTCTTTGGTCCAGTACACATATGTATGAAAATAACACCAGCTTCAATGTTTGCTTCTGCAAAAAATGTATTTTTGAAATATATAAAGACTTCATTTTTAATACTTAAATAAGATATTATAGCTACATCTCAGAAATGACCAGCAATCTTACAGATGTCTTCCAAGATAAAACTAATGAGAAAAATCAATGTGTCGGCTCAATCAGATGTACAGCAGTACAAGATTGTTTTAATCAAGTCACATTTGGCAAACATGGGTTTGTTGTTTTTTTTTGTTGTTTTTTTTACTTTTTCGTATTTTCAGTTCACCTCAACCCTCTTCCACCAGCTCAGCTACAGGGCAGCCACGTCTGATATGAATTACTGCACTGCGTGATCTGCGGCAGCTGCACATGCGCGATATAATAATTACTGAAGTTGATGTCCTGTACATATGGTGCTGGCTGGTAGTAACATGTGACATTTGTCACAGTGGGGATGGCGTTCTGCTCCGCCAGCACCTTCAGCCCCAGCATGGAGATAAGGCTGAGCGTCTGGCGCCGCTCGTGGCCCATTAGACACACGGTACTCTCGTTCACAACCTGGTGCAGAGTCATCAGGCACTCGTAGCGTTTGTGCTCCATTCCAGTAAAGTGGTTTTGCAGGTAAGCTTCCAGCTTCCTCTGCTGCTCACCTATGTCAGGGAAGTCAATGAAGAAGCGTGAGCACATGTAGCGCTGCATCTGCTTCATGTCCGCCTCAGAGGAGGGCGTAAACCCTCGCACCAGCAGGTGACAGTACTTCAGTAAGCCGCCCCCTCTGATCTCCTCAGGGCTACGTGTAGCTATGGTCCTCTCACACAGGTGCTCCATAGCTTCCTTAAAGTCTCCATACACGCTCTCCCCAATTACTGTGGGGTGAAAGCTCTCAGACATGGGCGTCTCTGAGCAACGGTCAAATAAAAGCAGAGAGTCGAGGCAAATCTGGAAGGAGTCCACGCTGAATTCAAACTGCCGTCTTAAAGAGTCCACAAACTTAAGCTCCACATTCTTGCCTGTGTTGTTGGAGAGTGAGATGAGGCTCCAGCGGTCCGTGTCATTACAGACTTTCACCAATTTCTGTACATAAGCCTCTTTGAGGGTCAGTGCTGTGATTCGCTCCTTAGAGACCCCGGATGGCAGAAAGTCCAACAGACAGTCTAGAACGACGTCTTTCACCAGACGGAAGGCCTGGTCATCTTTCAGCGACACACCAAAGATCAGGTCGAGGTCCTTGTAGCCGAGTCCATTTTCCTGATGAAGTACATGGCTAGCAGCTGAGCCATTCAGCCTCACATCCTTAACACACACACCTCTCTCCTCCAGCCTCGCTCGCACCACCTGAACAGAGAAGACACAGAATATGTTATACAATAAACAGGTTCTATTAAGAAAAACCAAGTTACGTGTTTGAAAAAAATGCTCTTGTTGGTAAAATGACCGGACACACAATCTATAAAGACATGTTCAAGTAAATTCCACATGGGCCGAGTGGAAATCAATAGTTTGCGAAGGCAAGATCAATACTCACAAAAGTCCACTTCATCAGCATTGGCCACAGTCAAACCAAAATAAGTCTAAACACGAGTTAAAATGACACATCTCTAGGTCTATCTCCATCTAGGTCAAATTGTCTTATCAAAGTCACATTGATAAGATTTATAATCCTGACCTGTGACCAAAAGAGAGTAAACAACTCTCAGTGTCCTGTAAGAATCTCACCTCAGTGCAGAAATATTTGAAGAGAATCATCTACAGCATCACTTCAGTTAAATTCAAGCTCTAAAATAAGTCAGAGACAGATTGATCTTACATGCCTTAAGTGAAATGACTATCTATATGAGCCAATATGTATGAGCCTATAGTAATATGATGTTCTCAGAACGCTAGTTATTAGAAACTTCTAGCAGCAGTTTCCTTCTTCTTTCTGACAACCCATCTGCATTGCCATGATAATTCAAACTAACACTGCAGGCAGACTTGATACTAAAGTCTATGCATGCGGCTGTGAATATGTGTCTTACTGAATATATTTCTTTTGCGCAATTAGTGCAGACAGTTGAAACATTAACACCTGCAACACAAATGAGTTGTTACGCACTTACACACAATCCTAAATCCCCCTACTGGCACTGACCTGTCAGATTAGTCTGTTAACTCTCTCTCCCATGGTGATCAGATAACATGACAGCTCTATTTATACATACTAGGTCAGGCTGGAAACAAACATTTGAAGGCAAGGCAACCCTAAACACAGGAGGAGTGGAAGAACAAAAACATTACAGCAGTAATTTGGCATTGAGAAGATTGTAATCTTCTAGCTATAAACTGGTGCGGACTGGATTCAAACTCCAATCAAAAGCTATGATAATGTGTTTTTTTTAGTGCTTCTGTGGGAGCTTTGAGATGTTGGAACTGGCAGAGCAAACTCCATAGTCAAGCCTACAGTTAGCGCCTTAGTTATACGTGCTTGTATAAAGGAAGGCATTTGATGGCCTGATGTCAACAAGAATCCACAGTCCAGTTGATTCTGTCTCCTTTCTTTAAATAAAAAATCCTGAAAAGTAAGTGAATTTGTGTCGCAAAGTCTGATCCACTCATAAAATGTGAGATAACATTCTGAGCTGGGAAGAAATCAAAAGCAGCTGCTGTTATCTAAAACTGGAGTTTCAGTCCTGTTACTCCTCAGACTCATGATGCAGGAGTGGACACTAGCAGCATGTTTATCCATCTAACCCCCACAGAGAGAACAAACATCCACACTCTCATTCATGACTCCTGCAAGACGCATGAGAGAGGAGGAAGAAAAACATTGTCACAACTGCTTAGACTGCTTTGTTGCCAGGATATTCAAGATGTGATTTATGGCTCTTTGAAGGAAGTCGGATCTTGAGGAGCCGTTCTTGTCAAAGAGCCAGTTAAAAAACTGGCTCAATCTTTTTTTTTTTTTTTTTTTAAGAATTCAATCAGTGATAAGTGACTTTTTTTTTCTTTTTTTAAGGAAATTATCAATGGTAGCATTTTTAAGGTAAGATTTGGATCAGAATAATTCAGATTTACACACTATGAATGCCAATATACATGCTGTTGGAATTATTCTAAAATATTAGTTATAAATTTATTTGGCTTGTGTTTGTATTGAATGGTGGCTCCATGTCCCCATGCTTAGACAGTGTTAATCACCACTTTAAATTTTCCTCACCAAAAGACTTTGTGACACAAAAAGAAATAAGCTAAGCTGGCTACAATGAACTTCCATGAAAAACTATTTTACTCCAACATTTTCCATAGACTAAATCATGTAGCTACTATACAAGACTGTTTTTAAAAAACAGAAAAAATACTAAAATATAAGAGAAAAAAAATTAAAAAAACAGTACAAATTTTAGTAAATGTTTTGGACAGAACTCAAAGTATTTGTTTCCAAACAATACTTTCTGCCCATAGATGCATTCACGTGAATAGAGTGTGTTGCACATCAGACTTCCATGATGGCAAACACATGTCACCTGAAGGCAGTGTGGATAATTTTTATATAAAAAAAAGGCTCGTAAATAAATGGCTTGCAAATGCAACTCGGTTCTCATCGTTCATTTAAAAGATCCGTTCAAAAAATCCATTTGTTCACAGAATCAATTTGTTCACGCATGTCGCATCTCTACAGGATATTAGTGATCAGAGTTTAGCCTATTGCTGAATAAATCTGTGTAACAGAAAGCAGATTTTAGCAAAACAAAATTATACAGGGACTCCACAAATCCACAGGGCAAACAAGAGTCCCCACATTTGGAAATCAAACCCCCCATTTAAGTCTCCTCCATCTTCAATGGAGCATTCATCTTTCCACAACCACAAGCATGAAGCTTGTAGGCTTTACAAGCTGGTTGAGTTCATCTTAAATATGTTGGTCTGCACAAGAGATGGAAACGGAGATCCTGTAACTGCTATACATTCATTTTTAAACTCTAACTTGGCATTTACTTTGCACTTTTAATGCAAAGCCAACTTTCAAGGGACCCAGCAGGGGAAGTGAAATGTGATCCAGCCACAATCCATAAGTGGAGGAAGTTAGGCATGTGTCTGGATCATGGTATATAAGCCCAACTTAGATGGCTGTGCCTGAAACTTTAGAAACAAATTAAATCTTTCATTAAATAAATACTACACAGGATTGTATTAATCATTAAGGGATACAACTATTAAACCTGATTTACCAGAGTTCTAGTTGTTTTGCATCACATCTAAAACTTTAAGCGGCATGAAAATGAGAAAAAGGAGCAACCAAAAGCATGACAAAAGGTGTCAATAGGACTCCCTGAGGGTCTATATATATATATATATATATATATATATATATATATTTAAGATTCTACGTGTAAAAT
>JBAMHW010000006.1:19644928-19678553 GCA_037177495.1 Rhadinocentrus ornatus
AGATAGATAGATAGATAGATAGATAGATAGATAGATAGATAGATAGATAGATAGATAGATAGATAGATAGATATACACACACTTTTTTTTATCATCAAAAGACATGTCAAATGTGGAAATGGAAATGTAATATAATTTATTTATTATTTTATACCAGAATAACATTTTAACGAGTTGTGGGTTGACAACAAACAGTTGAGAAATTTGTCGGCATCTACAGTGCATTATATACACAACATTCACAACTTTTGTAAACAGTATTACACTTGTTTTTGTTTCCCTTATAAAAAGTAGAAGGTAGTTAACCAAAATACCTTTTTACATACATCAACCCTAACCTGGCATTAATTTAACACTTGACTCACTACAGAGTTTTTTAATGTTATCATAAGATAATGGTAAGGATAAATGTTACTTGCTGTAATTATTAGTCTTTCAAATTGGCTCATAAGGGGATTTTTTCTAAAGAATTTCAGTGTAAGTAAAGAGCAACAAAAACCCAAAAGTTTGAAATCTGTGTACTAAATCACAAAGTTAAATTAAAATTATGTGAAGCTGAATCAGATTAATTGTGTGAAGACTTCAAGCATCTAAATCTTTTTTTTGCCATAAAAAACAAAAAAGGTCCCAAATTTATTTTGGGATACCACAACAACCAAATAGGTTTTTTTAAGAAACCTCAAAAGGGGAATTTATTTTGTTCCTATTATTTAAACTACGTTTGGAGTTTATCTGAAATGCAACATAGCTCAGGCTTGTACAGATGGTTCTCAGTTTAGTTGCAATGGATGTTCAAAATGATCTTCTAAGCATCTTCTGTATAACTTGCAAAGAGACACACTTTGATAGCATCCAATCCACAGTGTTGTATAGTATAAGCAAGAAGAATAACTGTATTACTAAGCATATCATTGTGTGAATTTTGGCGGAAAATGCAACTCAATCCTTTAAATTGACCTACAAACAGAACAGTCTCACATCACTTACTCTCAAATGAGAACCCGAGGATTACTAAATGCAAACACGATTTGTTCAAATAAAAGAGATAAACTGGACTATGGTTTTGAATTCTTGTGCTGATTATTAGTTTCAGATAAATATATTTCTGTTGGAGCCAGAGCCTTATTTGCTAAATGTAAAACATGGAGGTACTGTGCTGAGTAGCACAACAGTAACCCCTTCAGTGAAACTGTTGTAGGCTCTTTGTCTACATTATGTTTTCCAGTGATGTTAAATATCAAAATTGATTAGTGACTGATGGAGGACTTCTCACCAGATCCTTACCAACACAGTTGTCACACAGACTGCAGTGGGAGGTCCGAGGAGGACGGAACATCTTGCAAGTAAAACAGTACTTGAGCTTTACCACCTGCTGATTGATGAGGATCTCCTTGGTTCGTGGTGGGGGGCGATATGTAGAGGATCCTGAGGTATCTTAAAATAGACAAGTACAAAGATAGCTACTCAGAAACTTTTAAATCTGATCAAAACATTTCATTCAAACAAACTAACATGATAAAATATTTTGTGCAGAAATTTGTAACATCAAGCAGTGTCAACCCTTTGTGCTCCTCAGCCATGACAGAGAATAAGCTACTTAAGCGTTGGCTTGCAGTTTAACAACAGACATGTCCTCCATATGGCAAAGCTCTTTTACCCATCTGTTCCACACATGTACACAATTCCACCATGTGCCTTACCTATTTGCCTCTCTATGTCTGCAGCTTCATCTGGGGTGGCCCTGGGTAAAATGCCTGGATCTGTAAAGCTGGTTCTTAGGAGGGAGATGACTACAAACACAAACAGCACCCCACCTATCACAGGTATGAAGACTGTCAAATGCTCCACCAGAAATGGGCAACTGGAAAAGAAACGAACTTTTATCCTCAAATATATAAAAATGAAACCATGCATAAAGTGTAACAAACAAAAGACTTTTAAAACGGTCACATACAAGTAAGCAGAGACTCCTTGAAGGGACACAGCAAGTTACTTACTCGAAAGCAAAGAAAAGGCCACAAGTGACAACAATAAGGCCCAGTGTCAGAGGAAGGACACCGCTCTGTCTGGCTAGAATGAGCCGTCCGTCGCAGAAAAACCTGTTCTTCCCCGGGAACACTTCCCATTTCCTACGTGGCCGCTGTATTTTCCTCTCGGTGTGGTTCTGCACAGACAGCGGCGACACCGACAGCGCTCGCGGGTTGATCTGCTGGTACTCGCAGTTCTTCATTCTGTAAACACCGTCGACGCAGTTCGGAGGTAGCTAAAGGCACTGGCAAAAACTGTATTTACAAAAGGTGGTCTGGAGAGACAGTCCTCTCGAAATTCACTCGCTAGACATTAGTATTTTTCTTGTCCTGCTAGCGTTCAGTTATACATCCTGAAGCTAACTCCAGCTAGCTAATGCGCCAACAAAGACATTCTTCTCCGTAGGTCACTTTTGCGAGCTGAATCAATTCGAGAGTTGCATTGGAGTTAACTACCATGTTTGGTAGTTAAATTAAAGCTGTGTATATATATTGGCACACATAAAATAGACACTACTTTTCACAAGAATTCGACACCAACGACGAGGCAACACGGCTCAGGATCAATGCACCAATTAACGTTTCCTTTTTCTTTTTTGGGGGGGCGACTGTCAGCCAATGTACGTCACGGCGTAGCGTTGACGTAAACACGTAGATTCCGCTGATTTGTACGAACAAAACCACACCCACAATTCTAAAAGACGATTTGTAAGTCAGTGTGCGCAATGACAATCTGTTAGTATTGCCAGATATTAATGTCCTTCAAAAATCGATAATTTACTAAATGAATAAATACATATCGATATTGTGTCCATTTTGACATTTGAGAGAGGTTTAAAAAGTCAACTCTTCTCATTAGAACACTTATCGGGCTGTTGTGAACTCATTGACATGTTAAATACTTTGTGATGGTTAAAAGGTGATAAGCGAACAGTTTGGAGCGATTTTATGAACCAAAAAGGAGATGTTCAAGAAATGTTTGGTTTATCTACTCAACAACATTCGTTTACTATGGATTTATTCAGTGCTATTTAAGGAATGACATATCAAACTACTTTCTAGTCTTTTTAATCCTTACTTCTTTGGCCAAACAAAATTGTTAAAAGACAAACAACCTAAAACATTTGCAAGTACTTTCACAGATATGCCCCAGTCTTTCTTGATACTGCAATTTATGTAATTAGCTCTGTGGTAGTGAATTGAAAGAGCACCCAACCTGCATTAAAACACGGTGGATGGTGTGTCGTGCTTTAGGTCTGTTTTAGTGTTACCCAGTGACAGAATAAAAAGTTTGAAATAATTACCCAAAACACATCTAACTACAGAAGAGTAGCTCATAAACTTTTAATCTGGTAAGCAACAAAACTTCACTTGAATTCTGCTAAAACCTTTAAAAAATATTTTTAAAATTTTACTTTTAAGTTTAAATGCAGCAGTGCAAGAGTTACAGAAATTACCCAGACAGGTGCAAGTCTACAAGAAACATTTAATGACTTGCAAGGGTCCTG
Organism: Rhadinocentrus ornatus; assembly: GCA_037177495.1. NCBI lineage: Eukaryota > Metazoa > Chordata > Actinopteri > Atheriniformes > Melanotaeniidae > Rhadinocentrus > Rhadinocentrus ornatus. The sequence continues at coordinate 19,648,464 of JBAMHW010000006.1, forward strand.
CAGCAATATGCGAGCAAAGGCTGCAGATAACTATGATTGGAGGTAATTTTGTTTGTATTATATGGAAGGTTTTGATTTTTTTTAATTTGGTGCAATAGATATGATTGTTTTATTAAATATATAAACCGATATATTTTTATTTCTCAAGATATTCTGAATTCTGTTTTTGAAATTCTGATGTGGAAAAGAAAAACTGAGTGACTTTTGAACTTGCACTGATTACAAGCTACATATAGTCGGTGGGGTCCAGTTTAACTGATATCCCCCTCCACAAAAAACATCCCTGTAGAAACACAAGTTTTAGACGCACTGCAGCACCAGGTTGTCTTACGAGTTGAAGCAACATCTCGTGGTTTTAAAAATGTGTTTTAAAGTTACGCAAAAGTCAAGCAATGTAACTCTACAAGCCATGCTACAGTAATTACACTGCAGTAAAAAATGTTTCTTACAAGTAAACTCTGAAAAAACACAAAAAATGTTTGACATGCTTTATAATTACATGTTTAAACCTTTTTTGGGGGTGAGATTTCTCATATTTTTGTACTTTACACCAAATACAAAACAGAACATTTACATCAGAGCCTCAGGCAACATTTACTTTCATTTAAAAATAAAAATTGAGAAGAAGCATGAGTTTAATTTAATTTTCATTCTTGTTAAAAAGTATCTTTGAATCATTCTTTTAAACATGCAATGATTTGGACTGAATAATACCAGTTGTAAAGCATATGTAATAACTCAGTAATAATAAAAAGATTTTCAAGTACAGTCATGCAACCACATTTGAGTTTTTGACAAACAAGCTGAAACACTAAGATGTGCAAATTAAACTTATCCTCATAATAAATAAATCAGAATCTAATTTTTTTTGTTGTCCTAACAAGCCATGTAGGACTGGGCCACACAACAGGAATATGTGGAGAAGCATTTCCTTTATGCCTAACAGTAAATTATTCATTTTTCTCTAAACACATGAGATATTGATCAAATGTTTTACTTACACTAGCAACTATTTTCAAGACAAAAATTAACTGCAGTGGTACACCAATAAACAAAACTTGAAATGAAAACATTGCAATTAGTCCTTAAGGTGTAAAGTCAAGTCCATGGCAAGAAATTGCAATGCATCGCAAGGCCCAGCACCCAGTATGAGAGGAAGTACCCCAGGATGATCTGGGTGGTAGGAGAACAGGCTTTAAAGTTTAGCAACAGTGCAATGAGGGGATTTTGAGGTGTGTGTATGTAACTATTTCTGGAATAGGTGTGTAGCTGCACATTTGGGTTTGATGTCTTCCTTCGATGAAGAAGTGGTTCATTGAGGAGAAGTAGGTGAGCACTTATCCAGAAGGGCACAGGAGATGAGGAGGCCATGAATCTGGTTAGAACCTGGAATGGCAGATAAAAACATACAAATAGACGTCATTCACATCTAAAGTGATTAGACAATCCACAAGAACCTCATATGATTTCTTACCTGCACATGCATGCAAAGTGTTCCAAACACAAGAAGTACTGCAGAATGTACAACATATACAAACACTCTGGGGTTAAAGAAGCCTGGTGTGTGTTTGTCAAGTCCTTTGTTTCCACCTGTCTCCCAAAGACCAAGCCTCTTACAAAGTTCTGGATTAGCTTGAAAATATGCATAAGAAGCCATAATGCCAAGTGTAGCCATAGGCAGAGCTAGAATAAAGTTTGGTATCTGTTTCAGCTCAAAGTAACGGAGGAAGCCCACATCCCAATATACATCCTGAATATGAGAATAAAGCAGGGGTAGAGGTCTCATACACCAGAGGGGTGGTGGACCATTTTCATCTGGAACCCGATAGCCCTTCCGCTCAGCCAACGACAGAAGATCAGGGTGGATCTGCTCTGGGGAGGTGGATGGGGTGCAAAACGTCCTATACCCATAGTACTGGAATGCAATAAAGGGGAGGGCTATAAGTGCAGTCCCTAAGAGGGAGGTAAGCAGAAAACAGATGATGGTCCATATGTAGTGCAGGATTTTACTGTGGCCTTTTGTTGTTGCACGATATACACGAATCTGGGTAATAGCGTAACGTGATGGGAGATATAGCAGAAAGCCTATGTTAACAAGTCCATTTGACCGTGCTGCAGTGGCTAAACTGAAGGCCAGGCAAGCTCTGAAGGTAAATCCTTTCTCCAGGAGGAACAAACCACAAAATGTGAGCGCAGCAAACAGGCTCTCTGAGTATCCAGCAGTCATGAAGACATTGGCAGGCGTGATGCAGTACAGCAAGCTGGCGAGCAGAGCAAGACGTCTGTCCTGGAGAACTACTCTGCTGAGGGAATGCAGGGCGACCACGCTCAGCAGAAAGAGGGCAGTGTTTCCCAGCGCAACTGCCACCAGCAATCGCCCCCGCACAGTCAGCCAGCCGCTGAGGGGGAACAGCAGCGTCTCTGCCAGACCTCGTAAGATGACAGGGAAGAGAGGGAAAAATGCAAAGTTGTGTTCGTAGAGGTATCCTATCTCTGCAATGAAAAGAAAATGCTCAGCATCCCAGCGTGAGAGGCCACCAAATAACCACTCCACCACAGAGTCCAGATACAGGGGCTCTTCTGTCCGAGGGGGCTTGAATGCATCAGCTTCGTGGTCAGGGATGGCAGCATTTAGGACAGCCTAAAGAGGAATATTTCACATTATTGACATAAACGCATTAGATTTTGATTGTATGGGGACGAGGAACGCAGTTTATTGTCATACATTAAGCGGTAGAGATACGGTACGATTAAACGTGACTGGTTCAAATGTAATAACCACATATGAATTACCAATGCTTATTCAAAGAGTAGTTACATTTACACACGTCTTTAACCTACCTGTAAAACCAGAGAGAGACATCTGGTTATTGTGGCGAATTCCAGAACTGGTTTCATGTCCATGGTCATTGATGAGCCGGACAAAATGTGGAAAAGCCTGTTGTAACAGCCATGAGAACGAACGCTGCTACGAGGTACTCAGTACTGAAATGGACATGTCTTCTATAAAACAAAAGAAGCTATAGCAGTAAAATGCCAATGAGATTTTGTAAGTATTCTATATATATTTAGATAAAATAAATAATACACAAAAATATTTTACACGAGAGAACTCGTTTTTGAGCATTAATTCTTTGTAGCTTTGCTTCAATTTACGTCCTCAAATCTGCAGGAGTAATCCTCCCTTCGGAAAGAACGTTTACTTCCGGTTCAAAAATATAATTTCTAAATACAAGCTAAAATGCCCGATGTAGGAAAAAAAGACTTTTTTTCTACAAAATAGTTTAGTTTTATTTTATCCCAATTTTAGATTTAATTAAAGATAGGGAAGCTTTTAGCTGTTTTCAGCATTTTAATTTCTGAATAACTACTCTGGCTATATAAAATTGCGAAGACGTTCTCTCCAGCAGGGGGCGCTGGATACTAATTGACTGACTTTTGAAGTGGCGTTGAAGACTGAGCGGTTCTTTAAGTTTTTCAGCGATTGGCTCAAATTCCAGGTGAAGTTTGATTCTGCAAAAGCATCTATACTTCTGTACATACTCATATAATGCAGGTTTACGTGAGATATTATCAGGTAGATCTTAAATACATGTGGAAGGCATTGCCATAATTTTCCCACAAAACTGTTCATACAATAAGTTTGAAAATAAAATAAAAAAATCAATGTTTCTCTACTTACAAATCCAACTGAAATAAAACACATTTGGTTTTATTTTAACTTAATTTATTGTGAATTTCCCTATTTTATTGTCCAAAAGAGCCATTCCAAAAGAATGAAACCATCAAACAGCTTACGAAGATTTGATGTACATTTATTCTTACCACGTGGAACATATAGTATAAAGATTTCATACTGAATAAATGATATTCCTTGAGCCAAAAAAAGGAAAGGGAGGAATTTACATGGTCTTAGCTACATAGTCTGAAATACAAATATGCAGAATTCATTACCAGAGAAAATTTGTCAAATGTGTACTTCATCTAGTTTATTCTCATTGTACCAGGAGAGATCAAGTTTGATCCGTGTCTGCCGTACTACGGAGCTGTGGAGAAACCAGAGGAGTGGGTGTAATTAGCAGGGACTGGAGGGCACGGAGCAAACTCATGGCAGCCTCCACCTCGCACCAATAACAAGTGTGATAATAGTGACACAGACAGAGACAGACACAAAGAAAGTAAGTATAATGTACAACATTATATATACACCACAGCAAAGCTGTATTTGAAGTTGAAAACCAGTCCTAAGAGGCGATTTCTTTCCATAAGGGTATTCATACAATCAAGGGATAAGAGGAGGTAAGGGTGTTGTAGGTTCTTGATACTTTGGGGAAGAAAGCCATTTTCTGTTTAACACCAAACTAAATGACCTCAGAACTCTAGAGCTGCATCATCAGTGTTACAGAATGCTTACACTCAAGAGCAGTATGGTACAGAAAATGTCCTACAATCTACTGCACACTGCACAGGCCTCCCCGGTGAAGGTATTTATTGACAGCGCTGTCTACTGTCAGGCTGACCGGTGAGGATCCAGCTATAGCAACTATAACCAGTAGGCCACTTGTCAGTCTGCTTCACCTCTAAATGTCAACCAGTTACAGACTCAATGTGCCCTCAAGGGGAGCGCTAGGGCACACCGCGTCTCCCAAATTCACTGTAAACGAGACAGCAACTTTGGTTACAGTTTTTGTTTTTCAGCTATTTATTTATTCATCTTTATTAAAAAGTACTCCCCCCCCCCCTCCCAAGTGCAGAACAGTCTCCCAACCATGGTGCTCTGCTCTCTGTCATCCAGTTGGCATTCACGCTCCAAGTAGTGTCACTTTGTCAGCATCTCTCTGGTTTGCAATCCACCACAGATCTGTAACTGCCCTCCTTGATCAAGGCTGGCTTGTGAAGGGCTCACAGAATGTGATCTGAAAGATTTTCATAAATTAAACACAGTCACTTGAACTTTCCTTGCCCAATTTTACATACACAAGCCAGGTTTACCAGGGAATAGGGGATTGTGGATAAAAATCCCCAAGAAGTGGAGCCACAGCTCCCTACAGCTGTCATGACTGGCCGATCAAAAAGAGTACATCACAGATAACATGAGAAACCAGTGAGTTCATTAAGGGAGACACCGAAAGGTCGAGGAGCCGGGACTCATGTAGTGTGAACTCTGAGTGGTTCTCCTCCACCTTAGCTAAGGCGTGCAGAGCCCGGGCGGCTCGCCGCATCATGTCCGGGCTTGTGGGCTCGAAGTGCATCCCCTGTAGGTGTAGTAGAGAGCTCTGGCTCTGCTGAAGCTGTGTGGCAGCCAGACTGTCCTCCAAGAAGCCCAGCAAATTGCCCACACTGCCCTTCTGAACAGCGATTGCTCGGGCTGCCATAGTGTCACCCTGGGCCAGATTGGCTAGTAAAACCACAGCCATCTCCCTGCAGACTGCCACCTTTCTGTCTCCAATCAACCGCACCAGGTTTCCATATAGCTTCTCCAACCTACCAAATGGTGGAGTGGCCAATATGAGGTCCACGTTGTTGTCTTGAATGCTTAGTTTGCTTAGCGTCTCGAGGACCAGTCTCTGAGGTGACAAAGCACTGTGGGGACCCAAGGTGGGGAAGGGGTCCTGGGCCTCTGCTGAGGGGCAGACAGCCCAGTGAAGAAGACCATCCAACAGGGGCAAGCAGATGCTCTCAGGATAGATGGAGAGGTCCAGCTGGCCTGAAATGTTTGCCAAGGTGACCAATGTGTTCTCCCTCAGGAGCTCCAAGCAGTCCCACCACCATTCATCCCGTTGGCCAACTCCCTCGTCTGAATCCTCATCTTTCTCGTAGGTGAGTGGTGCCTGTTTGCGTTCAGGGTGCCGGTGGTGGAGCAAGATCAGGCGCCCAAGAATCAGCAGCAGGCCTGGATGTTTGGACATCTCGTGATCATTCCCTGGTACAAAGGAGAGACTGCGGACAATATTTGAGACACAAATGCAGCGTCGTGCTAATGAATCCTGCCAGTCAGCCAGCGCAATGAGTGGCCCTTCATCTTTGCTGTGGGGTTCATCCTCCAGGATGGTGCCAGGAAGCTTTGCCTGTTGGGTTAAAATACTTCCAGGGGGAAGGATGGGTTTATTGTTCTCTTGGTGACTTATAGAAACTTTCTCAACTGTGTCAGTATCTGTTTTCCTCTCCTCTTCACTGCAAACTGTTGTGGCGACCTTCTCCGAGACTGTTAATTTCTCTGACAAAGATGTCTGTTGTTGCCTTTCTTCTTCATCCTCATGCTTTCTTTTTTCCTCCTCAGTAGGCAAACCATTTTCACAGACTTCTTCTTCAAAGACTCGCTGCCTCAGTAAAATCGGGGGCATCGGTATTCGTTCTCGTGGTTCCAAAAAGTCTCTGCATGGCTCAAAGTGGGTCTGGATGTGTTCTGTGGAGTCACCCCCTCCGGCACTCCAGTGCAGTAACCCACTGTCAAACTCCTGCACTTTCCCATGATTATTTGACTGGGCAGCAGCAAAGGGGTCTTTCTTTCGTACCACCCTCAGGGGGAACTTGTCAAACTTGCTGGCTTGTTTGGGTCTCTCATGGGCAGGTAAAGACAGCAACGAGCCTGACTGTTCAGATGACGTACCCTTGCTCTTCCTCTCCTCCTCCAGTTTGTCATCTTGACCTTGAGAGCACTGCACTTGATTATTCTCCTCTTTCACACGAGCTGCCCCCTCTGTTTCTCGCTCTTCCTCATCTTCATCCTCTTCTTCCTCTTGTTCCATATCCTCAGCCCGTGGCTCCTCTTCTTCCGTGTTGTCCAAATCTTGTTTCAAGGCATCAGGATCAAGCAGCGTCCTCTGGCCGGGGTCCCCAACTTCATACTCCCGTAGAATGCCAAAGATTTCTATCAGGCAACGTCTGAAATATTCAACCACCAACTCTAACAGACCAGGCAGCTGTATAAAGAACACAAACAGGAGTATTAGACATGATCACAACAAAGAACACAACGAAGCATCATTAAGAGATCAATATTAAGTCTCACCGTGTTGAGATCGAAGGTAGAAATACTGTTGTCATCATACAGAAGAATATTGATGGTATCTAGGGCCCACGTACTTTCAGCCAATAAACCAGACTTTAATGACATCATGACTCTCCAGGCCTCTGGGGTTCCTAAAAATGCAAGGAATGAAAAGCAAAATTGGTAGAGGCCATTTTCTTTGCAATAACTTGGATCTAAGAAAAAATGGTGGAATGGTGTCAATATTGATCCTTTGTGGTCATACCAATATCTTTCACAGTGAGTCTGCGTCGTGGTTTCAGAACAGGATGTGTAGCTTCTACGGAACCCGGGGGAAAAGGCATATCTCGCCTTATTAGAGGCGACTGCACTGGAGGGGGCACTATGTGAGATGCAGGCACTGGAGGGCCAGCCTTGTGCATCTTCATTACTCCGTGCATATAAGGAGATTTATTGGGTGATGTCCGGCTCTCCATGGGGCGGGGCATGGAAGCTGGGCTGGACACCTGTGGAATGTGGTTCTGCACACCCTGAGGGGGCTGGTAGTTGGACTGTACTGATCGAGGCATGGGCTGACCAGGCCCAGCTGGACCATAGGGAGGCTGCCGAGGGCCCATCTGACCCCCCCACTGGCCCTCATGATTCATGCGCTGCTCTGATGACATCATATCCTCAGAGCGGTTCATGCCAGGGTAACCCGGTCCCTGGGGTGGGCCTCCAGGGCCACCCTGTCGATTAGGGTAGCTCTGATAGTTGATATCTCGAGGTCCCTGCCACATGCCTCCCTGAGGGCCATCAGGACCTGACTGCATCATCTGAGGGGGCATGGTAGGCTGAGCGTTGGGTCCAGTCGCTCCCTGCATCCGTTCGCGACCAAAGGGAAACGGGAACTGATTGCCGGGGCCAGGTGGACGGCGGTCAGGGCCAGGGTAGGGCCCAGTGCCGCCATACTGATTGTACGACTCCTGCTGTCCTGAAGATGGTGCAGAGGCGCCTCCTTGCTGCTGTTGCTGCGGAGCTTGTTGCCCACCAGGAAAGGGCCCGCTGTACTCGGTCTCATGACGTTTTGATGGAGGGTAACCTCCTTCCACAGGACGCTTGTAACTCTACAGAGACAATTTTATAACAGCATCTCAATAAAACTGTGGTAATAATGAATTAGTTCACAATATACTCATACAGTATACAATATTGTCATTCAAAATTAATGATACTTTAGTGGTTGTACCAACTTAGACATAACTTTAAAATGAAGAGGATTTCAGAGTTAGATGGATTTTTAATGTAGTACCTGTTGTGGGTACATTCCAGGCTGTTGATTTGGGTAAGAACCAGTAGGGGGCGTTCCCTGTCCAGGATACTGATTACCATAGGAATCATGCCTGTAAACATTATGCCTTGTCAGTTTGACCATGGAAATGCTTTGCACCTCTCACTCAGTTAAGACAAGCACCCTGTGGCACCAAAACACACTTAGAAAAAAAAAAAGAATTGTTTCCATTTGCTTTTTTTTTAACCCAAATGTCTTATTACAATTTGATGATGAAATGCTAAAATCCAAAGATTAATTTAATGTTCAGGATCTGACCAAAACATAGTGCATCTACTTTTTTTTTTTTTTTTCATACAACCTGATGAGGTCAGGTTTTTAAAGTGAAGCATGTCATGTTTCCAGCACCAAAGCATTTCTGAAGCCATCGGAGACTCAAAGATTAGGACATTACAATTCAAAAATCTTGCTTTACATGAAAAACGATCATTTTATTTTGGCAGTGGTCCCATGAAGACAACCAATCAAGTGTTGTGTGTACTACCGTGGCTGCTGTGGTGGGAAGCGATTTGGCGAATACATCCCCGTGTCGGTGTTGGCAGGTATCATAGGGTTTGGCTGAGGAGCACCAGATCCCATGTTGCTCTCTGGGCCCATTCCTTGCTCCGATCTGGGAGAAAGTAGGAGAATACACACAGTTGGTTTTTATCAAATTTTATGCTAAATAATTCTATTTAACATGGAAAAAACAATAGCAATACAAGTGTTAAACACGGTTGTCAAAATTTAACGAACTACCTGGCTAATTAGCCTGGGACTAACACTACTTTGGTACAAATACTTCTTTTGATTGAATCCTCTACAACCAGTTTGATGGAAGAACGCTGACAACTGACATCATAGTGGCATAGTGACAAACCTTAACCATAAAGTAAATGGCTTTAATCCAAAGAAATGGAGAAAAGGGACTAAATATCTAAGAAATTAGAATTCAAACAGTATTTGGTAAAAATAACTCAGTAACAGCTCTGGTCAAATCTTATGTATAAGCATGTTAACTTGATCAGCTGAATCAGTACCCACATGTTACTGAGCAACACGACTGCAAAAATCATCTATTACATTATTCAACTTCGTTAAAAATAAAGAGGATTTTGCTATTTTTACACCACATAAAGTGAATAAATTTCCATATTTTACAATAAAACATTTTCTTCAGATTGTTTTTACTCTAAAGTTTTTCATTTGATTCTTGCATAACAAAACCATGCAAGACCATTCCAAGTGTGTAAGACAATTTTAGGGTTTTATTTCTAAGTCAATCAAATGTAAACAGATTCTGAATTGGCAATTAAGATTTTGATCCAAGTTTGATTGATCATGGAAAAGAGTTAAAATTAGCATTGTTTAGTTGTCTGTGTTCTATTCAACAATTCCTACCTCCTGTCGTAGCCTGGTCCATAAGGATACTGCTGTCGGGGCCCAATTGGCATCGTGCCCATGGCCCCAGGCGGTCCTCTGTTGAATGGAGGCTGCTGCTGTGGCAGCTGCTGCTGTTGTTGGTCACCTACTATGCTGTTAGGGCCCTGGTTAGCAGGCAGAAACTGCTCCCCGACTGCAAACATTTAGAATAAAAACAAATGATGATCTGCACCACTTTTAAACTTATTCTATATTTTCATGAAATCCAATCAATGCTCCCACCTTTCCGCATGTTACTAAAGGGGTCCTTGTTGGGTTCGTAGGGTCCCATTCTACCTTGCATGTCTGGTGTGTTCATGCCAGATTGATAAGTAGAGTTAGGGGTCATGTTCTTCCTGGGGAAAGCAGGGTCGCTTCCATCAGAGAAGGGGTCTTGCAGGTTAACACTGCTCCTGGGACAGAAGCAAACGTTAAAAAGAAACAAAAGGCAATTAGTTACACTAATCATTAAGTCATTTATAAGCTGAAATTTCATACAACAGTCACCTGGACCCGGGAGGCATAGGGGGCATCTGGGTATGAGGAGTAGAGGCTGGTGTGGGAGGTTTCAGGTCTCCCCCCTCAGCCATAGAGCTGCTGGTGGACTGGGGTGTCTGAGGGCCCTGCAGAGAACCTGACCCAGCTGTGGAGCAGAGGGACGCTTCAGTTTGAAATAAGAGAGGAGCAGACAAACACGGTACAAGACTTTAATGTCACCGCAATAAAGCCCTCTGTTGTTTTTTTTTTTACTTTTTGTTTTTATATTGCGTAGGTGTGGGTCACTGAAGCACATGTGTATCTGAAAGATGGAAACGGCTCTAACCTGGAGAGGGTGGCTGAACCTTAGCAGCTTGGTTCTTTTTGTTGTCTGTAAAAATCTCAGGAGGAGGGTCCTCACCACGCTCAATTTTGCACTCAAAGGCATACAGACACTGGATGTACTGCTTTTTCAAAGAACTGGCAGCACTGCTGGATGTACCCACATTCAAGGTGGTGGCCAGATCACGCCATTTTTTACTCTTATTCACCTAAAACACACATCAAGTCAGACATTATTAGAAATAACAACAAGAGGGCCAACACCATATGTACCTCAGAATTAATTGTGGCTTATAAACAACATATTAACCTGTGTCATCCCTCCAATCTCTTTAACAGACATATATAGCCGGAAGAGGTCAAGGGGTTTGCGTCCCACAGCAGGAAGGTTGGTCATGCCCATTGCTTTCTCCTCAATGAAAGCCAAATAACGGTCAACCCACAACTTCCTGTCCGGCTCAGGTCCAAGCTCATACAAGCGAGTTATGTTTTCACTGGTTGTCGTGGAAGAGTTGGATTTCTGTTTTACGACAGATTTACAGTTTTAAAACAAAATAAAAATCCAATTCCAAAATTTTTTTTAGACACATTTGGCTAATTTTATAAACATGTTACCTTAGATTTGGAATCTGGTTTTGGCGTTCCACTCCCATCTATCTTGTTATTCATCTTATTATTAATCTCTGGACTAGCAGCCATACCTACATCAGGATAATAGGACAAGAATTAGTCAAGATGTTGCTGCATCAGAGCTGAAGCCAGGCACATCTCTGTACAACTTACCACTTGTGTTATTGGCCATGTTTGGCCCCATGGGATAAGGTGCTCCACCTGGAGTGTTCATCATTCCAGGCATACTGTTCATTGGTGGGCCATACGGTGGACCAGAGCTCATCATGCCTGGTGACATGTTGGCGTAACCAGGCATCCTGGAAAAAAGGGGACATTTTTAAGAATTTACTATAAGCACTCAGCAAAGCACCGGCTGAGAAGCCATTAAGGATTGATCGTGAACCAACCTGTTGTGCATGGAGTTTGTGGCTGCATGCTGTATGGCCGTGGGATCCTGGGGCTTTCTGTTCATTCCTGGAGGGGGGCACATTCCTGAGCCTACCTGGGGTGGCATGTTGCCCATATTAGGAGGCATGTTTGGACCCATGCTGGGGACCATATTGGGACCCATATTGGGGCCATAAGGACGAGCTCCCATTTGATTAGGAGGCATCCTTCCTGGAGGCATGCCAGCATATGGCGGCCCTCCACCCTGTCCTGCCATTGGGTTCATGGACCCCATGCCTGATCCAGGGTAGTTGGCATTGGGCATGTTGCCATAGCCAGGTTGTCGGGGATAACCTACAGAAGACACCACGACAACAGCAAATAGACTTAAAAGTGATCCAATGGCTGTAACCATACACTAGTCATGGAACATAGAAAGTAAAAAATAATCACTGCAACACAATGATTATTATTTGTGGTGGTCTGTTATAACTCTTTTCCTAAAAATATGTGAAAGAGACTTTTTCCCACCTAACCGTCTGCTAGCACAAAGAGTTATGCACCCAGTGCAACAAGCCTTTGTCACAGTTTCTACTGACAAGAGGCTCTGCTACGTCAGCTGACTCTCTGCTTCACAGCTATAAATAGCTGCAACAGAGTCAGAGGGAGGGACCAGCGATAGCATGGTATTCCTATGAGGCAGTAAAATATATTCCATAGATTTGTCTAACAGATCTTGCACATGAGCAGATTAAAATAGTTGACTGTAAACTGTGTAGAACATTTAATAAAACACAAACCAAGCTTTAAAACTATTTATTTATTCTAACAACATTTAAAAACAGAATGAAGCGTTTTAGTAAAGTCAAAGCCAGACAGAGGCAACTTCAAAGTACAAACCTTGGGGGCCGTATTGTCCTCCCTGCTGCCCGTAGCCCCCCATGGAGTTGTTTTGCTGATATGGGGTCATCCCTGGATGCATCTGCCCCCCAGAGGATTGGCGAGGTGACAGTGCAGAGGCTGACTGAGGAGAGCCATATGGGGGCATCTGAGAGTTTCTCTGCATGAACCCTGAAACAAATGGACATGAGAAATATGTGATACCTAAACTATGATGCTTTAGGAAACACTCTAAAAGTGCTAATCTTTTTGCACACTAAAAGCAGCTATTTACCTCTGTCCTGGGCCATAGGAGACTGACTCATTGCAGGATGTAGGCTGCCATCTGAATGCACACTTGATGGCCTGGGAGGCATCTGAGTCCCTAAAACAATAATAATGATGTTTAATAATTAAGTTTGGGAAGGTAACGCCTGGCTTCCACAGATAGTCTTGAAAACATATTAAAATCATCTGGTATAATTTGTCTGTGCAAAAAAAAAATAAAAGAAAAATTTCATATTTGTGCCTACTCTCCCGTCACAAAAAAAAAGTCAGTGATAATTATACCTCTTTGAGGACTACACTAAACTTAAGATACCCGATGTGTCCCATCAGACAATGAAACTTTTATTTGCACCAAAATAAATAAAATAAATTAGCATTATGGTGCAACTATTTTTAGCATGAACCTTTTGATCAGACTCTTTAAATTTAAGCTCAACTTACAATGTAAAAAATATTGTGAGCAAGAATAATCCATTTGAACAAAAAAAAAAAAAAACCTTAGCATGTAGCCATGATCCCAGTGTACCTTAGGATACCAAATGCAGCTGTCAGAGCTTTCAGTAAAAATGTAATCCAGGACAAATTTAATGTTGCCTTTTTATCCAAAAACCTAGTAGTCTGCACAAGAACATTTTCGTTTCAATAATTCCTCTTGGGGACATTTCTAGCCACTCAGAAAGCTGCACAGTTAAAAAATAGCAAAGAGCTTCAACTTTCCATCTTGTTAGATGGTAGTTCCACTGAGACAGGGGCTTTACTTTGTTTCTTTATTGAGAATCATATCACTGCTATAGCGTTTAAGAAATAAAAAGTCAACATGTTAAATCTACTTAGAAATGATACAGCTTATTATCAAAGTCCAGGTTTCAGAGTTTGATAAGAGATTAGTTTTAGTGATCTGATTAATTCAATTTTTTTAATCACTGAAATGAAACAGGCCAGGTGTTTAAGTTTAGCAACTTGTAAAAATACTGAAACTGTGATAAATCAACAGCAAAAATCTGTTAAATTTCACATGTCTCACCAGGCATGTTGGCGGGTGACAGCGGTCCTGCTCGGGGTGTGCTGGCACTGCCGGGGGAGCCCGCTGGGGAAGGCGAAGGCCCCCGAATGCCTGGTAGGTGAGGAGACGTATGTGGAGAGAAGTGCGACTGAGCAGGGTTACTCTGCTCACCTTGGCTGCTCGACACACCTGGCGTGCTCACGCCGGGACTCAAGGCGCCCTCCGTACCTGTAGGCAGGTCATCGATGGACCCCGATAAATCCTGAAAAATACCAACAGAAAGAAACTGAAATGTGCAATCAACATGGAGGAAATTAAAAAAAAAAAAAAAAGTCAAGTTATGATTCCAAAAGATGGGCCTGCTGTCATGTTTTTATTTATTACTTCATTTTCAGCATTTACTTTATTGCTGAGTTTGTTTATTGGCTGTAGTATTATTGCACTGCAACTCCTGTTTAGACACGAGTGGCACGGATTCAAATACTACACACACGCACACACCCCTCGAGGCCTTTGTCCTTATTTATCTTTTTCATAGAAGAATGAGTGTGCATTAGTGCCAAAGGTTGTCATGGTTACTAAGGTTTGTAGGAGGCAAGTAGCAAAGTCAGCAATGAGCCACAACCTTGCCATGTGATTTTAATACACTATTTTTTTCTTATTCGTCACATTTAAGGCTTTTTCAAAATAAAATTTATATTTGGTCAGGTGAGTTCTGCAGGATATGAAGTCATTCAATCTGACAGGTAACTCTCCAATTAAAATACAGTCACCAAAACAGCCTAATTAATTTTGTCTCGAAATTTGGTGACTGACAATGGTCACTCTGCACTATGATGTAATGCTTTTATGTTATTTATGTTCTCTGCCATTAAAGAGTTCAAAAAGAAATAAATGCATATGAATAATATATGTGGGTTTTTACCATCTGCAGCAAATTGACAGGTTATAAACACTGAAAATTAGCTATAAACAGAACCGATGAAAGATGCTATGTGTATGAATATTTAGAAAAATCATTATTTGGGGTTATTGTGTTTTTAATGGTTTTATTTAACTAAAAGTACACAGAAGAGGTGAGCACAAAAGATCACAGCTTATACTGAGTTTGACTATAGATAAATTAAAACTGCTTGTGACAATAATTCCAAATGGCCTCTCACTGGCCGTTTTGTGGATGCCAGTTTTCAATCTTCTTAATTCTCATCCAACCAAGTCAGACACCTCTTTTTTACACAGAGGCATCTGTCTCAACCATCACAGAAGTGCAGCAGCAGAACAAAAAGTTGAGAAATCACAGAGGAGCAGAAAGCACAGCAACCACAACACAAGCAGAGTAACAATAAGCTGTTTGATTTCAAATCTTATACTGTACCTCACCACATTAATATGTTATTATATATGCATATTTTGGGTAATAATACTGTAATACACAACTATAAACTGTTTTACATTATGGTGAAACGCAAAAACACTATGTTAAAAAAAAACAACAATATTGTGAAAAAGCTTTTTGAGTCCCAGCAGTGGTTTAAAAACTTTACTGACCGGAAGACTGGAGGGGCGGCCTTGACCATCTTCTGGACCAGATTTAGGCTGACTGGATGGAGGGACGCTGGACTGAAATGAGTCCTGGGAAACATCCTGATAAAGAGTTAAACACGTGGTTAACTATAACAAAACAACCAAAGAAAATTTATAAAAATGACTATGGTGTAAGACTGAGGGATGTACCGGCTGTTGTGGAGGAGGAAAGCGCTGATAAGGTGACTGCTGTGCTTGCTGCTGCTGAGCATTCTGCGGGTAAGCTGTAGGCTGCGCCTGTGGATGTTGACTGTGTCCCGGTGGCTGCTGTGGATGAGACTGTGTCTGCTGTTGCTGTGAGGGGGATTGCTGAGGGCCCTGTGTGGATCCTGGGTAGTTGGATTGGCCTTGTGATCCTGGGGTAACCTGGGAACTTGGCTGCTGTGGGGTCTGATTGGGAGGCCCTTGCTGTTGGGCATAGGGAGACTGGCTAGACTGTGGGGCTGACGCTTGAGAATAAGGTGGCTGAGACTGTGGGGTCCCTTGGGGTGGGCCTGTCAGTGGCCCCTGGGACTGTGGGGGCATGTGTGGCTGCTGATATGGTGGTCCTCCCTGTGTGTGTGGAGCAGAAGTTGGTGGTGGATGGGGCTGCCCTGGATAAGGTGACTGCCCGCCAGGTTGTCCAGGGGTCGGCTGGGAATAAGGGGTTTGCTGCTGACTTGGGTGAGGCCCTTGTCCTGGCTGGTTGTAATACGGTGCCTGGCCCTGAGAGCCATAGCCTCCTGGTCCCTGCTGTCCATAAGATCCCATCTAAACAAAATAAGCATAACATCTTGAGAAACACAGCAGAAAATAAAACAGACAAAAGACATGATATTTAAAAGTAAGTAAGATCAAATACCTGTTGACCATAGGGCATGCCACCCATGCCTCCAGGGGAACGCCCTGGCATTCCCACTGGATATCGCTGGGGACCTGGTGGGCCATAACCCTGACCAGGGTAACCTGGCCCTGGCTGAGGACCTGTAGGAGGCCCCTGCTGTGACTGCTGACTATATGGACTACCTGCTCCATATGGCTGACCTCTCATTTTTCCCATTGGATCCATGGGACCAGGTGGCTAAACATGGCAAGAACACAAGGCAATAAGTTTAATTAACAACTACAAAACAGATGCAATTCCTTACAAAAAGTCCTCCTTACATGCAATTGTCCCATTAGCATGTACTTTTAGGATCCTAAAATATTTGGTTGCAATGTGCAGCTATCATAGAACTGCAGTGAATAAGGAAATTGTGCCTTTTACACCTTATTTCCCACGGTCATTTCCCTGATATTTTTTTTTACCTCACTTTGCCATAGTTTTGGAAGTCAACAGATCTTAAACATATCCCAGCTGTGCTCCTGTTTTGAGGTCGGTCCAAGCAGGGTTCCCCCCCCCCCAGAGAAGGCAGCTTGGCTTGGGATGAATGACACCAGAAATGAGGGAAGCACTTAAACAACAGCCAAAGAGAGAAAAGCATACAAAAGCATGCACACTCTATTACACAGAGAATAATGGGTTTTAACTCCAACAAAACTGTTTCATTATAAGTAGGGTCTCAAATAAATAAACATATAACTAAAGAAGTCCCTGGTGTCTTTTCATATTATCTCATATTTGTGCATTCTGCTGAAATGGACCCTCAGCTCTTTAACAGCCCTTTTATAAATAGTATAAACTATATTGTATATACTGTGAATTGAACATAATGAGGTGAAATAAATAAGAGCAGCACATGGCTAATCTGCATAAGACAGAGAGGAAACTCCCTTGGTGGGTGAGAGATGGTGGACTGCTTTCTGATTGGCTTTTGGGGGGGGTGGGGGGGTTTCTTTGCAGGCACACAGTCAAGCTTGTGTGGCATGCCAGACATAGCAGCAACACACATACTCATGGGCAGAATTCTAGACTGGCCTTTGCTATTGTGTAGAGTTACCATATGATGAGAGGAAAAGAATAGCCTGTAATTAAGATTGGAAAAATCCAACTAAAAAATATGTAAATCAGATGTGGTCATAAGCTTTTATGTCGTAAATATTTAATTTTTGCAATGCTGTTATGTAGTTTTATTTAAATTATACACAAGCACACTTCAGTCTCATGCAATGGTGCAAACTACAGCCATTGTAGTCTGCATCATGGAGATCTACTGGAAATATCAAAGCCATGCAGCACCTGCAAGACAGTCAATAATTAGGGTTTAGAAAATATATAAAACCACTCTTTATCCATGCACGAGCTGCTCCTACAGTACCTATTAATTTAAAGAAAAAAGTGAAGCTGAGCAGTGGCGTGAAGCAGTAATACCTCTGATGACCTATGATGAGCTAATGCCGTGTGTTCTTATCAACAACTGTTGCCTTGCATCACATGTAATTATAAATGACCATGAGCAGCGGATGAGTAGCCAATCAGATTTCAGCAAGCATGTCAACCCAAGACCAACTATCTCCTGGCTTTGACAGTAGGATTTTACCTCCACAATTCAAATCCCACTGCAAACTGCAATCTCCACTCAGTCACTCACAATGCTCAGTTGGCTGTTTACAGACATCGTGTACGGGAAGTCCAGCAGCCTTTCAGCACAGAGAAACGCTTATAATCAATATATGACCAAAATCTAAGACTACACGTCTATTCCGGACAACTCACGGGACAAACAAGTAATTTAAACGGGGCCTACACAGGCCATTTAACCGACCGTGAAGGGCTCATTCGGCACGCAACACATTCCTTCCGTCATGGCCACAAAATTACAGCTTATTAAGCAAAACAGTATAAATTTCAGGCATAAGTAACTTCCACATATTAATGTGTGAGTACACGTTTCATAGCTGTATAATATAGCTGCTTTTATAACAAGTTGTGTAAATTCAACGTATAAAAGGAAGTTGCAAGGCTATCAGAAAAAAAAAATGAGCCGTTGCTCCTCAGTTAGCGTTTTCGCCCCCCTTTTCAAAGTCAGGCCTTCTTGGCTTCCTGGTCATCATTTCATCAACTTACACCTCATTCGATCGCCCTTGTTCTTATTTATACAAGGCTTTAACATTACATTTAAAGCCACAGTTATTTAATGGTGTAGTGTAAAGAGAAAAAAAATACACACGAGAGGCAGCCATTTTAGAGTCTTTGCGAACTAGTATCAGACAATGGCTGGCCTGCTACGTTGTGAACTAGCTCGGGGGAGGGAAGCATACGTGCTAAAGCTCTTGTTCCAATAAACATTTCATTTTACCTGGTTTCTACCTAACGGTTGCCCAGCACTTCCCGGGCTCATAGGCGACGAGTGATGACTTCTTTGTTGCCAACCCGGATTGCTCCCTCCGTACTGACCGCTACTGCCCATGTCTGCTGGTCCCTTACTAGCTCCTTCTTGGCTACTGTAGTCGCTAGACGGGTAGTTTTGATATCCCCGCGTTGAGCTGGGTGACGTTAGGAGCTTGTTGAGTGTCGGTGTAGATGTTGGTTGAGGGTTTCCAATATTATATCTCTGGTTACTGTAAGATCCGGCCATTGCCGAGGGTCCTCCCGATGGTGGATGCTGCTTAGCTGGCTGCCCCCCAGCTGTCGGCGCCTGAGCACTGCGAGGCGAGTTCATGGCGTATGTTTGTCCGGGATATTGAGTCCTGTTCGGGAATGGGTTGTAATTGTTAAACTGGTGGTTTGAAAAGCCATGATCATGTGAATTAGGTTGATACGGGTCCATCATGTTGCTCGACTGCACAACCGGACCCGCAGCAGCTGCCATGCCAGGGCTTTGTTGTCCGCCATGTTGATGAAAAGGGGCCCGACCGTAGTGCGGACTGTATCCGTACGAAGGTGGAGAAAAAGCGGGGCCGTGGTGATGCACCAAACCGGGGTGGTTATTTCCCTCCGGTCCGACAGAGTCATTCTGGGTATTATTGTTAGCCCTGGGCGGGTTCCCATTCCCGTTCTTCATCTCAGGTTCCCCTCCTCCCCCTGCATTTCCACCGTCGGCCCCGTCCTGCAGATCCCCCCGGCCCGGCGATCCGCCGTCCAAACCAGGCTGCTTTTTGTCTGACTGCTTCTCTCCTGGAACCAACTCTTCCTTGGGGTCTCGATCCGGCTTTTTGAGTTCGGAAGGTGGGTTAGTATTAAGAGTGGCGGCGCTGGCGACCTGAGCGGCCATGATACCCCCCCACCTCTCTCTCCCTCTCTCGGCGAGTCAGTCACAATCAAAAGCTAGCATTGAATATAAATAATTGTTTAGAACCATTAATCCTTGTCTCGATTCATTCCCACCCCTTATTCCGGACCGAATCCGGCTGCCATCCCCCCGGTTCCGGTTCCGTAAATGGGTTGCAGAGATGATGGAGGCTCCATACAATGCGTAAAGAAGCGACAGAAATTGTTGTGGGAGTTGTGTTACTGAGCCCGGGTAGAGTCAGGGAGCTAACCCAACCAACACGAGGCTCCGCTACATACAGCCATTTTACTGAGCCGCACAGATGGCTGCAAAACACGGACTGGATTCCCTCCATAGAGGACTGGATTGTCTTGTCTGAAGATTATTTATTCTTGTATTTATTTTACCCTATAAGTTGAATATTTTCGGTTCACGATTAGACTTAACGTGTGTTCAAATTAACACAAAAGAAACTGCACAGCCTGTGAGCTTTATGAGATGGACTGAGGGAACTAATTAATTTATGAAATGTGTAATTATACAAGTGTGCACATGTCGGCAAAGATATTGATGCCACAGCTTGTATATGTAAAAAGCAGGACTAAACACAGTAAGGTACACATTATACAGGCAACAACAGGCCCTTGAGCACAAATATACATAAGTCCTTTCATACACAAAAACAGACTGATTAAACTCACAAAACACTCAAGTCATGCAGATTTTTGTTTTTCACTGGTCTCAGTTTTCTGTCTCAGTAAACAAATTTTGTGTAACAACTAGGTTGTCCTTGCCTCATACAGAAGGCAGCTGGACTTCTCTTGGGTCTTGAAGATGTTTCACCTCTCATCCAAATGTCTCATCTTCAGCCCAGTTTCTCTCTATTCAAGCACTTATGACCTGGATTATTGTAAATCTGCACAGACGTTACATTACTTTTTTGTTGTGAACCATATTTCTGTCATTTTACATATTTTTTGTAATTTTTCTATGACTGACACCAAGGTGTCACATTTAGGTAGTTTTTGTTTCTTTGAAGCCATTCTGTTCCACATTCTGGCTAATTTAGCAGTTATACTGATTTGTGTTTGTTTTAGTGTTATTGTTAATGTTGGTAATTTAACATCTCTCTATGGTAGTTTTGTTTCAAATGTTGGATTACAACCTGTAGTAAATTTACTAATTCATAGCCATACAATTTATAAGTAGTGATGTAGGAGAGATAGAGCTGCTCAGTAAACTCTCTATGACTCACTGCATGAATACAAGACATTATTTTAAGATAATTTATCCTGGCTCCCAATACACAGTTTATTCTTGGATTAAAAAATTCCGGCAAAGACTAAATGATTATTAAAATGCCCGTTTAAACATATTCAGCTTATAAGTATGTCTCTGCCCTGTTTTGGGTTTATTTCTTATCAGTGTTTCTAGAGGCATATAGGCAAGAGAGGCAACATACACAGGTTTTTCCACAGCAGGAGGAAGCCTTGCAGCAAACGAGACTACCAATGCACATTCCCTCTTATTCCCTCCCCTGCCTGCTCTGCTCTGCTCTCCTCTACCACCCCCTCTCCTCTCTGTCTGTATCTCACTCCAGCAGAAACACTCTCTGCTGAGTGTGGGGGGATGGGCGCACAGGCTCGTGCGCTCTCTCAACCTACCAACACTGAACTACACCAAACAGAAAAAAGAAAGAAAGAAAAAAAAAGACCTTATCTACCAGAACGAAGATGTGTTAACACATTAAAAGTCTTGAAACAATTTTTAAAATGAAGCATTTAAGTCCCTTTCTCTGCAGACAAATAAAGCAAACCTTCTTTTGGCACACAGGGTGTGTGCACTGCATTGAGCAGGGGAGGGATGGTAATGAAATGTGTGTGTGCTGAGGGAGTTTTTTGTGAGAAATAATTAAAAGCTGAAATGGTGAAATCTTTATGAGGCATTTAATTGTTCGATCGGGTATTAAATAAAATTCAGATATGGCATGTAAGTAGGACAAGACTGCCTTTCGGTTTCTGTTCTCACTCTTTACACACAAGCACACGCACAGACTGTCTCACTCTCCTTTTTTTATACACACAAACACACATCTACCTCTAGGGGGCTTAAAGGAAAAAGGCAGGAAGTACCAATGAGGAGGCATACTTGATCACATGTACAAACATCGAAACACAATTTAACATTCTGCCTGACACACCCCCCTAATGCACACAGGGCTTAGCAGGCAGGAAGCTGTCCACATATAATTTGCAGCCACATCACACCACCACCACACAGGGTTAATGTGATTTCCCACATCATGGGAGCTCGCAAAGTGGATCACGCTTTATTTTTGCATAACTGCAACAAAGCAGGAGAAGCACATCAACACACATGAAGCCTGGAGTTAAATATTGGTCTAAAATCATGTTAGTTTTAATGTTAAAGGTAAAATTTAAATGTAAATGCTAGATTTTGAACTGGCCTACACAATGGGGAAAAAGTAGTAAAGACAACAGTGGAAACCATGAACGTAGAGAGTTTTGTATCATTTAGAAAGAGGGAAGATCTTCCATCCCAAAGACCAGACACAGGGCCAGTTGTGCAGAAACACAGATTTAATGTGGCTTCCTCTCCCCGCCTGACTTAATTTTTCTGCTCTGGCTGCTGGAAAGAATTGGAGCAGACTTTCATGAACATTGGAAAAGGATTTGCAAGCACATGTGCCATCTGCTGGTCAAAAAGCACCAACATACAGCACTTGATCTAGACTAAAGTCAGTAACTGCAGCAGTTTCATTTAGTTGCCGATGGCTTTAATTCACCTCATCTTTTATTGTCATTACAGTGCTTCACTTTACCCTAAATGCTGAAACCCTTCCTCCCTCCACATGCTAACCAAAACATACTGCAAAAAAGAGGCTTCCCAGATTGCCTAACTCAGTTTATATATAGCTGTATAGAAAAAGGAGAAATGCTGCATATTGACTGTATCAGACATCTTTCTTGCTTACAGGATATAATCCCACACAGGAAGACTTACATGATAAAAGCCCTAAGAAATGATTTCACCACAATTCACCAACTCATCCAAATAAGAACACACTTCGAGAGAATCAATTTCTCAAAATAAGAAGCAAGAAAACATGTCCATATTAACTGGAGTCACTTTATTATTTTGAGATGGATGTGACATTCAATAACTGAACTTATAGGTGAAAATGGGCTGTTAAAAAAAAAAGGAAGAAAATCACTACCATCAGAAATTAAAATGGATTCTACTTTTAATACATTTAAGAAGCATTTGCATAAATATGAAACATTTTTGCCGGTACAAAAATAAGATTCAGCAGACTACACTTTATTAATGAAGAAAAACATCTCAGCTTTTTCTTCACTCTCCCTCATTGTGGTTTGTAGGTGTGGTGAAAGCACCTAAGGTACAACACCCAATTTTAGCATCAGTCTTTCTCGTGCTTTTTAACTGATTGAGGCAAAGTTAATTGGATGTTGCCCCGACTCCACTGGTACACTGGTGCTAAAGAGGTGTCCACTATTGTCCTTTTAAATAGCATTTTCACTTTACAGCTCCATCATTTCCTCTTTTACGCTCTTTCCACTGGTTTCCACATACCTCTCTTGCATCCCGAGTGTACTAGAGGGTTAAATGTTAAAGAAAACACAACAAAACTAATGAAATTCTAATTATCTTTTTTAAGATTCAGTTTACTTTCAACAATTGACAACTGATTCCACATCATTCCAAAATCAAGGTATTGCTAAGTCTTAAAGTGCCCTTAAGTTTGTTCTTAAAGCAGATGAGTCACAGTGAGTCACCACTGTTATTAGGAAAAGATACGAGTTGAACTGGAAGTCAGCGCCCACAGCAGCTGACATCATGGCCTGCAGATTCCTTTCCTCCAGGTCTCCAAAGCAGTAGCCATTGGCCTTGTCCACTGCTCGTAAGACCTGAATCATGCTCTCTTTGTCCTGCAGAGAGAAAAGAAAAGCATGTGATCTGGGGGATTTTCCAGAAATTCAAAGGAACTAACCACTGAGAAAATATTTGCTGAAAAAAACTTTCACTGAAACCTTGCTTATAGGCTGTTTGAAGACATTTGTACTTTTGGTTTCTGTGTTATAACAGGATAAAAAGTCAATATCAGTTAAACTTTGACAGGTATGGTTTTGTAATACGCGTTTACCCGCTACTGGTCAGATCCAACTGGATTGAAAGGCCTTCTTCAGAGTCTGAAACCTAGTGGTAGCACAGCTTCCTCAGCCTTTTGTTTTGTTTAACAAGGTTTAGCTTGGCGAAATGAGCACCGGATGCATTCAAAGCCACCAAATTCAAACTTCCACAAACACGTTTTTTTCTCTCACTCTCTCTTAGAGTCAGAGAGTTGTTTTTGGTTTTTAGATTGACTGTTTTTAGGATCTAAGGTAGTAATTAGCTTTTTAACTAAGAGCAAGCAGAAAACAGTAATGCATCAGTGAATCCTTCATCTTGAAACAAGAGCCAATCTATATTGTGTATAAACTACCAGTCCCACATGAAGTTCTGGCACATGGGCTAGATTCCTGCCTCTGAACTCACAGAAGATCATATAATTCTGCATCTAAAAGTAATGTCAGGGAACAAATACAGTATGCAGAGAACCCAATTTATTTTAACAGTCCAATCCACCAGCAGAAAACTGCCCCAATTTCACTTTAAAATGCTCAAATCAATCTATGATTAACTCAAATAATGACACAGTGAATTAATGATAGATCTTCAGGTAACCTCTACTTAGTTTGGATGTTGTGTGGGCATGTAACCCTTATTACTATCACTACACTATTGTACAGAAATGTAATGAGGGAATACTTGGAGCACACTCAATATCTCAAAGTAAATTCAGATCATTCCACAGAAATCAAACCTTAAGTAAGCTGCAAATATAATAAAAATAAACTGGAAACAAAAAAGCAAGTAGTTTTTTTTGCTGCTATTTTTGCCTTCAATCAAAACATGAAACACATTTAAAAGGAGCATTGTTAAGGACGTTTACAAACTGTGATACACAGAACTCTAACCACAATACAGTGTAATACCAGCATTAAATAAATAAACTCTTCCTAACGTATTAGACTATATGAGAACTGACTTTACCATTACCATCCTAAAGTTGTTACATATATGTAACAAATAGTGACGATCAGCATAACTAATTTTGTGAATTGTTGGTGTTAGAAGAATAATTAGGCACAACCTACAATCCGGCAAGAAAAACTAAAAATTTTAAAATCTACAAAGAATACAGGGCTAAACCTTTCAGTGCAACCACAAACTGGTCAGCAAATTTTAAAAAGTACAATATAAAACAATTTATGTACACACAATTAAGTTCAAATTTGCAAACAAAAATAGACCCAGAATAAACAGATCAATCCCAGTGAATCCCTAAGAATGAGCTCATAATGGGCACATATACCAACTGATGTATAACACACTGAGTTTGTGAAGTTCATTCTTTGCAACATTGCAGAAAAATATTCAAAAATTGCAGCTGTACCTGTACGTTGAGAGGAACAAAGGAGACGAGGCTGTAATCTTGTATGACTTCAGCCAACTTTTCATTTAGATGGTGGAACTTTTTAAAGAAGGGGTCTGCAGCCAAATGATCCAGCAGATAGGTCAGGTCCATAACTTCTGTGTAGAAGTCAAGGTTGAAGGCTGTACAGGTATAGACAGGAAAAAGTGTCAACAATGTGTATGAAGCATTCAACTCAATAAACTCTGTACAAGCTAAAAAAAACAAAACATGCATGCATTACAAATGAAGCACTCCCTTGCTTCATTTGTAATTTCTTTTGTGTGTGGTAATTTTAGTTAAGGTAGAGACAACATTTCTAAACTTACCTAATTTGCCATACTGCTCAATTAAATCCATCTTGGAGAGAATGTTCACGTGGGGAAGCTCCACATGCAGCATGGTGGAAAGAGAAGTGCATAACACAGAGATGAACTTGGCTGGGTCAGCACAGTAATGAGAGTCCACAAGGTGAACTGATGTCAGCTAAAAAAAAAAAAAAAAAAAAAAAACAAGTGCAGAGAATGAACATCTTAACACATAAATGCAGTCTGGAGGGAAATTTCAATATGTTGTGCAAATGTAAATAAGTTTAAGGTTCAGAGGATGTTAGATCAAGCTCACCCTGAAATTCCACTTGGCCAACTGTGAGAATATATTCTTAACTGAACTCTGGTGAGTGTAGAGCTCCACTTGCCCAGGGCAATCAAACAAGAAGTAACAGTCACTGTATTCTTTCAGCTTGCTCTCCAACCAGTCCAGATTAGCCTCAATATACTCCATGCAATACAGGAGCCCACCGTTGGGTCCAAGCTTCAGGCTGTCCATGACATCATCCAGAGTGACCAGCTCTGAAACATCCACTGCACAAGAATATGGTATCCCTTCATTGGCTGGGTCCATATTAACCACAACCACTTTGCGTCCCAGGTTGGTTAAAAACTCCTGCATCCCTTGGCAGTAAGTGGTTTTACCTGAGCCCGGAGGTCCGATAACCACCTGACCAAAGCGTAGAGAGGGTTTTACTCCTTTCTGTATAGACATGGTTTTAAACTGCCAAGAGGGGATGGAGAATTTCACATTAGATGGGACTGGGATGTCACAGGGGTATACATGCGATAACGATCAGTACATCAGCATCCAGATGTGGTAGTTTCTATTATTAGTCTGAAAAACGCTGTCACACTGACTTCAACGTGTAAAGTAAAAAACGCATAAACACACTTACTCGAGTTGTACAACTTCATAAATGTGATGATACAAAAATTAGAAAGATTGTAAAAAATTGTAATTATTCCTAAATAAAACTTTCGTAATAGTACTGTGGACTGGCATACAAAACTAATATAATACTGATGGAAAATTACCGTGCATCACCCAAAAGTTAGCATGCATACAGAAATTGCTAACAAGTAAGCTAATGCTATTAGAAGTACATCCGGGTTAGACATCGTCTTGTCAAATTAAAGGCCGTTCCAAATATACTAACTTAAGACATTCAGACTGACAGTTAAGATCACGATTTACTGTTACATGATTCACTAATACATTTGACATTTTGACTAATACATTCATATTTTTCAGATGATGTCTTACTTGAACAAACTGTAGCCATTTCAAGGTACTTTTTTTTTTGTTTTATTGACAATTACAGGTCCCTAATCAATTTTGGGCAGGCATAAACCACTATTCTGAGGCCTAATTCCACCTCAAATGGGTTTGAAGTGGATGCAAGGAACTAAGTGGCTAGTAATCTGTGTCTTACCTGAATAAACTTTAGCCATTTTAGTGTACTTTTTTTTGTTTGTTTGTTTTACTGACAATTTTAGGGCCCACGATCATCTTTTGGTAACTTTAAATTATTATTCTGAGGCCCAATTCCACTTTAAAAGGGTAAGGGGGTGCGTGTGCGGTACTAGTCGGCCAGTAATCCGTACATTATAACTCTTGAATGAAATCGGTGCACTTTAATGGAGATTTTGCATTTTATTTACAAGAAATGTACTATAGTCAATTTAAAGAAATTTTAAGTGGAAATGACACTTTGTAAATCAACACATAAATCCTATACTAATTGGACTTTACATAATTTAAATAAACAAGCATAAGGCAAACACAAGAAACCTAAACAATGAAGCAGCAACATGCCTGGATATAGTTTCTGATAGCCGCACGTCTTCGCCTGCAGTTTTAATTAATCCGTTGAAGCATCTGCAACATATTGTCACTAGCATTTGCGTGCTATGTCGGTTTTATACCGAGGAACAGCCGCAGACAAGAGACAGCGAGAAACTGAGCGACACGGCGCCAACAGGCTGCGCGCGCTCCGCAGCTGTCTAATTAGTTTCTGGCAGAAGATCGCTTTATGGCACAACAACGGATTCCCATGACCTCCCGTATGTGGAACAGTAAGTGTACATGTTGACGATATAAAAATGCCCAGAGACATAGAACATGGGACAAAAATGTTTTATAAAAGTCAAATTACAATCAAATATTACAAAGCTTAGTATTTTATTTATAAAGATTTAATCAAAATCATCTATGTGGTCCAATGCTGCCACCTGGTTGCCATCCTCTGTACTTCATACTGGTGTTGGGTTGACGTCTCAGTAATGTGTCACCTCCATCTATGTCTTTGGGTTTATCATACACTGTAGATATGAGATGGTCTGTTCTGGCCTTTTTCACAGGATGTACTATCAGTTTTTCTCCATGATACCTGAACAAAAGACGTCATTTAGAATTGGTGTCCATTTATTGTAGACCAGGACATACAATTATATTTGACAAAAATATATTTAATCTTGAAAGTTGGTTCTGTGTTAATGTTTAAACTTACCCAAAGCCTCTTTTGCAGTTCGGATGTTGACCCTCATTCTCAAGAGCTTCAGGAATTCCAACCTGGCTATTTCCCAGTCCTTCACCATCTCTCCAGCCCTGCTTTTCCATCACACGTCGGCCAACACCCTAATCCAGGGGGGGAAAAAACATGAGAAAAATTTCAAAAATTACCGGTACAATTACAACAAATAAGTATCAAGGCAACCTTCTTACTTTAGTGAACCTCTCAAAGCTGCCAATAGACTGATTGTGTCCTGATCCATCTTCGACACCTTCCCTCAGCCTCTTTTCATACCGCATTTTGACATAGTCCCGAGCATCCATGTCACCGCCATCTGTGATGGTAAGGAATTAGTTAAGAAAATCTCACTTTCTGTGGTAATAGATAGTTTGATTCCCTCAGTTAACCAATGTAAGTTATCGTGGATCAAGCCTCAGATACCTTTATCATAGTAAACACTCATGTCAACATCCCAGTCGTCTGCTGTTTGCTCATCAAAATCTGAAACAGACACAGTATTATTTATACTTCAGTGAGAAAATACACATGATTAAAAGTGATGTATTGCATCAATATGACTTCTCATCATTATGCTAGTTAAAGCATGATTATCTCAAATATGTTACTTGTTTGCATATAAGATAGTGTTATGACCAGTGATTTTTTGTCCATACCTCCTTCTTCTTCCTGCCAGTATTGAGCATCAGTATAGAAAACCAGACCTGAACCCCCCTTTTCCCACTTCAACTCAATCTCTTCTTCATACAGTCTCTCCTTGCTTCGCTCCTGGCTCGTTACATCATCATGCAAAGCCTCGTGGCGTTCCCACTCTTCACAGAAGTCATCATCCTACAAACACCCACATGAACAATTAAAAAACAAATGGAGGAACGACTGACAATCTAGTGTAAGCCAACAACACAGTTCTGACAGTCTGGAATTTTCTTTAAGATTAACTTACATCATCAGCATTTGACTGTGCATTATCATCATCATCTTCATTCTGTTTCTCATCAGTCTCTAATGTTTCTGTGCAATCAAACAGCCCTCTTGACATTGAGGATGGAGCAGTGCAAGTGCCTGGCCCCATTATTTCATGCCCAGTGGCTGTTAATACAGTCTCTTCTGTGGCTGGAAGGGTGCACGTGTCATGGTACTGGAAGGGGACATTTCCGTAACGACGGTTTGAGCTGGTCTTTGGAAAAGTGAGGCCCAACTTCCGAATGAGGCGTGGAGGCAGGCGGCAAGATTGGATGAGCTGGAGAAACACTTTCACTGGTGTGCCCACATTCCCATTCTGCATAAGAATGGGTGGATTCAGCTCAGGTAAGTTTTTAAGGTCAGCTTCTGTGAAACGTTCTGTTAAAGAAACGTGGTGCCGCTGCTCATATTTAGTTTTGTAGGGGAAGGTCCCTTCATCTGGGAAAAAGATCAAACAATAAGCAACAGTGATTAACACATATAAAAATAGCGCAATAGAAAATAAAAATATATAATTATGCACTTATGTGTAGTAACATTCTCCTCAAGTAATGGTGGCTTTGTGTTATTGTTAATTTTCCATTAATCTCACAGTGTAGTGCATAACAAGGCTATCTCAATAATTACAGGTTGTTACAGTGATAGCCGAGTGACACTCTCATTAACCTGTTTATTTCACGGAGACACCCTTTTAATCGCAGATTCCGTGTCACTTACCTTTGTCATTTGAAACCTTTATTCTTCTGATAACGCAGCGTGTGGCCAACCAGTTTCCTTTAGAATTGATCCAGTGATTCCCTGCATACATCTTAATGAACCTGTCAGCGAACTTAGCATGAACTGTTACGATACAACAGCAAGATTTCACCGCCTGCTTTGACATAGAGCCCCTGTTTGTTGCCTCGTTGGGTTCCAAGGACTTGGAGCTGCCCTCGTAACCGTCTCCGCATACTACTGTTACGGACCCCTCGGGTTCCCTGAGAACTTCCGGCCGATGTCGGTAGTGAAAACACTGAAAACCACCGCTTTCTATGAACTGACTAAAGTAATTTCTAAGGTCCGCTGAACGGAAGACTGCAGGAACATTGCTTATTGCGAGATACACAGGACGTTCTGCTTCACAGTCCGCCATAATTGTTTATTTTCTAAAACGGCATACGTCATCAGAAGGTCCAACGTCATATCCGTTTCCTGACTGTCCTTAAGCGATTATTATTATTATTATTATTATTATTATTATTATTATTATTATTATTATTATTATTATTATTATTATTATTATT